>JBBPBS010000361.1:339265-376504 GCA_037974835.1 Cicer judaicum
TTTTTAGTTCAACTATGATTCTTAATATGTATGTCTCTTTACGTTTATTTTTCGTAAATGTATAATATTTATTTGATATTTTATTGCAGAAAAATTGTACGGATCTAAATATTCCATTCGTTTTCTAATTAATAAATGATTATTTTTCCTTTAAAAAATACTTCTTTTAATTTATATGTTTTAAAAAAAATTAAAAAATGCTTAAATGGTCACGATTCTAAATAAAAATTATTCAAACACACATGAAAATTTTTGAATGAAATGTTGACGGTTATTTTTGAGTTTAGAAAACTATTTAAAAGTCACAATTTATGTCACCAAAAATATTATTGAGTTGAGTCGCGAACTAGGTCGCTGTCTTAACTCTACTTAACTTTTTCCGGCAATGTTTAAATTATGCAAGACAAACTATTAACCACGAATTGATCAGGATAAAACATCACAAATTCACTATATCGAAATTTCACTGCACCGTAGAAAATCGTTCTAGAATTATACTCTCAATATGACTGCTAAAGTCACTCTCAATATGACGATTAAAGTCACTCACAATATGACGATTAAAGTCACTCACAATATGATACTATGATCACTCTTAAATTAAAAGGACTATAAAAAAACCCTGCTATAAAAGACTATGACACACAAATCACTACAAAAGATTACGGCACAAAAACCCAGTGGTATTAGGACCACCAAAAAATCGACAGAACTACGACGTAACAACCAAAGGAACTACACCATAACAATCGCTTTAAAAATCGAATGGACTACGACATAACAACCGCTAAAAAAATCGAAGAGACAACGATATAAAACCACTTATAAATATAGAAGAGACAAAAATAAAAGAGAAAAGTGGCTTGGAAATAAGTCGAGCATAATAAAAAAGAGAAAGTTGAGAAATACATTCAACTTTAATGAATTTTTTACAATAGTTTGAAATTCATTATATAGTAATTTAAACATACTCACAAATACTTTTTATTTAATGTGAGACTTTAGTATTTGCATAGTTAAAACTACTATTTTAATTTTTTTTTAAGTTTGAATTAAAAAAAATTTAAATTGACTGTATGTTCCAACATTGACTCATATTTGTATGTTAAGATTATCTTACATGAATGGATTTAAACTAATTTTGATAAATTATTTTTAAAAGGTTATTCGTGAGAAAAATTACTATTACTATCAAATAATATCTATGCCGTAATCAAGTAAATGACATATTGAAATTGTTTAAAAAACAAATTGTTTAGAGAACTTTCATTTTTGCCTTAGACCAAATTACAAACGAAAAGTAGGAGATGAATTATCATCAATTCTTATATTTTTTGAGTAAAAAAGATGTAGTTTTATATTTTTTGGAGATAAAATTGAATTAAACAAATTTCTACATGGATTTTAAATTATCTTAATTATTTGGCTGCGAGTAGCATTCCAACATTTTTGGCTGCGAGTATGCTCGTTTCCCAAATTATCCAATAAATGAGCTGTCTTTTAGTTTTCACCCACCCAATTAGAAAGCGAAACAATTTTTTTTTATAAATAAAAATAAAAAGAGATGAAACAGCCGAACGCCACGTGTTTAGGCGCACTTTCAATACGAGCCACAAGATCCCATCAAGTTCTCGACATTTCGCTCACCAAAGAAAAATGCGAAAAAGCGAAAAAAATAAAACAATTTTCTACGACAAAAACAAAATTCAACGTCCTACGTGTCAATATTTCCTTGATCCTTTTATTTTCCACCTTCAAAAAGTCTCTTTCCCACTTCGCTTTTTTATATCTATCTATCTTCACTTCCACTTTGTTATTCTTCTTCTTTTTCTAACCTCACAACGCTATTTTCTCTCTGTTATCATCTTACAAACTTTCTCATCCATTGTTTTCTTGTTGTTTAACCTTTTTTCCTCTTTTGGGTTTTGTTCAATTTTCCTTCTTCGAGTGAATAAGAAGAAACTGTTGTTACTGTCTCTTTCTGTCTTGAGATTTCGATTTTGATGTTTTTTTTGGTAAACAAAGCCATGCACTGGATTTGTGTGTGATTTTGGTCATATAGTTGAGAGGAAGAAAAATATTTCATAATTTTTTTTTTGGTTTGAATTGTTTGTTTTTTTATCTACTATTAAGGAAGTTTTAACAACCAACCTTAGAGTTGAAGAAAATTTGGTTCTTTTGAGAGAGAGGAAAATATTTTCATCAATGGATTCTGATTCCATGGCTATTCAGGTATGTGTTATGTAACTACAATTTTTTTTCTATGTTTTATTTTTATATTATATTATTTTTTTTTTATTCTATACTTGATTTTGTGAGGGACCTGATATATTTATTTGGTTTTGATTGTATTTATGTATGTTGAAGGTTTTTTGTTCTGATTTGGGTTGGATATGTTTGGTCCTATTTGTGAAAAGAGAATTAAAAAAATGAAAAATAAAACTTTTTTTGAAGCAAAAAAGAATGAAAAGATGAACCGTAAGAATTTGGATTATCTATGATGAGTAAATTGTAAATTGAGAAAATTAAGTGTTATTATTTTAGTAAACTCATGATTTATTTTGATATATACGTAACATCTACTTTTGATTTGTTAATTATTGATAATAGTAGTGAATTGATTACTTTATAGGAAACAGATCCAAACCATAAATATAAAGGTTATGATTTGGTTTTTATTTTCACATGCCAATTATGCATAGATTTTATAATTGGGTTAATTTGAATTATGCTCTTCAAAAAGTAATTTTTGAATGCTTCGGATTAATTAAACAGTTTGCTAATTAGGTCTTGTAAATGATCTCATCATCATCAGTGGTGAAATTTTTCTATGTTGTTTTTTTATCAAAGAAAAAAAATCATGTATTTCATCTTGTGGTGTGAATGGTTTCATTTGAGGGATGAAAGGGCTCTTTGGTAAATAAATAATTTCTTATGATGACTTTTAAGTCTACTTAACTTTTCTACTATAAGATAATTTCCATTTTCTTCATGATTGTTGCATTAGATTTAATTTATATATTTGATGGATGCAGGGTCAGGAAAGAGTGCATTCTGTTGTACATGTACAAAAACTAATTGATCATTTTTCATGTGGAGATGACTATGCCTTGAAGGTTCTCCCTTCAATCTTATGTGTTTGTGAAATATTTTACAAACTTTGATTTTTGTTACATCTATATCAATGTCATGTTTTAATCAAATTTATGTATATATATTTCTATAGGTAAGGAAGCCATATACTATCACTAAGCAAAGAGAGAGATGGACAGATGAAGAACATAAGAAGTTCCTTGAAGCCTTAAAGTTGTATGGCCGAGCTTGGCGAAGAATCGAAGGTATTACTAATTTTGAATTTTTCATATCTTAGACAAAGTATATATGTCATAAAGATTGTTCTTGCAAATGAATGCAAATGAATTAATAAATCAGAAAGTATGATCTAAGTTTTTGGATCCTTTATTTTCACCACAGAACATGTTGGCACAAAGACTGCTGTGCAGATTCGAAGTCATGCTCAGAAGTTTTTTTCTAAGGTTTATTGTTTAATTCCAATGTGAATCATCTATACACAATAAACCATATATTAACTGAAAAATTATGTTGATGACCCTAGGAGATGCTAAATGCAAACTTCCTTGAGGTCGAAACTTCGAAAGTTCGTCTTGAATTTACTCTTAACTCTTTTATTTCGACTTTTTTTCTGCAGATCAATCGCGATACTGACGGGAACACCACAACATTGGTGGAATCTATTGAAATTCCACCCCCACGACCGAAAAGAAAGCCGATTCATCCTTACCCGCGTAAACTAGTAGAAATCCGGAAGAATGAAATCTCCAACTTGGAACAGCCACTGAGGTCTAATTCTATAGTGTCGTTAGATTTTGGTCAAGAAAACAAGTCTCCGAAATCGGTACTATCGTCAGCTGCTTTGGAAACCCTTGGTTTCTCTGATTCTGATAGCCCGGCCGGAAGTTTGTCCCCGGTTTCATCCATGAGTGCTGTCCATACCAGTAGCTTTCCACTTCTTGAGCATAAATTATCGTTCGAAGAAGATATGTCTCCACAAATAGATGAACTGAATGATGGTTCAGCTCATCATGAACAACTTCTAGAGGTATTTCTTTAATCCTAACCTATTTCATTTTCTTAACTACAATCAAGTTTTAAAAATTGGTCTGCAATCGTAATTATAAGCGCAACATAATTGCTTTTGATGTCTCTTTGAATACAATCATATCACTAAAATATTTGATGTCTCTGCTATCACAACATCGCGGTGTTTGACGTCTCTGCGATTGCAATCACAACGCGGCCGTGATTGGAGTTGCATCAGCATATTTGACTGCGATTCTTTGCAATAGCAAATGAGGTCACGCGAGTGCAACTTAAAATCTTGATTACATCATCGTCGTGATAATATTTTTAAGATTCGCAATATGGTTTTATGTTCTTATGTTTTGATCTTTATATTGTCTAGAAACCGGAGCTTTTCTCTAAAGAACATGCATCCACCAAAGACGAAGCGGTAGAAGAATCACCTGGTCGAACTCTCAAACTTTTCGGAACAACTCTACTCGTAAAAGATACATGCAAACCTTCTTCTACATCAATGGAAGCATCCAATTCCAATCCAACAACTACCATGCATCTTCTGCAACAAACTCAGAGTGAATGTTCAGATATCAGTCACACAACCGTCGTTCCTTGGTGGACTATTTCCCGCAATTCGGCCTTCAAGCCACTACACAAGGAGCATGAGGAAAAACCTCTACATTTTAATCATGAAGAATGTGAAGATAAAGAAACTCAAAAGGAAGGATCATGTGTTGGTTCTAACAACACTAGCTCAACCAATGATGGAGAAAGCAATGAAATATCAAATGATGAAGACAAAATTGATCATGTGAATTACCTTGTTGGCCACACTACACCAAGTGAAACAGTGAGACATAAACCATTTGGTAAAGGGTTTGTACCATATAAAAGGTGCATGGCAGAAAGAGAAAGACAGTGTTCAACAGTAACCGACGAGAGGCGGGAACATCAACGAATTAGGCTTTCTTTGTAATGCAGTTTCCATTTTATAAATGTAAATTGAAGTCATATAATGGAGCTGTCTTTTATCTTGCTGGATGACATGGTATGAGAAAAGAGAGAAATGGTAGCTGACATTTGACATTTTAGCTAGGACTGTTCATGGTTCGGTTCAGGAAGGAAAGCCGAACTAAACTGAATAGTTAAAGTAGTTCGGTAAAACTTGAACTGGACTGGTCTGAAGATTCGGTGCACAACAGGTTCTGTGTGTTTTGGAACCGGAATTTACTTTACAAAATTGAACAGGTGCTAAATGCCTATCCCATGTCTAAGTGGCAAGGGTTTTGTATTTCTAACATCTACTGTGAATTATCAATGTTTATGAATGCTTAATGTGAAGAAAGTGTTAAGTTACATATTGGGTAAGGCTTTAATTGTTCATAATATATTCTCTATTAGTTGTCGCTTAAAACAAACTTTGGAGCCACCTTGATGTTAGCACAACTCTCAACTGCGATCGAGTGAGAAACCGAATAGCTCACACAACTTTCAAATGACCATTAAGTTGCGTATTAAAGAAACCACACATATAACTTATCATTTTCCACTCCAATTTCCTTGCAACAAGCTCTACAACAAAAGATCCAGCCCCATCAAAACCAATTCAAGCACATAAAGAAATCCAGACATAATGAAATATAGGTACATGTATAATTTTAGAACGTAAAAGGTAAACTTTTCCACCACATTAATTAAAATACATCCCGCTGTCTAATGTTAATTAGTTCTTTATGTTTGTAAATATTTATACTGTTGAAGAATAAAAAAGAAATTAGATTTTATTCTCTTTTATTTTATATTATTATGTTTATTTTTATTCTGTCATTATTACTCAGAATTACTATTGTTATTTCTTTTTCTATATAAACAGCTTAGGGCTGTAGTAATAAAATATGAAAGTATTTTGTCTTTTACTTTCTTCATGGTATCAAGAGCTCTGGTTAGGGTTCTGTAAACCTTTCCACAACCCATTAAGGTTTGGCGCTCCAACCATTCCACAATCAGGAGCTATGGCACACAGTCCCCCATGGAAGGTAGCCCTCATGGGTAGCGGCGACAACGACGATAGTTTGAGTAAAAACTCAGAATTAGTCAACAACGCCGACAATTTAGGCAACACCCCAGGCGGCAGTAGCAATGGCACAGATGGCAGTGGCAGCGGCCCAGGCGGCAATGGCAGCGGCACAGTCGGCAATGGCAGCGGCCCAGGCAGCCATCATGGTTTTTCCAACAACTTTTTTGGCCATGAGGGAACTTCTAATGCCCTCAAGGTTGAAATCCAGCAACTAAACGAAAAAAATTATGTTGAATGGTCCCAAACTGCAAGATTGATTTTAGATGGTAAGGGCAGATTTGGTTTCCTAACAGGAGAGGTGCAAATGCCTGCCACAACTGATCCGAATTACAGGTTTTGGAAATCTGAGAACTCTGTTATTATTGCTTGGCTGCTTAGTAATATGGAATCAACAATCAAAAAACCTTTTATGTTTTTGCCTACTGCGAAGGAAGTTTGGGAGGCTGTCAAAGAAACATATTCTGATGTTAATAATTCTTCTCAAATTTTCGATCTCAAATCACGATCGTGGCATGCCAAACAAGGAGATAGAGATGTCACTACCTATTATAATGAGTTGATGACACTATGGCAAAAATTGGATCTATGCTATGATGATCATTGGAAGTGCTGTGAGGACAGTGTTTTGTTTCTTAAGAGACAAGAGAACGACCGTGTATTCATGTTCTTGGTTGGGCTTAATAAGCGGCTTGATGAAGTCCGAGGCAGAATATTGGGAAAGATCCCATTGCCATCACTTCGGGAAGCGTTCTCAGAAGTTAGAAGAGAAGAGGCGAGACAAGGTGTTATGATGGGTAAGTCACCTTCTGTTAGTGAGGTTGAAAGCTCTGCCCTAGTCACTAAGAATGAAGAAGGGAAGAGCGTTGGCAAGAAACCATGGTGCGAACATTGCAAACGTACAGGGCACACACGTGATACATGTTGGAAGCTCCATGGAAAACCTCTAAATTGGAAGAAAAAGGAAAGAAACGAAGGTCATGCGCTCTAAGCTGGTACATCTGATCAAGATAAGCAGTCTCCTTCAAGCCCATCTCCTTTCACCAAGGAACAGTTAGATCAATTGTACAAACTTCTTAAGTCTCAAACTTCTTCTTGCTCTATAGCTCAAAGAGGTAATTTTCCAAATACTGCTCTACTTAGTGTCACTCCCAGCCATACTTGGATTATCGATTCTGGTGCTACTGATCATATGACTGGGGAGTCGAGTCTATTTTCTTCTTATAGTCCTTGTGCAGGTAACCACAAAATTAAAATTGCAGATGGCTCTCTTTCAGCCATTGCAGGGAAAGGTTCTGTTATTTTGTCACCTAAGTTAACCTTAAAAGATGTCTTACATGTTCCTAATTTATCTTGTAATTTGTTATCCATTACTAAATTAACAAAGGATATAAATTGTCAAGCTAACTTCTTTCATTCTCATTGCACTTTTAAGGATTTGAGCACGGGGAAGATGATTGGCAATGCTAAGGAGAGTGGAGGACTCTATTATCTTGACAATGGACTCGATTTCAAAGACCAACAAAAAAAAAGTACCTGCTTTGAATCTATTTTTGTTTCTTCTAATAATGATGATATTATGTTATGGCATTTACGGTTAGGACATCCTAGTTTTCCGTATCTGAAACATTTGTTTCCTAAATTATTTTCTAAGAAGGATCCGTCTTTATTTCATTGTGAAACTTGTGAATTTGCTAAACATCACCGTTCTTCTTTTTCTACACAACCATATAAACAATCAAAACCGTTTGCAGTTATTCATAGTGATGTTTGGGGTCCTAATAGAATAAACACATTTTCTAATAAAAAATGGTTTATAACTTTTATTGATGATCATACTAGAATTTGTTGGGTTTATTTATTGAAAGAAAAATCGGAAGTTGGACAGGTTGTCAAAAATTTCTTTAAAATGGTGCACACTCAGTACCAAACAAAAATTCAAGTCTTCAGAAGTGACAATGGTAAAGAATATTTTAATATACTTTTGTCCGATTTTTTTCTTGCAAATGGGGTTATTCATCAAAGTTCTTGTGTTAATACACCCCAACAAAATGGAATTGCAGAGAGAAAGAATAGGCATCTTCTTGAGGTTGCTAGAGCTTTACTATTTGCAAATAAGGTTCCAAAATATTTGTGGGGTGAAGCTGTTTTAACTGCATCATATTTAATTAATCGAATGCCATCTAAAGTTTTAGATTTTCGTACACCTCTTGATGTTTTTTGAAATTATTTTCCTTTGACTAATGTCTCTGCTGATTTGCCACTAAAAGTTTTTGGTTGCACTGCTTTTGTTCATGAACATAAACACCTTGACAAACTCGATCCACGAGCAATAAAATGTGTGTTTACCGGTTACTCTCCAACTCAGAAGGGGTATCGGTGTTTTGAACCAAAATCAAAAAGAATTTTTGTAACTATGGATGTTACTTTTGTTGAAAATCAACCATTTTTTACTGACATTCATCTTCAGGGGGGAAATTTTAAGGAAGATTCATCTTTTACTTTTGAAAACATCATTACTTTAAGTGATATAGTGTTGTCAGAAAATTCTGAGACTTATATTGATGCACCAAAAGAAAATGCCCAAGAATCTAAATTGGAACTCAATCCACTTATGAATGAGGTTTCAACAGATTCGAGGGCGACAACTTCAAATCAAAATCACAATGATAAAATTCTTGATCTTAATAACAATGGAGGACCATCTGAAATGCCACAACATAATGATTCAGATAAAGAGACACAAAGCAGGTGTACTACAATTGACCCTACTTGGAAGGGAAATGTCTTTGAAAGAAGAAACCATAAACTGAGAAATGAAGAACCCATTCTCCGACCCTTCCAAGATTCTGAACCAATAGATAATCCAACACATCATCTTGATACAAGTAAGTCTTCTTCTATTCTTAAGAGTCGTGTCGAGTATCCTGATATAGACTTTCCTATTGCAATTAGAAAACCTGTTAGATCATGCACTAAATATCCTTTGTCTGATTATGTGTCATACTCAAAATTGTCTTCTTCATTTGCTGCATTTACCTCTAAGTTGTCTACTGTAGAAATTCCAAAAAATATACATGAGGCTCTAAAAATTCCAAAGTGGAAGGAAGCTGTTCTTGAGGAGATGAGGGCTCTTGAGAAGAATCAAACTTGGAGAGTCATGACGTTACCTACAGGAAAGAATACTGTTGGCTGTAAATGGGTATTTACTGTGAAATATAATTCTGATAACACAGTTGAAAGATACAAGGCACGCTTGGTTGCTAAAGGGTTTACTCAGACATATGGCATTGATTACTCAGAGACTTTTGCTCCCGTTGCCAAATTAAACACTATTAGAGTTCTCTTGTCCTTGGCAGTGAATTTAGATTGGTCTCTTAACCAACGCGATGTAAAGAATGCTTTTCTGAATGGTGATTTGGAGAAGGAAGTATACATGGATAGTCCACCTGGCTTTGAAGATAAATTTGGATCAAACGTGTGCAAACTACAGAAATCCCTTTATGGTCTCAAGCAATCTCCAAGGGCTTGGTTTGAGAAATTCACTCAGTCAGTTAAAAGGCAAGGATATATGCAGGGACAATCAGACCATACTTTGTTCATGAAGTTCTCTGATGTTGGTAAAATTGCAATTCTAATTGTATATGTAGATGATATTATTCTCACCGGTGATGACATTGTTGAGATGGAAAGATTGAAGAAAAATTTAAAAAAAGAATTTGAGATCAAAGATTTAGGTGCGCTTAAATACTTTCTTGGTATGGAAGTTGCTCGCTCAAAGAAGGGAATTGTTGTTTCTCAAAGAAAATACATCTTAGATCTCTTGGAAGAAACTGGGATGAGTGGGTGTAGACCAGCAGATACTCCTATGGATTTAAATGCTAAACTTTGGGAGAAAGGCAGTGTTCTTGTAGAGATTGGAAGGTACCAGAGGTTAGTCGGCAAACTTATTTATCTAGCCCACACAAGACCTGACATCGCTTTCTCTGTGAGTGTTGTAAGTCAATTCATGCATTCTCCCTATGAAGAACACTTGGAGGCAGTTTATCGAATCTTAAGGTACTTGAAATCCAATCCTGGAAAGGGTTTGTACTTCAAGAAAACTAATGACAGAGAAGTCTCTATATTTACAGATGCTGATTGGGCAGGATCAATTACTGATAGAAAATCCACCACCGGATATTGTGCCTATGTTTGGGGAAATTTAGTTACTTGGAGAAGTAAGAAACAAGGGGTTGTTGCGCGAAGCAGTGCAGAAGCTGAATTCAGAGCAATGGCTCAAGGAATTTGTGAACTTTTATGGATTCGTAAACTCTTGGGCGAACTGAAAATGAAAGTTGACTCACCCTTAAAATTGTTCTGTGATAGCAAAGCAGCAATAAGCATAGCTCACAACCCTGTACAACATGATAGAACCAAGCATATTGAGATTGACCGCCATTTCATAAAAGAAAAAATTGATGCTGGAGATATATGCCTACCATTTGTGACTTCCAATCAGCAAACTGCTGATATCTTGACAAAAAGTTTGGCAAGACCCAATTTTGAGCGACTTATAGCCAAGTTGGGCATGACAGATATCTATGCACCAACTTGAGGGGGGTGTTGAAGAATAAAAAATAAATTAGATTTTATTCTCTTTTATTTTATATTATTATGTTTATTTTTATTCTGTCATTATTACTCAGAATTACTATTGTTATTTCTTTTTCTATATAAACAACTTAGGGCTGTAGTAATAAAATATGAAAGTATTTTGTCTTTTACTTTCTTCATATACGATTATTAAAATTTAAAACAAGTAAAATTGAAATTCAAAATTCTCTTATTTTTTTAAAATAAATTTATGTAATTCTTAAATGAGTTTTTATTGCAATAATCATAAAAACATAGGCCCTCAGTAACATTTTGAGAAATAATAGAATTATAGAGAATTCGAGTGAGTAAATATTAAAGTTTTTAAAATTAAATATGAAATTCTAATAATATAAATAATAAAATTACATGAAAAATTAATATTTTAAAATTTTTATAGTTAAACTTTAAAAATCTCTAACTAAAAATGATTGACATGAGGTTAGGATTAAAAATAGTAAAAAAAAAATAAAAAATTAAATGACTAATATGATAATTTTTCATATAACTTAAAAGATTATACGATATATTTTGCCACAGTGAAAATATTGTCTTGAATGCGAATGTAAATGTGGACAACTTATCAAGGTAGTTTCCAGTGGATAGATGTTTAATATTGATGTCACTCATGGAATGGTCCTTCTGGTTTTAATGGCAGAGACAATGACTCAACAAAATGAGTTCAATAAAAATAAAATAAATATATGTACGAAAATTCAACTCATCAAATAGACATTAATCAAGTCACAATTTTAAATATAAAGATGATAATTTATACTTTTAAATAATATCGCGGTTCATCGTAATTTTTAAATATGGTTTAAAACAAACCACGATACAATCTGTCTATCTTTTATTTTTGAACAACTTAAGAACAATGTTTTTTGCTTGATGTATTACTACTAAAGTGATTCCTTGGCAGTTGGCATGAGAAAAGATGCACACAAGATGGTCTGTTTAGTAATTAAAATAATATATTATATTAATAATAAAATAAAATATTCATGTATTTTTTTAAAAAAAACTCTTTATATTTCTATTATAAAAGACTTTTTATTAAAAATTTGAGTTTTAATTTTTTTTTCTCTCACTACTGAACGTCTATACCTATTATTTTCTCTTAAAAGCACTGTGTTATAAATTCGTTTATTCATTTTTTTACTATAGTATTTTATTATTTATATATACATCAAGTCTACTGTGAAAAATATAAAAAAAATTGATGTTATAATTGTATGAGTTCAATAAAATTCATAGATAATAGACTAATTATTATTATTATTATTTTTAAATATATTAATCTATTTAAATAAATTTCAACTTAATATAATCTATTTGCACTCATAACGATAAACTACCCTAATTTTTAAAAAATTAAAGACATATTTAGTAGTATTGGAGAGTTGTGGGAATTATGATAATCATGGTCAATTATAAAAATTATAAATTATCAAATTATAATAGTTTATCGTGATTTGAATTTTTTTTGTAACGTGACCTAACGTTTGAAGCGATGCTATAGCTACTGGCTTTGAACTAACTGCACTGCATTTTGTGTGTGTAAAATTACAATAATTTACCCTAATAATTTAGTTGAATCCATGTTAAAATCAAACATGTTTTGTTAGGCCATAGATCTTCTAATAACTCGATTTAAAGAGAGAAAACTTCTCTTTTAAAATCCAACTATGAAAAGTAGATATAGAGGATTAAAACACAAATATCTCAACTTTAAACTACCCCATGTGAAGTATACCGACAGAGAAACTTTATGTTTCAAAATTCAAACTGTGGTAACTCAAATCAATAGTGATCATCAACAACAAAGAAACAAACAAAAATAATAGCAACAAAAAAAAAAGCAGATAGCACTATGTCCCATTGCAAATAATTAAAGTGCTCCTTAACCATAATCCATCACTTTCACTTTCATTTTCTTTCTTTATTTTCTCACTTAATATTATTTTCCCTCATTTTCCTTCTTCATCTTCTTCATCCTTCATTAAAATGTCACTTCCTTCATTCTTCACAACATTAACAATCTTCCTCATCACACTAACTTCAACAAAAAAAGTAACCTCTCACTATTCCTCTTCATCTTCTCAACAACCACCTTCTCTCCAATCCTCACCTTCCTTCACCGAATGGCGATCTGCACGCGCGACCTACTACGCTGCCGCGGATCCACGCGACACAGTAGGCGGCGCGTGTGGCTACGGTGACCTAACGAAAGCCGGTTACGGCATGGCGACGGTAGGACTTAGTGAATCTTTGTTCGAACGAGGTCAGATCTGTGGCGCGTGCTTTGAATTACGGTGTGTGGAGGATATGCGGTGGTGTATACCAGGAACTTCGATTATTGTTACTGCGACTAATTTCTGTGCGCCGAACTATGGGTTTACGTCGGAGGGTGGTGGACACTGTAATCCTCCTAATAAGCATTTTGTTCTTCCTATTGATGCTTTTGAGAAGATTGCTATATGGAAAGCTGGTAACATGCCTCTTCAGTATCGTAGGTATGCTTTGTAATTAACTACTCTTGAGTTTCTTGCTTTGCATTTTGCTAATTGAAATGATTGTAGGTTATATTGAATTGAAATTGTGTTTGTTTTGATTACTTTTTGGAGGAGTAAAACACTACATTGGTATGTGACTTTGTA
Organism: Cicer judaicum; assembly: GCA_037974835.1. Classification (NCBI taxonomy): domain Eukaryota; kingdom Viridiplantae; phylum Streptophyta; class Magnoliopsida; order Fabales; family Fabaceae; genus Cicer; species Cicer judaicum. Next base: position 352,733 of record JBBPBS010000361.1, read on the forward strand.
GGACGCTCTTGCATAGATTTGTAAGATTATTAATATTTTAAAAAGATCCTTGACAATGTCAAACATTACTCATATCGGTCCTTCAGATAGTAAATGGTGAAATATAGGGGCTACATTCCAAATTCGATACTAATGTATCAAATGGATAGTAAATTATTAACGGATATTGAAAGAGTTTTAAGCAGAAAGTCCTGAATTCGGTCTCAGAAACTAACATAGTCGCCAAATTCATGGTAAGATATTAAATATAGACACTTAATTGATACTAGTGAATATAGGAACTAACTTAACAGTTTGTTTGACAAAAGATGATGAGTAATTTTTGTAGAGTTGGATATCTCAATTCGATGGTTTACTTGATTTTGGAGAGTTTGATTTGTAAGTTGTTTTGATTTTTGAAGCTAATTCTAACATTTGAAATAATTGTTTGTTGATTGCTATGTAGCATTGACATTACTCATATAGTATATTTTGAAGAATCAGAGAAGATTTTAAAATAATCATAAAAATAAGCTCAGGAGTTTTATTATTCTAGATAAAATTACAATATATAGATTTATAAATTATAACTATTATCATTATATGTAGTTTGAAGCTTTGAAATCTTGAATGCTAGTTCTAGTAATTAGGATAAAGCATTCTACATACAACATAGATGAATAGGGAATAAGAATTAAAAGTGTTAAGTGTTAATCTTTATAAACTATTATAGAACTCTATCTTTTATCTATGTGGGACTTGGGTTTTTCCCGATAGCTTTCTCTTTGGAACTCTCTGCTCTCAAGAGCTGAAATTGTGAAGGAAAGCTTTCTAAAAACAGTTAGCCTAAGTAGCAAAGAGATGGCAGGGACTTAATTGACCTAAAGAAAATTAAGATAGTAGTAAGTGTATTTATCTCTCATAAGAGCTTATATAGAGTACAAACCCGTACTGCCATCTCTTCATACACTGTCATTGGTAAAAGATCTCTAGTAAATTCCTGTAGATAATGAGAAGGGGACAATATGCAATTTTGCTACTAAGTACATTAGAGCTGGGTATACAGTAGCACAACCGTTTAGGCCTGTGAACTAGATGGACCGGGCTAGAAAAGACCACAATATAACGGTTCAAAAAAATAGGCTTACATCCTCACCATTTAAACCACTGGCTAACAGGCCAAGTAGCTAATAAAGGAACTTGTTGTAAGGTAAGAAGATATAGACACCCCAACAGTCATTATTCTACATCATTTACTCCTGAAAGTGACAAACAAACAAAATGTACTTAATGTAGTTAGAAACTTGATTTTCATTCTACTACTTATTTGAATGTTGTATTCTGTTTGGAGCAGGATAAAGTGCAGAAGGGAAGGTGGAATTCGATTTACCGTCGCTGGTTCTGGTATCTTCATTTCAGTGCTGATCAGCAATGTTGCTGGCCACGGAGACATCGTTGCAGTGAAGGTTAAAGGCTCAAGAACAGGTTGGCTTCCAATGGGTCGGAATTGGGGCCAAAACTGGCATATAAGCGCATTACTGCAGAATCAACCTCTTTCATTTGAGGTTACTAGTAGCGATGGGAAAACAGTTACGTCTTACAACGTTGCTCCCAAGGATTGGAGTTTTGGACAAACCTTTGAAGGCAAGCAATTTGATACTTAAAAAGCCTAATGAAGAAAACTTGTTTCAAGGGACCAGTCTCAATCCCTTTCCCATGCCCAAAAGTTTTTTTGCTCCAATATTATAGGTCTACTTACTGGTGGTGTTCTTTTTTACATTTTGATTCTTTTGGTTTTGTAGAAGAAGACTATGTCGATAGCAAATGATTTGTTGGCTTGTAAGATTGTCAATGTGATGGTGTAAGCTTACCATCTATTATCTTATTAGGAGTTCATTGTATGAGAAATATATATACCTTGTTGGTCAACAACAAAGAGGAATTACCATGTAAATGCTCGAGGCTTTTATTAGGATGTTTGATCCTACTAACTTCCTTTACAAGTTGTTTAAATCTTACTACTACATCATCCAGCACCCATTAAAGACTGCTACTATTAGACTAATTGGGATTGAGATCCAAATTAATCCAACTGATAAAGGTTTACTTTGTTCATACTTCAAAATGCAAAAGTATCATACCTTGGTAAAAAAAAAATGACTGATCATTCTTTTTGAGTTTTGACAAAAAAAGTAATCAATCAGTAAGCATACATATGGATAGTGATTCAACATAATGAGATCATATTAGCATGATGTTTGACATCAAGCTAAATAAAACATCCTTTTATTGATTATATGATAACCCATTAATGAAGCAAACAATGTTTGCAAGGTTGGTCTCAGCAAGTAATTAATCTGCTCGACAATAACACATATGAAAATGAACCCAAAAAAAGAAACTAACAAGCAGTAATTACCATACATCAACATGCAACTACATTCAAGTTAACCTAAAGGATATTCACATAAAGAAATTAGAAATGAATCCCAATTAAATTGTGGTTAAAAGCATGTATGAACTGTTTGTACAAGAAATTTGAGTTTCCAACTCTGGTGACTAATACATGAGCTGTTAGCATACAGTGGAACAATATAAAAAGAAAGAAAAACAAAAGAATTTCAAATGTGATTTACTATAAAAATCACTCTAAAACTAATTGAATCTAAGTCCCTGAACCAACCTGGCAAAAATTTGCAAGCTATGATGGAAGAAGAACTAATCAAAATCATTGCAGGTATCGTATCGTGTATATATCCCACATCACAGAGGGATCCAAGAACCAATGCTACATGACAGATGCTTGCTTCTGCGTTTGTTGATATCTCTCATCGCACATCAAACCAACCCTCTAAGGCGTAGCTTCTGGTTTAACGCACGTTGCAACTGCTTAACTTTTCGTTTCTAAACACATACATATTAGTAATTTAGTATATTTCAGAGCTTCTGATGAGATTCTATAAGCAATGCATTGAACATAACATGAAGTTCAGCTTCATAAACATCTGCATCATAATGCATTCCATCATCTGTACATTTGATTCCACAATTCAAACTCAATGACCCTATATCAAGTAGTCGAAACGGACCACCAAACTCCCTCAATATACCACTTTTCCGAACCTCTCTCGTATACTCACCTTGCACTACATCACTCATCTTATCCCTCTTCTCCTTTGTATTCAACATCGAGTTTATCAAAGTCGGTATGCCTAGCCAAAACAAATGTGGAGATCTAACCGATGAAACAGAACCAACCACAGGTCCATCATTGCCGAATTTCGGCGAAACAGGCAACATCGATGTCACAGAATTTCTTAACAACCTCAACAAAACACCATAATCAGAAGCATTTGTAATGTGAAGCATGTGCCATAAACCAGAACCCATCACCAAAACATCTGGATACAAATGTTTATGCTTAAACTCCAAAACTAAATCAGTCAAATTAGAAGGATAAGGTGCCCAAACGAAATCCAATTTCAAACCCATCTCATCAACCACAATGTGATAATCACTATGCCTCTTAAACAAAAAACTCCTAACAGATTCAACACGTTCCGAATCCAAAACCAAACTCAACAAAGAAAGTGTAAAGATTCTAGCTTGTGAATCCCCTGCAACCATAACCCAAGACCCATTAAGCAAATCCATCACATCATTCTTTTTAAGCCTCTGAAACTCACATGAATCAATATCACTAGATTTACTCCAAGACCAAAACTTTTCATAGTTCAAAGAATTGTTATTTAAAAAAGGGTCAAAAACCTTACTTGGCATAACCTCCCAAGCAATTTCATGAAGCAAAGAAACACATGAATCACGATCCTCAACAACAACAACATCATCATCATCAACAACAACAACAGAAGAAGATTTAACAGATGTAATGAAATCAGAAACAGATGGAAAATAAGGAGTTAGATGAACACCAACTGCAAGAGTGATGAAAAGTGCACCACTAAAAAAGAGAACTTTGTTACGACTCAAATGCCAACCAGCCATACCCATAGGAACAAACAACACTATACATGCTGCAAATAAACCCAATTGAACTGCACCTAACATTGTCTTAGAATTTTTTTTTTATCCCTTTCAAGACTCACATCAACACGAATCAAGAATTGTTTTTTCTTTTTTAAGGTTTTGATGGAGTTGTGAAGGAAAAATCTGAGATCTGGAGAAAAAGAATTAAACTTTTTCGGACCCAGAAAAAAGGGTGAGAGTGAAAGTTGGTGGGGTGATTTATTAATGGATTGTGAATGAAGGTAAATTTTTTATTTTTATTTTTTTGTTGATGGGAACGTGATAACAAGAGAAGGAAAATTGAATTGAGGTTGAACTGAAAAATGAAAATGTGAGAGAAAATTGTAAGAATGAAGAATCGAATGAAATGGAGTACAACACAACACAACGCTAAATCCAAATCAAAACCGGTAGCCAATGATTATCAGCGTTGTGTGTCATTAACTCATTTTGCATCATCTAGCTTTTTTTTCCTCTGATATTCATCTAGGGTTTTTTATTATTATTTTTTTCTATAGTGCTGTTATTTTATTATTTTTTTTAAAAAAATAATAAATATTATTATAACAATTCTTAAAAATATTATTATAAATTCGAATTCAAAATCAAATATAATATTGATATTTATTGATGGAACTATAACTTAAAAACTCAATTATTATTTCATTATCATTACTTTGTTGCTTAAGCCAAATAGTAATCACGTAATAGTTTTATTCAAGTTAACTTATCATATATTAGCTGATGTATTAAGAGTGACTGATGAATTAGTTAGTTGATTATATTTAAAAATCTCTATTTTTTTCGTGGAAAATTTGTTTAATAGATTATTTACAAAAGATAATATTTATTCGTAGAATAATTGAACAACATTTACTTTTTTGTGTTGTGGGAATAAATATGATAAGACGAAATTAACCCAACATTTTTTTTTTTAGTGTCTTATTCTTTGTTGGATTTGGATACATGTCTTTACTTGAAATTATAAGTATTTTTTAGAGGAAAACATCTTTAAATGTTAGATAATTTGAATGTTTTTTTTTATGACAAGATATTACGATAGATCTTCAATTTTTTGGATTTGCATGTGTTTAGATCATTTGCAAAGCTCGCAATGTGATAGTATTCAAACAAGACAACACCATATCACTTACTTATTTGTAAACTGTTTTTGTTATTGATAACACACTTTGTGCTTTAAATAACCTTTCAATGGACAAATAACATTGAAACTTTGACAATAAAACACACATAGAATAGTAATAAATTATAGACATTAGTTTTATTTTTTATAAAACAACTTTTTCATTTTATTAAATTTTGATGATATATATTAATTTATCATTTTTTCGGTTCATCCTACAAAAGTTGTCACATTTGCTTAAATAAATGGAAGAAAAAAAAATTAATTAACTATTATTATTGACCATTTATATATTTCTATTATCATAAATATAAAGTGAAAAATAATATTTTAAAAGTCATGAACAAAATAATAACTAGATAGTACCGCAACATCCCAAATTTCTTATCAATATATTTTAGTAATATTAAAAAAAAAATAGGATTCGACAGATTTCTACCTGTTTCTCTTTATGTACTCGGCTAAATGATTTATTTAAATTATTAATATTAAATATGTTTAATTTGTTTTTTTATTTAAATAATATGTATAATAAAACAAAATGTAAACGAGTGTGTTGCTACACTAATCTATTTGCAGCTTTAGTAACTAATAGTTATGTGATGCACTAGCAAATTGACGATACATATATATATTAAGTATAATAGGTTTCTGTCTACTTTTCTACCTCTTAGTTTGGCCAAGTGTTGCGCACATAGAATAAGAAAAATAAAATATTCAATTCTTGTAGCACTAGTGGTCTTCCAGAAGAAATCGATGGTAATGTTTAGTTGAGTATATTTTGATATCTTTATAAATTTTCTATCATATTGTTTTGAAGTTTATTTTGATCACACCAGAATTTCATATTATCAATTTGATGAATTACTTATGAAATTAACATAAACTATAACAATTATTTTGAGACTTTCACATCTGATACTCTTTATAATATGATTTTTATTATCCTACTTTCTTATTCTTTATACTTACAAATTCATACCCTTTCATGTGTAAAACACCTATTAATTTTCATTATTATTCTTTTATCTATTAAAAAAAGGCCTATCTCCATTTCAATAGTTGCATAACAAAATCAAATTGATTGAATTTAAATGAAGAAGAAACAAGTAACATCGACCAATAACATACTTGTTTGTTCATGCCAATTTATATAAACACAAGTCAATATTAGTAAGATAAAACAATAAATATTTCTATCACATTATAATTTTGTCTTATAGCAAAATTATATATTTGTCTTACATAGACTTTAGTTTATTTTAATTATAATTTAAAATTTTGTATAATGTTCATTAAGTTGTAAATAACTACATGTGATATATTGTTTATCTATTTAAAAATTTAATTTTTTATATATATTATATTTATTTAGCATTTTTTGATTGTATTAGTTTTAAATAAATAAAAAGTGCGATATGGTAATATTTTAAATAATAGATATTTCATTTGTATATGGTTGTTGTGTTGACTTATTACATATATATATATATATATATATATATATATATATATTATTAGAGACGGCGATTGACGAAGACATATTAAATGAACAAATCGAATTCATTGGGAGAAATCTTTAATTAAGGTAAGGAGTAAAATAATATTTAATTTAATTAGTGTAATATAATGTGAGATGAATGAGAATGCCATAATTATCAGAGATTCATCTAAGGACTTAATACGTTAATTAAGAATATATAGTGAAACCCTAAAATGTGTGTTAGAAACCTATAGAATTGTTGTGAATTAACTTATATCAACATTGCATGTTATTTGATTTTTTTGTGAAATCATATGCTAATTTCTATTATACGAATGTTGTGTATTTGATGAATATTGAGAATTCATACTAAGAGTCGTGAAGTTGTGATCATTGAATAAGTTCGAGCTAGATGTTTGAGATTTTTGAAATGAAGGTTATATTGTCATCATATAGAGAGAATATGAAAAGCTAGTGAGTTCACGGAAGTACAATTGAATAAGTCTGATCGTGGAGGGCTACAATCATGTAAGGTAAAACTAATAGACCTTAAGGGTATATCTGATGGGAAATTTTTAAGTGGATTAGTAGGTTACTCCATAAAATCAGGAGTTATCGCGCAACACATGAATATCCCGATTGTTGCATATATGTAACTTGAGTTGAGTTGAACGGTTCTACAAGGACATAGCTATTCATGAATTGTGCATTGACTCGTGTAGTAACATATAGAACCGGCCCAAGGGTAAGGCCACCAAAGTCTCCTACAAAACAAATTTTTTTATTTAATAAAAATGTCTCAAATTTTTAAGTTTTGTTTTTGTTGCAAATTATTAAATACTCTTTTTAGTACAAGTAAATTGGTTAATGAAGATAGTATGGATGGTGAATATTGTTCATATGAAAAATATTAGTTATAAATCTGAGTACATTTTGTTTTTTACAAGACAAAAAGCAAATACATTGCTCATATAAAAAATATTAGTTATAAATTGAGAAATCATGAGACAAGTAGTGAATATATTGCTAACATGAGTTACTGGAGTGCTACAACATATACACACTATTTTCTTCTTCAACTAAAAGATGGAAAATTTTATCTGAGTTCTTGATATTGTCGTAGAACCGTTGAAATGTCTTATTTCATTTTTTGAAAAATATAAAGAAAATAGATTTGAAATTACCATTAAGTCTGCTAAAGAAAATTTCTATAGTTATTAAATAAAATATTAATAATTTATTTATTAAATTTTGAAAAGGCTCTGTCTAATAATTTCGCTTTAGGTCTCATAACGTGTTGTACTGGCTCTGGTGACATAGTAACAAACTTCATAACCAAGTATTTAAGAGTAGAATGATACCAAATAATGAAGATGTATAAAGTATAGGATATATGCATCACATTGCATCTTTGTGATTGTCTTATTGTGATTGATTTGGATAAACGTTGATATTATGTTATTGAAGATTTTAAATCTTATGTTATGACGTGATGTTGTACCAATTTGATTAAGTGGTCGTTCTTGTCACTTATCTAATACTATTATATGATTTCGAAACTCACTCCTTTTAATGTTTGTGTTTGACTAGCTTGATCATAGATTTGTAAAATTGAAGCTATTACAAATTAGAAAGTCTTGAAGTTATTGGGACATCCTCTAATATATGATATTGATAATGAATTTTGTGAATTGTATTTTGAGGTTTAAGTTGTTGCACACACAATAAAAAAAGCTATTAAAATTACTTCTACATTAAGAATAAGTTTTTTTTGAGAAATATTTTCTGTTTTTATTTTTTAAAATTTATGTTTATTTTAAAAATATTAAATCTATTTTAAGAAATTATAAAGGAAAATTAATACAAAATTTTAAAAATAGTAGTAGAAAATGTTTCTACAAATTAAACGATCCGTAAATAATTATGATGGTTATAATATGGAAGAAAAGTTAGAAATAGTGTATTTTTTCTAAAAAAGAAAATAATATTATGACATTTTAAAAAATGCTAGATTTATTTTTGAAAATTGTAAAGGAAAATACATAATCCATAAATAAAAATAAGAAATACGAGAAGTAAACAAGCACTAAAAATGACAATGTTTTAGATATGTTTTTTTTGCAATTGTGATGTCTATTATGTTGCTCTTAAATCAAAGAAATGAGAAGATGAATTCTAACCAATAAAATGTAAAATCTCAAAATTGTGCTATTTTTAGATTTGTAATTATTTCTTTTTAATTATGGCGGTTCTTATGAAAAATTATAATTTTTTTTTGCTTTTGTCATTTCAATTTTAGTAATTTTTTGTTCTAGTAAAATTAAAAAAATTTCGCATTTCAATTTTTTTTTTTTAAATTTGATTTTTAAGAATATATGTTGATCTTTGGTCGATGAGATTTTAATTATTTGATGATTTATTGAGATAATAAAAATTTTAGATTTATTTAAAAATGAAGAATTCTTTTTTGATTTTTTAAGAGATTATGTAAAAAACAATAACTACATTAATATTTAAAATCTAAAAATTGAAATCAAGAAATAAAAAAAAAAAATTATTATTTATATTAGAAAGACTAAATAGTTAGTTATAATCTTATGTGACTAATTGTCAGATATATCATCGTCTAAAAAAAACGTAACTACCAAAAAGATAGATAATATTTTTTCAATCATTTTTAAGGAGCTAAACAAAAATAAAATAAATGATAAAGTAGAAAAGGATACAAATGTAAATTTGCATAAGCAATGCAGCAAGAAACATCCCGATCAGTAATTAGTTCAACTTTATTCAGCTTCAGAAGAAGGAAAAAAAAAAAAAAAAGAGAGTAAATAGAAAGAAAAAAAAAAGAGAAAGAAGAATTGAACTTAAATTGATTTTGTGAAAAAACGGCAGAAAGAGAAGCGATTTTGTGAAGTTGATGAATAGAGAGATCTAGAAGAGAAGCGATGAGTGAAGCGCAGAAGTACGTTTGGAAAGGAGCAATTCCTCTTCAAATTCATCTTCACGAATCTGAAGTCACCACTCTTCCTCCTCCTCCACCCGCTCATGTATTTATCACTTCAACTTTCAATTTTTACTTCTTCGGCTTTTCATTTTAACATCACCGTTTTCACCTTTTTGGTTAATTACTGCTACCTGTTATTCATACGCTCCAATTTTATGTGTTATTGATTTTATGAAAACAGTTGATTTTTATGCATACATTATATACAACGCCAAATTCCACCGTGACATGGACGGTGCTTTAAAATCACTTTAAACTCTAACGATGATCTTCCATAATTCTGTATAGGATAAGTTAACAATTCTGGTTTTTTTTTTTGTTACTGTTGAGACAGTTACATGAATGATGATGGTTTGACGAATTGAGTTTTGAAGAATACATTGGTTTTCTCTTACCTGGAGGATTGTTAACTTATACTTTTGAAGAGTGTTTGTAGATCATGTTTATTTCAGGTGACTTTTAAGCATTGGTTTATTGTAGACCACTTATGAAGGTGGTTCACCTATATATAACTTGTTTTTGGTGTTTTATTTGATGAATAGGTGTTGCTTTAAACTTAAATTGAGTTTTTATTTGGATTATTTGCATTTGAAGCACCGACTAAAACAAATATACCAAACACAACATTGACAATGACGCTTATAATAATTTGAAAATGTAGAAGTAATTGAATGTAATTACATGTGTCAGTACCTGTGTCAGTGTGTTGGATATGGCTTCAATCTTTCAATATGAAGTGTTAGTGCCACATATATTGATTGTTGTTTTTTACATTTTGTTTGTGGTTTCAGGTTTTGGCTCCTAGGATAGGGTACTTGCCTTTGTTGATTTCTCTATTGAAGCCTCAGTTCAGCGCTACACTTCCTCCTGGAGTTGACACTATTTGGTTTGAGCACAAAGGGCTTCCTCTCAAGTGGTATTGTGTAGTTTTTTACAATTTGTTTTATTGTATATATGTTTAATTGGTGTAGAGATAGGGCATTGCTCTAGAATCAGACATATTTGAATAAACTTTCATTGATGATGTTAGTATCAATTTGCTTACCCTTTAATCTCTCTCTTCAGTGGTTTTTAAAACATTTCATGGTTGTTAGTTATGCTACCTTCTCATTGTTTTTCAGTTGTTACATTGCACTAATTATATATTTTCTTTACAACAAAGAAGAAACATGTCAGCAGCAGCAAACATAGTATACCTCATGGAAAATAATTTTTTAATCTTGGAATGTTTTTTCTTGCCATGGCTTGTATAGGTATATACCAACCGGAGTTCTTTTCGATCTTTTATGTATGGAGCCAGAACGGCCGTGGAATTTAACCGTAAGGACTTTCAATTTTATTTTGATTTTCCTCTTTAGTTAATTTGATTGAGCACCTCATTGATGTAAATGTTTCAAAATGAAGTATATTTTGTACAATGGAAAAATGATGTTCTAAATGATATTTGTGGTGGAAGATAACTGTTTATTAAATTTTTATCTTGTCTGTAATGTTCCTTGTAATTTTATCTTGAAATTTTTTTGGGAAGGGGGATCATCTAATAAAAAGGTAAATATATATTTAAAAGTTTATGCTGAAATTTCAAATAGCAGTAATGTGAAAATTAAGATTGATTCGCTTCAAACATTTAATGGCATTATCAAGTTATCTTTCTCATGCATAGCTATATTCAATCTCTGTAATCTCTGATTTGTAGGTACACTTTAGAGGATATCCAAGCAATTTATTGCTTCCATGTGAAGGTGAAGACAGTGTAAAGTGGAGCTTTATTAACTCACTGAAAGAGGTCAGTTGTGCAACCTCTTATTTTTGTGAGTGTGTTTATGAGGTACTCCCTCCGTAACAAAATATAAGCAACAAAGTAAATGTATTTGGTCTAAATTTGGATCAGATAGATGTATTTTTTTGCGTATATTTTATTGCAAAGGGAGTACTTGTTTGATACATAACATGATACCTAATGCATATACATGGCAATGGCATTTAATAGTATTTGCATGTATGAGTCTTTAAACGTATCTCACTTTAGTCTTTTACTAGGGTCATTAGCACATAGTATAAGGATTGTATGGAAATTATGGTGTCAATGACTAGCTTTATGGTTTTAGATTACCTTAACATGCTTCCTCCTGAGGGTTTTTTTCCATGTTTGATGCATTTTCAAATAACTCTCGAGTAAAATATTGCTTCCACGATAATCTGCAATTACTAAACCGTATAATTTTTGAAGCACTTTCTTTGCTAGTCTAAAATGATGATCCTTGCCAAATTCTGCACTTCTCTCAACTTCCTAATCTATGAAGAATGGTATCCTGATCCCTATTTATTAGTGTTGTCAAATATTGGCTTTAGCAGTGCTATAAAGTAGTGGAATTTTAACTAACCCCGGTATTGTTCCATGATACACTATTTAATATAAAATGCTGTGAAATAGAGGCTGTTGTGACACTATAATGTTGTAGCGTAGTGGAATTGGAACAAACCATTATTTTATGCAATCTGCGATTGACAACACTGCTACACATACAAATTATGTTTAGATTCTCTGGACATGTGTGCAATTGTGAATGTAACTATGGCTCTCAAAAATTGATTTAGTATAATGGATTCAGATATGTTAGTAGTTACAGATAAATCTTCATATTCCTATAGCTTTTAGCCCCATGAGTTCCAAAAAACTTCATGATGTGCCTCGGGTATAATAGGATAAGTTAATTCCATAGAGGCTGTAGTTGTTGAACAACCTTGCTGTGAAATGCTTTGGTGAGTTTTGAGTTAGTGCTTTTCTGCATTCATTGCAATATTGCACACATTTATTACTCCAATGGTGGTTTTGTTAAAATCTATGTTTCACTGTTTTCCCCTTTCGTTTTTTAGATTAACTTTGGCTTAAATATTTTTTACAAATATTGGAAAAAACTTCAATATTTGCAGAACCAATAACATCTTTAAGCCATTAACTATTGAGAAAATTTGTAATGTCAGTCATTTCGATCGCAATATATTGAGATGTTTAATGTTGTTATTTTCACGGACCTTAACTGGATTTTGATTTTTTATGGTAGGCTGCATATGTAATAAATGGAAATTGCAAGAATGTCATGAACATGTCTCAAACTGATCAGGTGGAGCTCTGGGGCTCTGTTTTAAATGGTATGATTACTAATTGCTTCATATATTTTTTATTTTGTTTTTAGGTTCATACTCCTTCCGACATTAATTATAAGCAAAAAGTACTTGTATTTGGTCCAAGTTAACTTACATTTCCAAGAACAAGTTGCACAATATAGAATCAATCACATATATGAATAAACACTATTTGATCATAAGATTGAGAGAAGTGGAGTTCAGCAAAATATAATTCAAAAAAAGAAATCTGGAAAACACATAATAGGCTACACCTGCAATTGGTAGTTTATGGAGAATAAGTTTGTTGCTCTCTTCTCATGGACTTTTGTCAACACTCATTTACATGACAGGTAATTTGGAAACTTATAGACGGGTGTCGTCTAAGCTTAAGCTTGAAACTTTTGAAGATGAATATATAGAAAATATTGATTCAGACTTGACTAAATCTGAACAAAGTACTGGGGATGCTGAAGCTGCTGGACAAGTGAAGACAAGTGAGTGATATGAACTTTTTTTTAGCTTGCTGCTTTTTTCCGCCTTTCCTTTTCTTTTATGGACTGTTTCATGATTTCCCCAACTTTTTGACAATATTTCGTTTTTATCAGAAAGGATAGTTCTCGTTGGGTATATATATAAATTCATAATTCCTATTATAGGCAAGGGGCCTCATTTTGACCACTAGGGTCATACTCTAGATGTCCAATCCTAGGTGTGAGAGGTGTGTGTTGAGAGTCCCACATTGGATGAGATATAGCTTGAAATCTGTGTTTATAAGTTGGAGGAATCCTACAACCTGGTTTTGTCATGTTGAGTTAGGTCCAACCCTAATTTTAAAACTTCCATTTCTATGATCAGTTGGTTGAACAACGTCTAACTGAAAAGGAAACTTATGACAAAAGCGTATATACTCATTATACTGTCAATAAGTTTTCTGAGATTGGTTCTCTCACACTGTACAATCATTTTGTGTAATATTATCTCTAATATTCTCTAGACTATATTGGTATTGGTTGGTGTTTTAAGGCATTTCATAGATTATAGGCTTTATGACTTATTTAGGTTTGACAATGTGTCTGACTAGTGGCTACTACAGTCTAATAAGACATTCAATTTTACTTTTAGAAGGAATCATTAAGATTTTAGGATCTTAAACAGTAAAAATAACTTCAAGTCTTGGATTTATACGACTTTAAAATCACGAGATGTCGACTAGTCTCTTCCAGTCGTATTTATTGTCTGCTGGTAAGTTGTTCAATCATTGCATACAAATGACTTTTAGTGTATTAGAACTTGGACTTAAATCCTGCCTAATGATGGTTTGTGTGAGGGTTCTAATGCATTACTTATTTTATGAAGTTTATTTATTTATTTTTTTCTGGTGTACTTTTGAGATTGGTGACTTGAATCGGTTTCATGTAGGCGCATTTTCCCATCCACATTAAACTTACTTTTCTGTTTATGTCTACTATCGTATTAGGTAGGATTCCTGTTCGTTTATATTTGTGGACTGTCAATGACGACTTTGATGATTTTGAAGATGCTCCACAAATTGATAATTGGGACAAAGTCTCATATTTCAATCGACCTGTCGAGATTCATAAGGAAGATGGTAAGTCATGTCTCATAGAAAATCCTCCATAGAGCTTTTAAATTTGAATATCTTCCATGTCTGTCTTATGTTTTTTCTTTTATCTGAAAAATGCGTATGGTGATAATCCACATTCTCAATGTTGCATGTCATTCACGATTCTTATAATCTAATTAGCATTGAAGTATCCGCCATGGCTATAGTTAACATTTCTACTACACGACTTACAAATTATTGATAAATTTATGTTTTTCTATAGTGTTTTTTGCTGTTGTATGGTTGAGGGTCTAAATAAATTAATAACTGCAAGTAATATATGTTGCATGCAGGTAAATACTTTAGTTTAAACGATGCGGTTAAAAGACTTCTGCCCGAGTACTTTCCGGAAAGTCTCTTTGTTAACGAAGGAGATGCAATTATAGATCGAAGTGCTGGAGAAGAAGGAGAAAGTTCATGTGATCCCGGGTCATCTTGCGACAAACTTGAGATTGCAGAAATAAAGTGCGTACGCATTCAAGGGATAGAACCGAGTTTGGAAATACCGTTTTCTTGGGTGGTTAATAACTTAATGAATCCTGAGTATTTCCTTCACATGTGTGTTTGCTTGAAAGTTTCAGAAGCCAATGCTGTGCAGTTGGGATAAATTTAATTGTTTTTAGCCTTCTATTTTACTTAAAAAAACAAGATGCAAGCAATTCTTTTGTATATAAATGTACAGAATGGTTTCATATTATATTGATTTCCTAATTCGTTTTCAATTTTACACTACAAAGTGTCATATATGTTAACATATATATTTTCCAAAAATCCAATCAAGGTTGAAGGGGGGTCACTTGGTCAGTACATAATACTGATCCATCTCTAACTGTTCTCTGAACAACTAATTCACTTGTGATGTGCTAATCAAAGTATAGATGTGAATATGATGCTCTCATTCATCACCTTTTTATTTAATGAAAAAGACTATTTGCCTTTAGAAAAGCCAAACACTCTTATCAGTCAACAAGGGGAGGTAATATGAGAAGTAATATAAAAAGTTCTATCAATATTCGACCTACGAAGACCAAATTTAACAAAGGCATCAACCACCTGGTTGGCTTCAAGATAAATATGAGAAACAAGGGTGTCTAGTACAACACCCACCCACACCAACCTCATTGCTACTTGAGAATCAAACTCAGTTTCAATATTTCTAAATCCCAAACCAAAGGCCAATTTCAACTCCTTAACGATAGTCCATAATTCTGCCATAATAATAGGGCACACACCAATAGAACACACAAAGCCAAACACATTTTCCAGAATGATCTTGGGCCATTCCTCCACATGAAGCAGCGATTGAGCTTTAATTAGTTGGATTGTTTTATTTTACATTCAAAATAACAGTAACTTTACATGTTCATCTCTAAAATTGCAGGACTGTATTAATTTACTCATCAACATTATCAATTCAAAATGATTTGTAAAATTGCAAAATTGTATATCCCTCTGTCTGGATTTGATAATAAATACTTCGTCAAAATTTTCATTTTAATGTCGTAATAGTCTCCTCAAAGAGAAAGATGAACTTGGTTAATATTTTATATAAGTTTGAAGATCATTTTAAAATATTAGTAATACTAGGGACTAAATAGATTTTGAAAAATGGTTAAATTTTCCTTAAATAAGTGTTTTTGTCTGGATTCAATTTGGTTTAGGGAATAATAACTATTTCCAGTTTCAGAACTAATTCAGGAGCTAAAGTTCAAGGAACGGATGATTTCTATGTCTAAAAGGGATATAAATAGAAATAGCAATGAACCAATGATTCATATTACAATATTTTAACCAAATTCTGTTTTTCAATTTTTTTAAAATAAAATGAACATAAAAATTATAACTAGAAGATTAAATTATATAGTTTGGATACATCGCCAATAAATGAAGCAAAATACATAGATAATGAATTTCATTTTGGCCGGCCATTTGATACTATCTACAGATATGCTCCTTAAATTTCATGTCCATACCAAAACATAGATCTAGACACTTTAGTAACATCAATTATGAAGGAAAATACAAAGAACACCTTGTAGACATCGTAGGCACAATTTTTTTTTTATCTAAACTAAAGTTTCCTATAAATTTCAACTTCTCTCACAATTTAATGTCATCAAGTAGTGAAGAAAAAAGAGTAAGAGTCCCAAGAACTACTATTATTATTGGTAAAATGTCAAAGGGAGACAAGGTTGTTATTTTGGACTTTTGGGCTAGCCCATTTTGTGCAAGAGTGAAAATTGCTTTGGAAGAGAAAGGTGTGGAACATGTGGACAATGAAGAGGATATATTTGGAAAAAAAAGTGAGCTTCTTCTCAAGTCAAATCCAATTCACCAAAAAGTACCTGTTCTTTTGCATAATGACAAACCTGTCCTTGAGTCTTCTATCATTGTCAGCTACATTGATCATGTTTGGTCTTCCAACTCATTGCTTCCAGATAATGCATATGATCTTGCCAAAGCTACATTTTGGGCTGATTTTATTGACAAAAAGGTTGGTTAGTTTCTCCATTCTTAACTACTTTTTTTGATTCATAATATATCCTTTTAAGTAATTTTTTATATTATTAAAAATGTGTTATAAGGTGTTTGAAACTGGAAGGAGCATTTGGGCTAGCAATGGAGAAGAAAGAGAAGTTGGAACAAGAGACTTCATTGAAGTTTTAAAGCATCTACAAGAAGCTCTTGGAGAGAAAGAGTACTTTGGTGGAGATGCATTTGGTTATGTAGATATCATAGCCATTCCTCATTCTGCATGGTTTTTAGCATATGAAACACTTGGTGGTTTCAAAATTGAAGATCATACTCCAAAAATTTCAGCTTGGATTAAAAGATGCTTGCAAAGAGAATCTGTGAAAAATGTTCTGCCTGACCCTGAAAAGGTTTACCAATTTGTCCTTCATTTTAGGAAGATGTCAGGACTTGAATGAGATTAAGAAGAATATGGATGGTGCTTGTTTCTATTGTGTTTTTCTTTCTTTCTTTGAATGTATTAGAAGTTGTTGTTTTTGGCTTTTCAATTCTCACTCACCAGAGGGCTAGAAATTTGGAATAAGGGAAAATATGTAATAAGAATCACCTCTGGGATTTCTATTGCTTTTCAATTGTAATGGTTATGCTAACTAATCAACCATGTTTTAGTATTTGAATTATGTAATCTGTTGTTTCTTGTACTTTTTATAATTAATAAAGGTTTGAAAGAGTTTCTCTCCTATAGTAATATGAGCACTCACTTAAGAAATGAGGCGTATAAAATAACATTTGTTGGTTGTGGTGAGTCTTTTTTTCGAGATACGTTGGATTCACAAAACATATAAAGAAAAACTTACATAGTGATATATATAATGTTCTACAAAAGCATTAAAAAAGTGAAGTGACATTCACATATTTAGATAAACAATGAACTTTTTGTCATGACGCTTAAAAACTTGCCAGATCATCAAAAATTTGGTTGTAGGTTAAATTTTTAAAATTTTGAGGGATAAAATTGTGAAATTAAGAATGCGGAGATAATATCATAAATAAAATATGAGTTGAAATTACAATTAAATTTAAGATTTAATAGAAAAAACTTAACAATAAGAACAAAGAGACAAAAGTAGTTTGGAACTTCTCTTAATCAAACAACAATCAATACCAATAATTATTTGTATTTCGTTATAAGCTCATGAAAAACAAAATTAACATCGTTCATCAATGCATGTGCACTCTATATCATAATAAAGCACCAAAGGCTAATCGACGTGAAGAATGATAGTCTCATATCAATTATGAATCAGTTAAATATTGAATATATTAGAGAGACGTCTCATATTTTAAATTATGTCTTAAAATTTTGGGTGAATAAAGGGTGCACAAATCTTTTTCTCCCACACTTCATTGGTCTCTTCAATAAGTGATATGAGAGCCCTTCTTCGGCTTGATAGAGTAGCATAAGTAGATCTTGGTATTTAGATCAAATATAAGTCATGGCTAGAATGTGAGAACTCATACATGAAAGAGTTATTATTGGAATTTAAGTGTGAGAGATAGTCTCACATAGAATATAAATGAGCCAAATATTAAATATATAAGATAAGTGACTAATATTATGAATGCGATTTTGGGTGAATAACTGATTGTGAATTATGAATTATGAATTAACGTGTCTCCTGAATTGTATATATTTTTGTCTTTTGAATAGATTAGACAAATAAAAAAAATATAATACTTAATATAATGAGTTGTAATTACTTAAAAAGGCTTTTACCGTTATTTATAGGAGAAATAACAATGTACAAAGGTATCAAACCTTTTTCTCCCCGGTTTCCTAATTTAATTCTTGATCTCATGGCATCCCCACTCTTTTGTTGGTTGGTCAAACTTGCATCTTCTTTTCTGAGATCATATTTGTTTTGGTCATGCTCTTCACAATTTTTTCTTGGTCTTGAGGTTCATTTACCTCTAATGGAATATTTCTCCATCAACTTAAGTATGCCACATATTTTATTATTTTCTATTGGTTCCTAAATTGATTGCATATGGTGGCCTGATTGGGCTGGATGTCCTAGCACTTAGCAATTTGACAATGGTTGGTGCATGTTTCTTGGTTCTTCATTAATCTTATGAAAAAGGAAGAAACAAACAATAGTCTATAAATCGTATATTGAATGGGAGTATTATGCCATGCCTGAAGTTTGTTCTAAGATCATTTGGCATCGTGGTCTTTTGGTTGAATTTCGATTTCTTCAAAAAAAGTAGATTGTCGGTCTATTAGTGAGGTTTATGATAACCATGTTATATCACTCTCTCTCTCACCTCAATACTTAATTTTAAATTGTGGATATTCTTACTAAAGTATTTCTCTCTCGCAACATTAGTTTCTTGTTAGCAAATTAACGCTTCTTGACCATCCACATCAATTTGATAAGGGATGCGAATCAGGAACTAACGCGCCTCCTTAGTTGTATATATTTATGTTTCTTGAATAGATTAAAAAAAAAATATTTGATATAATAAGTTGTAATTATCTATAAACTCTAAAGCATGAGTGCTTCTAAAATGGTAAAGCATTCGTATCCAATAGTTCACTGGTACCAATACTCGTAGGTACTCTCTTTTTCTTCATTATATTTTATTGCAAGGGAAATTGATTATTTTCTGATATATTAATATAGTATTGTTTGTGTATTTAAACTTATTTGTTGTGATAATTAAATATAATTTTTAACTTTCAAATTTTTATTGTGATTTTGTATAGTAAATTGATCAATTTTATATAGTAAAAATACAGTTCTCTAAATTTCATACCCAAGTCTAACTAATTTTTTTATTTTATCTCTCAAGATAATAAAATTAAACTCTGACCACTAAATCACCTATATAATATATCTAATACAAGAAGAATCTAGTTTTACATATATGATCATAACATGCATAAGATCCTAGAGGTCCATAATTTGTTGAGTGCTTCTTAATACAATATTTTGAGGTGGGGTGATGCAAACCTTGTTAGAGGTATTTGCGGCTTATTGTAAAGCTGGTTTCATACTAGATGGCTCATTATAATTAAAGATCATGACTAGTGGTTGAATCCCTTTAATTTCATATAAGATTGGATCATATAATATGAGAAGACTAGGAAGAAAAAGCAAAAGGAAGCATAAACTCATAAAGGAGAAAAGCACCAAAAGATGGATTGATGAAAGGGATAGCATGAGATATAATAGATAGACTTAATTTGGCATCGATGGGAAAAGCATGGTATAAGTCACAAGTGATTCTGCCCTTGCTACGTGGATGCAAGACTTAATCAATCACGTGTCTAAAGCTGGTCCCACATGGGTCCTATGTCCTTTCGAGTTTGAACTAGCTTATTAGATTTAGTAATGCCTAAACAACATCAATCTATATACAAAATAGATTAAATTAGGTAAATGGAAATACTATACCTAAATTTCATTTTAAGAAATATGAAATCATATTATTTATGATTCATCTTGAATAAAACATATGAAATGATATGAATTTTAAAATGAGATGGTTCGGTAATTAAATTTTAAAAAATATTTGAATTTTTTTTAATTTTAACTATTTATATATAACTGTATAATGGAGATTTAGTTTTCTCATTATAAAATTCATCTCATATACTCCTTTTTGAATAGAGTATTCAATTGTTCTTTTTCTTTTTTATTATTTAATTGAATATATTTATTTTTTCTTATAGTCAAATGAGTTTCTCATTTAATTTTAAATCTATTATCAATTATTTCACACTTACATTAATAAAAAGAGAGTAATTGCGTAAATAGGGAGCCAATAAAAGATATTGATGTATAATTTACTTATTAAAATAACTGATTTTTAATAGAAGATGTATGTTGCATTTGATATAGGGGTTTAAGTCCAAAAACTTTCTTGGGCGATATCATATGAATCGTGCTAGTAGTAGGAATATTAAAGTAAACAATCTAAAATAAAACTACAAAATGATTTAAAAAATAAAAAAATAACAAACCGAATGTTATTAAATATTTTTAGATGTTATTTTGTAAAATTACATATATTTGATTTTGGATTTCTTTTTTAAAATTAAATTTAATCAAACTATAAATTTTAATATTTTTATTGATATAATATATTACATTTATATATTATTTATTGGTTTTTATTTATTTTTTCTTCTAAATATATTTATTAATTTAATTTAATCTTTTTTATTTTATTGCTATATCATATATTTGAACCATATATAATCGGTTATTATTATTTTATAATGTTAAATTTTAGTATATTATATTTTTCATTAAATATATTATTTAACTGTATATTATAATACTATATTAATATATATTCTTACGATCGTAATTTAGATATATAAAAATCGATCTAAATTAAATCGTTTATAGATGAATTGGATCAGATTTTTTTAAATGTGTAGTATTATCAACTTATTAAATTTTTTTACAGAATTAACTCATCATTTTAAACATAAATAAATCAGAAAAAACATATGCACAACGGAATATTAGATTCTATATATTCTCATTCACATATTATTGAATGTGTTCTTGAAAGTAATCAATATATGAACAAATTTTCACCGGATGCATGATTCAAAAGTGTCAAAGTGTTAATCAATTTAAAGTTGTCGCTGATAATGTCATCCACACGAAAAGAAATAAAGAACGATGATCCAATAAATAAAAACTTAGAGATATATATTATGAACATATAAATTAAGGGACGTTTGTTTGTTAGAGTTTTCTTAATTACGTTACTTAATGAATGAATGTCCAATCATAGAGGGCAATTAAGATGCATTATTCGTGTTGCCGCGTGAATGGCCCATAGAATCCAAGAAAGGACAAGAAAGAAGCACAGGATCATTGGGTACAAAAAAGAAGACCTATAATATTATACTATTATTTATGGTCTTAAATATTAAAAAAATATCAATAAAAATAGTTGTATCTAGTTTAGATTTTGGATTAAATATAATATTTTTGTTGATTAAAGTTTTTCTTGTATTTAAGATTAAAGGGGTATACTTCAATTTATATATATAAGAGTTTGTTTATTAAATCACGATAATATTTGACAGTAGTATAATATTAAATTTATTAACAATTTAAATTATTTTACTAGTTTAATTTGAAGACAAGGGCGGATCCATTTTGTTGGTAGTGGAGGCTCTTGCCCTACTAGTAGAATTTTGTCTTTTTAAGTCGGTTAAAATGTACATTTTAAGTCGATTTTGTGTCCGAGTTAACAGCAAGCGACTTAAAAAATATGGTGTTTTTTAACTCGTTTCATGAACCGACTTAACAGAGCTTCATCATATTAAGTCAATTCAGCTTAACTGACTTAAACATCGTAAATTCAGTATAATACATCATCTTTTTAAGTCAGATATTTTGACCAACTGAGTTAATAGATATAATTAAAATAATATTTTTTTTTTATTTTTTATTTATATAAATTTCTCATTTTGTTTTCATGCTACTAATACATCCAATATTTAGTATTAAATTTCAAATAAGAGTTTTGCACTTATAATCACAATTTTATATAACCATATAATAATCAAAATATACAATATCACAATATCTCATATTTATACAAAAAAAATATAGATTACAAAAAAAATATAGATTACAAATAAAATGTATCATATTTCCCACTAATCTTGACAAGACGGAAAAAAATAATTAAATATCCATTAACAAAATTACAAAGCTACAATGTAGCAATATTCAATAGACATATATTATTATCGTCATTTTCTTCAATTAATTTCAAAATAAAATCCACATGATATTTTTGAACTTATTCACTTTGATCCGGGTGAATTGATCTCGAGTCATCAAATATCTGAAAGAAAAAAAACACACAATCAATATCGGTTGACATATTTTTTTTTCCTTGAAATAATATGATATTATTTAAATGCACTGATAATTTTATCAACGTCACAAAAAATTATATATCAACAATATAATTATAAAAAATTATTCATATAAATTTATTATTCAATAAATTGAACAACCCTACCTGAAATGGTCGCAGTGAAACGCGGTTGCGAAACAGTGAAGAAGTGGACGTCAATCAAGTTGGGCGATGGATGTGGAATGGAATCGGGCAGTTGCGAGTGAATAAATGGAGGTCAACCAAGTTGGGCGATGGGGCAGTTGCGAGTGAATAAATGGAGGTCAACCAAGTTGGGCGATGGATGTGGAATGGAATTGTGCTGGATATATGGAATGGAGTAAATGCAAGAATATAAAATAACTGATGGAAGATAAAACATTAAATCATTCTTTAATTCCCTTTACATCATCATATACAAGCTATTTGGCTTAAATCTATTATTAATATAACCGCATTAAATAAGGTTTAAATATTTACAAAATTGTCACCGCTTCATTTTGTTAAGTCGTTTATAAGTAACAGAATTATACCTCCACTCATTTGTTAAGTTTGGTGTCAGATAAACAACTTAAATTTACCGTATTAAAAGCTCAATTTTGTTCTAATGCCCCTACAAGTAAATACAAAATTCTTTTAATAACACTGTTATTTTTATTTTAAGCATCTATAAAATTTTATAATTTCAAGTTCACTTTTTTATGTGTTGAATACACTCACACAAGTTAAAATTACATTTTATATTTGTTCACATTTTGAACTTTTTCTCTTTGTTAGTGTTGATGATAAAAACATTATTGAACATTTTAAAAATATGAACTCTTGTAAAAAAACATTTAATTGAAATGTGTAAAAGTTCTTATGTATTTTGAATTTATTTAATTATTATAATTATGTATTCTGTTATCTCAAAAGTAATTATATATTTTGTAAAAGTTAATAATATTTTTCTTTTGTAAATATATATATAT
>JBBPBS010000361.1:376762-397942 GCA_037974835.1 Cicer judaicum
ATATAACATAGTTAAGGTTAAGTTAGTAAATAAATAATTAAGTAGTAGAAAAATTAAAAAGAATCTTATGAAAAGATATAAGAAAAAATCTCAAAAATATTTTATATTAAGGACAAATGATTCTTTTGTTGCCATAAGACTATGAACATTCTTTTAGTCTATTTAAAAAAAAAAACATTTTTCAAATTTTTAACTCTATTAATTAATTTTTGCCATTATATATGTCTAAATATAATTATGTTATATCTTCTTCTACAATCTATTATAAATATTATATGAATCCATAAATTAATCTTCTATTTTACATGATAAATATATAAAATAATTGTACTAATTATGTCAAGTATTATTATTATTAATTCAACTCTAGATCTTCTAATATAACTCATTTGATCATGTGGCTAACCAAAGAGAATGAATTCAATCTTGATAACAAAGATAAGAGGAATCGATCTATTTGATAAAAACACAAATGAAAAGTAATTAAAAAGAAGAAAATAAAGATACAAGGGGTGACACAGACAACCATCTTACTTTTATTTTTGTTTCTATATGATTAATATAATAATAACAATATTCTTTCTCTCTTCTTCTCTTTTTGTCCTCTTTATTAAAACCCCAAGCAAACCCCACATTCCACCTCCCCTCTCTTCTATTCATCCCTTTCTCTCTCCCACACTTTCTTCTTCCTTTGGATCTTCTTCTTCTTCCATTAGGTCCTTCTCTTTCTTCACCTCTTCCTATTATTACATTCATATTTTCTTATAAGTCCTATTATATTACTATGTTTGTCATATAGTATTATGCATGTATAAAATAAAGTTTGTTATTTTGATGTATGGCAGGGTTTGATTTGTATAATAAATAATTGGAAGGAAGAAGGAGGTCCAAAGTAATATATATGGCACCTGTTTCATTGCCTCCAGGTTTCAGGTTTCACCCTACAGATGAAGAACTTGTTGCTTATTATCTAAAAAGGAAGATCAATGGTCGAAATATTGAGTTGGAGATCATAGCTGAAGTTGATCTTTATAAGTGTGAACCTTGGGACTTGCCAGGTATTTAATTCATTAAATTTTTATTTTCATTTTTCATCTGCACTATAATTTTTTGAAAAAATTATTTTGTAGTATATTTTTTTATGAGTAACTATTCTATATATATATATTGGTTCTAAAAATTATTTTTGCACAAAATAAAATTATTATATTAATTAGTGCAACTTTTCTTAATTTTTAAAAAATAACATATGAACGTGCATAATTGTAATTTGATGACTTTCAAATTAAAAAGAGTTTAATATTTTAGGTGTAAATTTGGTGATTTACATTAAAAACTCTAATAATATTATTTATAACTAAGAGTCTAATAATATTTTCTATGATTGTAGTTGATGAAACACTTTTAACATCATTAAGATAAGTTTTAACTAAAACGGCAATAATTTTTTTTAGAAAAATTATTTTACAAATTTATAAACAGTTATTATTCTCTAATAATGGTTTTTTAATTAGAACTTAATAGGACCCAATGAAAGTTTATTTGAAAAGTGGACACGCGGTTCTTAAGATCTTTTATTAAGTGATGATGAAGACATATATGCTTTCTTTTTTGGTCAAGTATAGTCTTCTACTTTAAAGAAATAAAAATAAAAATCTTATGTGATATAAAGATTAATATAATTTATCTTTATATAGCGGAAAGGATGTACTTATAGAGAAGATGGTCCCCTTCACCTTTAGGGTTCTTTCATATATTGTGATAATCAAATTAGTAATAATGAGACAATAGAAGATTCCCAAGTCAAAAAGTGTAAACTAAAGAAAGATCACACCCACTCCCATGCATTATTTACACTTTTCTGCGTCTTATATATTTCCTTTTTGCTGGATATATTTGCTTTTTCTCCTAACTAATTTGACGGAAAATTTTGATCATATAACTTGAGCGAAAACATGGTGATTATGGACAAATCGTTAATGAAATAACATAACTCAATAAAAGAAATACTATAACATATAGTACGAAACACTTTTTTTTACCAATATATAATAAACACTAGCTTTTATTACGGTTGCATCCATATTAATTAAATAAATCAATATGTGGTTAATTTAAATAAAATTTATAGTAAAAAAAAATACTCACAAACTACTAATAAAAATTTTTGTTGACAATAACTTTTATGTCGATTGAAAACAATAACAAAATTATTAAAATACAAATTATTTGAATTTATGACCGTGAATACACTCACGATGATTCGAAATATTGCAATGTAACTCATAAATGTATTTATTTAATATTTATTTTCTGATCGATTAGAGCAACCACAAAATCAATACATTTTGGTGAGATTATTTTATGAAAGCTTTGATGGAACTCTTTTCTCATTACATTTAATATTCTATGTGATAATATTATAATCAAAATTTGAAGGTAATTAAGAAAATACATAACCAATTTGAATTACAGGAAAATCATTGTTACCAGGAAATGATATGGAGTGGTATTTCTTTAGCCCTCGAGATAGGAAGTACCCGAATGGATCAAGAACGAATCGTGCAACAAAATCCGGATATTGGAAAGCAACAGGGAAGGATAGAAAAGTAAATTCAGAAGCTCAAGCAGTTGGGATGAAGAAAACCCTAGTTTACTATCGTGGAAGAGCACCTCATGGTTGTCGCACTAATTGGGTTATGCATGAATATCGTCTTCATGACAGAGAATGTGAATCTACATCAGCTTTGCAGGTTCATCCTCATCTTTTTTATTTATTTTCATATATTTAATTATAAGTTTTATTTGTTATTTTAATTTCTACATTTTGACGTACCTTTTAAATCCTCAGGATGCATATGCTCTCTGTCGTGTGATCAAGAAGAATACAGTGATTGTGCCTAAAGTTGGGGGACAATATGGTAATCTTACAACCCATGCCAACCAAATTACAAGCGTTTCTGAAGGAAGAGGTGAAGATTTAGATGGTTCAAATTATTTGATGCAAATGAACACTCACAATATGGGAAATGAGACTTCACTTAATAGGGATCATGGAAATTGCTCACACTTCTCATATGATCACCCATCATTTACTCTTCCAACTTCTTCATCATTTACTAATCATGGACCCACCATAACATACCCTCCATCCAAGGTACACACAAATTATTCAATGCACACAAATTTGGAGTATAGACCAACAAATGAGATTTAATTAAATTTCACAGTTTTTTTCATCTTTTGGTCCTTGATTTTTAGTGCTTTTAAGTTTTAAGTATTTTATTTTTATCTTAAAATAGTGATTTATAATTAAAGATGTTTTTTTATCTTTAAAAATCCAAAAATATATATTAAATAAATTTTTATTTTTATCTTATGAATGAAGGTAAAAAAGATTAAACGTACTTAAATTTATTATTTTTTGATAAATGTGTCTAAGGTTACAAGAGTAACGTAAAAATTTAAATCATGAGAGACATATCAATTGTAAAATTCTATACCTAAATCTAAATTTAGATTAAATGTCATATATCCTTCCATTTAAATCATGATTTGCAATTATTATAATAAAAATTTATACCAATAAAATAATGAGAGTGAAAAAAATATTGTCTCTAATTTTGTTACTAAATTAATATTAAAGACAAGAAAATTGTAATGTAATCCTTGATTTGGTTTGCAAGGTGGATATTGCACTAGAGTGTGCAAGGATGCAACATAGGTTTACTATGCCACCATTGGTGGTGGAGGACTTTCCTCAAGGCAGCAAAACTAAAACTGATATGTTGCAAGAAATTCTTTCACTCACTCATGCTTCTCAAGAATTGATGAATCAATCAACTTACTCACAAGCGTATGATGACAATGAAAATTATGCTCCTTGTGATGATGATTTTACTTTCATGGTTGGCACAAACTATAACCACATAAATGATTTGAACTCCATGAGTTATGTTGACAAAACTTGGGAAGATTTGAGCACAAGATCTATACAGATTGGTGATCAAGATGAAGAGTTTAAGGAAAAGAGGATGGTAGAGAATTTGAGATGGATTGGAATGCCAAGAGAAGATTTTGAAAAGGTGTGATAAATTATTCTTTTCAACTCTCATTGCTTCATGAAAATTTAATCATTTCAATGTCAAAACTAAAGTCATTGGCCTAATAATTATTAAGGGCTAATGAAACTAGATTAATTTGATATCCTTTTTTTAGTACAAAACTAGATTTGATATTTTTAACTAAAATTGAAAATTTATGGTCATATATGAATATTGATAATACGAGTATATTGCTGAAGAAATTAATTTTTTGAAAAAAAAAGTGAAATCAGTGACGAAAATTTAGAGAGCAAAAACATAAAGTTTGTTTTTAGTTTTCTCCTATAAAATATTGTAACAAAAAAATTAGTGACAAATTTTGTTTTTCTTTTCTAATGTCGGTCACTAATTTAATTTTTCTTATAGTTAAAATAATTGTTTATAAATTAAGAATAAAAAAGTTTATATCATTGTTAATATATACCAAATTGTATAGATGGAAGAACAAAAGGTTGTCCCAATTGAGGATATTTCATGCTTCCAAACAATAAGGGAACAAAATGGCATGCAAGGTATTATAACATCCCATATATCACTATTTTTGTGTTTCTAATTATTAATAATTAATTTCTCTAATTGTTGATCATGGCTATTTAAACTTTTAATATTTTCTTTTTCTACATAAAACAATTTATTTTTTCCTTTGATTAGAATATGACCAACACAATAGCAACCTTGATGTCAACGAATTCTCAATAGGCTTCATGAATGATGGCGACCCCAATGAAAATTTTATAGAAGATGGTAACATGGATGATTACTCAAGTTCTCCAAGCTTTGATGAGGTCATTGAGGAAATAAAGATGAGTCATGGATTGCTTGTTTCAACTCAACAAGTTGCCATGACATTCTTTCACCAAGTTGTTCCTTCACAAATAGTTCAAGTTCAACTCAATCCAAGAATGATGGAAAAAAATAACCACTCTATAGAGAATATAGAGACAATAATGATGATAATGGAGAATCAAGGATCTCTTTTTAGGAAGTTCAAGGCCTATGTGATGGGGAATTTAATAAATCCATCTAAGAAAATAGCAAGTTTGGTTGTATTTTTATTTTCACTTCTTTTGATGCATTGTGTTTATTTTGAGAAAGAAGTGGAAATTTGGAAACAAAACCTAGAAAATGTGAAAGAGAAAAGAATGAGAGAATCATATGAGATTATCAAATGGAATGAGTCAAAAGAGGTTTGGTTTGTTGGTGTTAAAAGTGAGAAAGGATTAAGTGTGGCCTTGAAGAAAATAGGCATTTTCCTCACCATATGTTTGGCTCTTTGTTTCATGTGGGCAAGCCATAGTAATTAACCCTTGATCTCCTAATTCGTTTATTTTTGTCTCTAACATAAGGAGTAGGTTTGACAAGAATTTAATTGGGTTTCTTCTAATTGAGTAGGGAGGTGATGTATGGATGTATCCATAGTATACTTATAGTTATATGTTTTACTTTGAATACTTGTTATTTGATTAACACTTAATTATGTTGAATCTTATTAATTATCAAAATGTCTACCTTTATTTTTCTCTCTTTTCATTTTTTTGAATTTGAAGATTTTATTTGTATATGTGGAAATGTAGTGGAGAACAAGATTTAGTACGTATTTCAACTCATGACTTATTCATTTAACATGAAACCAAACATGATGACATTAACTAAACATATATTTTGGAAATTATTTTTCGAATAATCACATGTGTGCACATGAGAAAGAGAGGGTAGATTACCCAACATTGAAAAATGATTTATTAACATAA
The DNA here is from genome assembly GCA_037974835.1 of Cicer judaicum. NCBI lineage: Eukaryota > Viridiplantae > Streptophyta > Magnoliopsida > Fabales > Fabaceae > Cicer > Cicer judaicum. Next base: position 382,617 of record JBBPBS010000361.1, read on the forward strand.
ACACCAATTTTATTTTCAGCAAAAACCAACCAAAAAATTAGAAAAGAGAATATGTATATTGTTACATATATATTATCTTATTAAAATCACTCTTTTAATCAACAAATCTCTCTGGTCTCCGACATAAACAACAAAAAAGTTTACTTGTGTGGTTTTAAATTTAAGCAAAAATTTACTAACTCTACTATATTTAATACTATTATTTCTACAATATCTTTTTATTAAATTAGATTTTATTTTTCCATTAATTTTTTTTTATTGAACAAGTTTCCATGAAGGATAATTTAAAAAATACAATTGATTTTTATTTATTATTTTGAACGTATTAAATGAGGTTTTAACGGGTTTTCTTAAACGATGTGAGATGTTTTTTTTCTTATATATATTAGATCGAATGTCGTAATTAACTAACACAAATTATATATTAAGCAACAATTTCAATGAAAATTGTGTCAACGAGAGATTTGAAGGAAGTAAAAGAGAGAGTTGAAATAAGAGACAAAGACGACAACAAAAGAGAATTGAGATAAGAGACAAAAGCCTCACAACGACTAGAGAGGTTGGAGGGTGAGTAGAGTTTTTAGAGTCGGTCCCATCATTGACTCTAATAGAGTCAACCATCCAGAATAATTAAATTTAATATATCTATTGTGATTAGTGTATGCCTTATTTAATTTGGACGCAATTATTTTCTATCTCAATTTATTTTAATTCCTCTCACTCACCTAAAACAAGCGTGAATTATAAATAAATTGATCATCAAAATTGTAGTCACTAATCAAAATAGTCCTTGATGAAGTGACTAATAGTTCGGTGAAATTTTTAAATGTTTTTTTAGGTACAATTCTCTACATTATTTTTTAATAATTCTTTGAAGTCAGTATTTTTCTTTTTTCTACGGTGTCTTAATTTATTTATTATCTAATCTCATATATTTCTTTCTATGTAATAAATATCTAAGAGCATTGTTGACAAATCAATTATTAGTGTTGTATTGAACTTTAAAAACCACTATTAAATAGGAACACAATTTTGTTACAATGTGACAATTAAAAATGTATAGAGATAGTGCCTTTTATGTACTATGATATGTTATATTAATGGAATATATAAAATTTAGGTATCTTAAAGACTAATTTGTATGTAAATAGTTACTGTACAATTACAATTATTAACAAATGTGTTTTTAAAGTTATCTAAATTTTATTGACAAATTATTCATTAAGAATGAGTTGATATCAACATATAATGTGGGATATTTAATTAATGTATCATACTCATAGTCTTAAAGACAAAATTAACGGAATAACTATTTTGAATAATATTTTAGACATTTGTCAATTTTTAAAAATGAGGAACTATTTTAATTCATACTCTCAATTTTTTAGAACTATAACTAGTAATTGATTCTTGTTATACTTTGAATGAAACAAATAAGCATTTACTCATCTATCTTTCATACCAATAGCAACAGTAGTAACGCAAATATTAATTAGCAACAAGCTTATAAAAAAAATTAATTAATACATCATAATTAATACATCATAGAAGCTGATGTGAGATAAAACGTTCGATCACATAAATTTCCTCACATACATCATTTTATTGATCACATAAAACATTTGGTATTTTGCAATATAATTATAGAACTTTTTCTTTTATAAAATAGCAACAACAAAAAATATAAACAAATATATAATACATCATAGAAAGATCAATATTCATCATGATAAGATATCACATTCTCTCAATTGACCTGCTTTGTAGTTGACACCATTAAGCTCCAAATAGCCTAAAAGGAAATAAGTATTTTTAAGATTATATAAAATCACACAGCTAAATATCATGAGCTAATCTATGATTATATGATTAATTATTCTAACCTTCTCAATGTGGATTGTGAACGTCTAGTGCTGTAAACCAAGAAGAAAATGAAAAAAAAAAAAAGTTATTTCTAATTTCTAATGAAATTGATCTTGAAGACTCTCAAAATCTAAACCAAAGTTCTTGAGTGATATACCTAGATCCTTGGTGTTTAAGACTTGGTGGCTTGCTTAATGTTTGAGGTTCATCACTTGGAATAGGTACATTCTTAACCTGTGACATTAACATATAACAAATGTTAACTTTGTTTTCTTTATCAAAACTCACTAAGCAATAATTGGTTAATTTTGCATGTGTATAAATAAAAACCAAACAATTGACTAACCAAATTCCTGAATAAGAAATTGTAGAACATATGTATGTATCTTTGCTTTGCCTTTTTTTCCTCCTTGTTCACTACCCTCCAAAAGGTGTAAATGTTCCCCATATTTACCAACTTGTTTGCATAGATCTTCCATGTATAGCTACAAGAAAAAACGCATGAACATGTTTGAAATTCAATTTCCTACTAATGCACATAAAAGGGTAGGTAGTTCTGAATACAATTATGCAACAAAGGTGTAACTCTAACATAAACAATAGAGGTATGCTATTTTGACACCAAAGTTCGACAACATAATGGTTGGTGATCAGAATTCAAATACCTAGTTAATTACATTATGTGAATGGTTAATGAATATAATAGATAACAAAACTCATTAACCATGTACTGGATATAGTTAACCATGAATTTGAATGTATTTAACTACAATTATCTGGTGTTCAATACATGTAGATTTAAGCACCTGAAAATTATGGTTAATCATGTTTAAATTCGTGGTTAATTACAATTCAGTTGACGATTAATGATTTTCGTCACTTGTCATATCTATTAACCATCCACTAAATGTAATTAACCAAACATTTGAATTGTGTTAATCATCTATTTTGTTGTCAATTTTGTATGTCAAAATATCATTTCACTGAAGAATAACTACAATAGTTTGAAGCTAAGACAATGATATGGTTAATTGGTTACCATTCATTTATGCGATGTAATCCAGCCGCAGAAATTGTGTTCCAATATGATGGATCTACTTTACATTTTTCAAAGAAATTAGCTATCTTGTTGCTTGATTCATCTCCATTGAGAGGGTTAATGTGGAATCCTGAGACTCCATCAACAATGATTTCTGCTGGACCTCCTTGATTTGTTGCAAAAGTTGGCAAGCCACAGTTCATTGCTTCAATCACAGTTAATCCAAAAGCTTCATACAAAGCAGGCTGCACAAAAGCTCCCTTTGTGTCAGCAATGCAGCGATAGAGCTCTCCGTTGCGATATCGATTAGTCTGTGCGGAAATCCATCTGAATTGTCCTTTTAGTTGATACTTTTCAATTAAATCATGCATCTTTTTTATTTCTGCCATTTCTTCCCTATCTTTTGATTTTGAAGGGTCAAAGAAGCCTCCTACTATGACAAGGTTCACCAAGTTTCTTAGTCTCTTGTTCTTTGCATACCATTCGACTAATCCGCTTAAGTTCTTCACTACATCAAGCCTTGCCATTGAGAATATTATTGGTTTCCTCCTTTCTGCTAGATATCCACTGTGTCCATAAAAATTTCATAAGTGAAAAATTAATAATTTGAAAGAATGTAGTAGTTGGTGCCAGTAATAATATGAAGTAATTAATAATATGAAGCACATAATATGAAGCACCGACACAAACATGGTCACCAGATTTGATACTGATATGTAGACACCAGTAATAATTTTAAAAAATGTAAATGATTGAATATAATCAAATGTGTTGGTGTCGGACACTGACACATATCGAACCACCAGGTACACCTTCAATACGAGGCATCAGTGCTACACAGATTAGTATAGTTTCATAGCTGAAAGTTTACTATGAAAGAGTAGAAATAAATCACTTACATATGCTCATTGTTATCTACTTTATTGAAGAGAAGATCTTCAATGACGGAGTGAAATTGAGAGAGGCGTTTGTCTTTTTCTGTGTAAGGGAAATAGATAGTTTGATCAGCTCCAGGTGCAGCTATATTGAACTTGGGATCAAACACATTTATCCCTGAAACAACCCTACAAAGCCCTGGAAGAGTAAATGCATCATGGCTTTCATACTGTCCAGGTTTATCTTTGCTGCAAAATAAACTTTCAAAAATTAATTTCCATTTTAGGGCTACAAGGCACTGACAGAGACACAGATTATGACACTGGTACCGATATGTCAACATCGATAATAATTTGAAAAATGGAAATAAGTGAATGTAATTTTATGTGTCAGTGTTGTGTTAGTTTCAGACTCAGACATGTCTTCAATTTGAAGTGTCGGTGTTACATAGTTTTTTAAAACTATTTTATTCTCATTTGTACAAGTATATGAAAGGATAATTTAACAAAACCTTCCAGCAATTTCTTGGTATGTGCTGGTTATGATGAAATCAGACGAATTCATTGCAACTGTATCAGCCATGAATTGACATGAGAAGTGATATTTGGGGTCTAACTCTTTCCACTTAACATCAGAGTCTTCATACTTGGTCTTCTCTAAAGCATGTGCTATAGTTGCCTATTTTTCAATCACTCTAAGGAATCAGTACATGTGACAAACAACACATCCTTGCAGCCACAAAAATATTGAAAAGAAATTAAATAAAGTGATAACAAGTTAGAAACCTGAGTTATATTAAGTTTTCTAGCCATTAATGATGCTACCAAATTTCCATCTGTGTAATTTCCAATAACAAGATCTGGTTTGCCTTCCATTAGGTCCAAAATCTTGGTTGTTGCATCCTATTAATATCAACAAAAGTACTGGTAAGAAGGAAAGTTCATAAGAGGAGGAAAAAAAAGTACTCCTGGAATTCGAACCAAATACATGTTCTGTTTTGCTTATATTTCATTCCAGATGGAATACAAAGTAAAGAATATTGAAGCAAGTATACATGCCTGAGTAAACCTCTCAAGGAAAGGATAAATGTCAAAGCGAGAAACCCATTGACGCAAGATTCCTTTCTCTGTATAAAAAGGCACACGTAGAATGTGAGAGTGCTTGGTATCATTGACCGGTTCGAACTCGTGGTGGCACTTGGTTCCTCTAGCATCAGGTATCAACCTTGTTACCTGTCAAGATCAAGAGTATACTCACATAAGTTTACTTAAGTTCTAAGTATCATGTAGAAAGAGATCATTCATTTGCATGAAACTCACCACAAGAATTTGAGGTTTAAAATTTAGCCCTTGTTGTTTAATTCTTAAAAGCAACTCTTCCTCCAAAGCCTTGACCTGATCCAATATGTAAACTACCTGTTCTTTTGGCAATAAGTGTTAGAAATGAAAACAACTTTTGAGCCAACTCTTTGTTTTTATTCAAATAGAAACAATAGTTGACAAGGTTTAAAAAAAGGTTTGCGACTAGGAACGCAACATCTTGGTTTGTGATGTATCTGCAACTGCAATTGGGGCCACATTAGACTACATTATCTGCAATGTTAAATATCATGATACAACAGGGATCGTGACAACAATTGCGATTTGAAACCTTGCTACTTATATGATATTAAAAAAGCTTTATTCACCATGCATTAATGTGAACTATTGTTATCACCTTCATACTTATAATCAAAAAAATTATTCCTCATGGTAAAAACTTTTTACCTGACCACCAGTGTCTGGCAAGCCAAGAACATCAGCTTGACCAAAATAACCATGAACTGAGAAGATCACTACTTTGAACATTGTAGGAATCCTGCAAAAAAATTTCTCCAAATTCACCGGATCCGGAGCTTGGAGTACTTCTGATAAAGTTCCCATTGTCTCCTTCACCCTTCCTGCAGTATCTCCCCATCCTTTCTCAAACCCCCACTCTTTTAACCTGGAAATGGAATTGGCATTGGGGTTTGTTAGAACAAGTACTCAGTTCAAAATAAAATAGAAACAAAAAGAATAACCCAGAACCCAAGAGATTTGATCACGTAGTTCGACCAATTATGGCAACTTGTCCAACTGCAATAAGTATCTATTATGATTCAAGTTTGGGGTCGGTATATGACTTGTGTTTAAATACTACAGATCAGTTTACATAATTACCCCTAAACTATACAGGGTTTTAAACAACATCAAAGTTATTTTAGGTAGCAGTTGAAGCCGCGTCAACTATATTTAACTACAATTCTCCGCAATATCAAGTACCGTGATGCGGCCCAAATTTTAAACCTAGATAAAATCATCTTTGGCCACTTTAATAGAAAACTAATTAACTCCTTACTTTAGCTCAAATTTCTGATATGAAGTGTCTTTGGGAATTGCTGAAAGGAAAACATCAGCCACTATTAATGCCATCTGAAGCTTTTCAGCTGAGTTCAAGGTGTCATTTATCATGAGACTCTGCCAATGTACATTACAAAAATAAAAATTAATATTGAAAAGTTTGTGAGTTTTGCATTGGTGGTATAATGTTTATGAATTTGATCTAATGTTTTTTTCCACTTACTTCTCCATGATGATTTAGTGTCAACAAGTAGTCCACTATAGTCTGTAATTTTGCCAATTTCCCAGTTGTTTTTGAAGATAATAAATTTGAAACAAAGTGAAGTCCATTTCCAATTGAAGAAGATAGGGTTAATTTAGGACTCCCAAAATCAAATGCTCCAAAGTCTGCTTCAAATGCATTTTCATCATTTGCCCTGAAATATAGAAATAAGGGGTAAAGGAGAATATGGTGAAAAGTATTTTTATTTTATTTTATTATTAAGTCATTAAGAAAATATCTAATAATTTTAAATTGACTTAATAGCAGTTTTAGTAATTCTATTATTATTAATTTTTAAAAATTATTTTTTTATTTTAAAAGTTGACAGTTTTGATTATTTTTTAAAATTTTTAAACTAAAAAAAATGTAAAATTGTTTAATAACGTAAGATATAATTTTATAATATAGAATCATCAAAATATATTAATTATTTATATATTATTAATTAAATTAAAAATATAAACAAAAATTAAATTAAAAACTAAGATTTTACTGCGTTTTATTTCAATTTTATGAGTGTTAATAATTTAATATTATTGTGTCATACGTCATGTTATTTAAAACATCTTACGTCAGTATTTTTTAGTTAAAAAACTCAAAAAAAAAAAAACTAAAACTGTAGACTTTTAAAATAAAAAAATCAATTTTATAAATTAGTAAAACCTAAGAGTCTAAAATTATAATTAAATATTTTAAATTTAAATTTAAATATACAAAGAGAAATGACACACCAATTTTCATCGTAAATCCTTTCCTTAAATTTGAGGAAGTCAGTGGAGGTAATAGCCTCAACAGAAAGGTCCTCAGAGTTCACACATACATATTCCCAAACTCCTGGACTAGGTCTAATCGCAAAGGCCACATATGGTGGATCAACAACAGCTTCCTGCAAACCAAGTTCATGTGCACAACATTCACATTGTGAGGCTAAACATTTTGCATATATAAAGTTTTAATATTTTACTATTAAAAATTTAAGTTTTTAATTTTAAATAAATTTTTTAACTCAAAAAGTTTACTTAGATCATAATTTGGTCGATAATTTGTAAATGAATACGATAAACATGAAATTAAATATAAACTATTTAAAAGTTTAGCAACGTAAATACAAATTATATTGGTAAATTTTGGATCCAATTATAAACTTTTTTTAATAAGAAACCAATTTAAATCTTTTAAATAATTCAAGAGCTACATATAAATTAAACTTATTTAACCTAATATTTTTTTAAAATTAACCTGTGTAGAGGTCAATATAAATCCGAGAATGCCCTCCAAAACTTGATTTTTTTCATTATTATCATCTATAGTTTGTTCCAATTCTTCCATCAAATGATGAAGTTTCATTATTCTTCTCCCCTTCTCTATGAACTTAGCAAAGCACCTCTTCATATGGTACCTACTTTGCCTCAATGCATCAGGCATGTTATCTGCTATTGAATCTGTGCGCTTGAAGGCAAGTGAAGAAGCCATTCAAATAAATTAAGAAATAGTAAAAAAATAAAACTAAAGTTTTTAATTGAGGTTTATAAAGTCAGAAATGAAGATGGTATTATTGATTGCATGTCATGTGAAATTAATGTGTCGCAATTTATATAGTACCTGTAGCTACTAATTATGTGCATGTCATGGGAGATAATTTATGATTGGATAGGTGAAAAAGTTGGAGAAGGAATACTTGGTGAAGGAAAGTAAGGAAAAGAATAATCATGTTTTGAGAAGTGATTTTTCTAACAAGGAAGGGTGTGTATGGATGTTATTTCTAACAAGGAATTATAAGTATCATTCTTTTCTTTTGTTTGTCTAGGGGTGTTAAGCTATATGTGGATGATCGTGAAAAAAGAATATTCGAAGATTCCATCTCCACGCCACTTGACTTTATTAAAAAAATTTAAAAGTGTTAAATAAATATATTGCAATAATTTGATAAGCATTTCGTATTTTAAAATTACAAAAAAAAATAGTATTTAAACAAAAATATAATAGTTTTTGGTTTTCACTTAAAATATAGAATTAATCATCTCAGAATAATTATATGTTAATATTAGTTTCTCAATTTTTTGTACGCTTCTGCTTTTATTATTGATATTTCAATAAATTTGAATGAACCTGCAAAGACAATCTGATGTTAAAATAAGGTAGAATAATAGGGAATGATTTTGTATGATTGGTAAAGTTAATATACATGGAATGAATATCTTATTTGTAGTAGTTTTGGCATTTGGGTCCGAATTGTTCAGCAATCAAAACTCTTTGATTCATCTAGTTGGTCAAGTATTATCTTGAATTAAGATTTGTTGCAGCTCATTCATGATAAGAATTGATTGATCATCCATTTATTCCGAGGATGAAATATTTTTACTCCATCTCTTGCTTCCACCCTAGCATCGTATTCTAGATTTTTTTTTTTTCATATAACTCATTTTGAAAGAAAAAAAATCTAAAATATCTACTTTGAAAATTATTTACTAAAATGTTCTATTTTTTGGATCTTCAGGATGTCACTGGTCAAGGATGCAACATGTGAATGATGTTTTTTTCGTCTTTTAGGAGGTCGCATCATAGAGATGCGACCATCTAGACTTAAAATAATAAAAATAAATAAATTATATCAATAAATCCAACAAAATATATTAAATAAAGAAGAAGAAAAAAACATCAAATTTTAACTAACCATGTCCATCTAAATGCCCCCAATCACATATTTAGGAGATTGTTGAACTCGTCTAACTCTTTGAACAACATAAGGTTGTTTTGAGTAATCCTCATTTTGTTCATGTTTCTCGTTGTCGTTCTCAATTATGGAAGGTGAATGCAAGTCAAATCTTTATAATTTATGTGTGGACTAAAGCTTTTACAACTTGTCTCTGTATAATTTTGAGCCTCGAGGTTATACATTGAATAAAAAATAATATAAGTTGAATCCATAGTTGTGCAATGAGTTCCAAACAAATCATAGGAAAAATTGTGTTTTGTCAAGTAACTGAGGGTTTATATATTTGTCATTGACGAAACATAATATTGAGTTGGCATTTTTGCATGTGTATGTACATGTGGTGGTGGGGGATCATAATATGGATTGTACAATTTGGTATATAGGTGAGGCGATGATGAGAACAATTATGCTGTTTGGTGCATGGTATGTTCTTGTGGGGTTGATTGGGGATTGAGTGAAAATGAGGATATGTTGGCGAATGCAAATGTGGATCAGACATATATTGTTTGACATAAATAACTAATTTGGTGTGTTACCTAAACCAATTCACATATTATGTGTTTGATGCAAAACACCTTATAAGAACTGACCTTGCAATAAGTGATTATCACACTCATTCCAATGTATAATTTCTTCCTTCCAAACATAGTCCTAATTAACATCAATGTCACGTCTCAAGTCGATCTCGTGGTAGGTTTTCATGTCTTTTGGTGGTTTTGGTATTTGTTGATAGTAAATCCAAGAGAAGGGCGACCAAATGGTCATTTTAGTGTCATTCTTCCTAACAAGTGATACAACTATGGGAAATATCAAACTATACACATGTCTTGTTCACGTGTGATAAGAGCATGTTCTAGTATAATGTATGATTTTTGGACACTTATACCTAATAAGTACAATATGAGAATGGTAATAAAAGTCTACGGGAACACATTCAAACATATACCAAACAAATGGTGTGTCATAGTTCTCAAATGTGGAGTCAAGAACATCCAAAGAGTAAGCGCATTACAACAAAAATGAACATTACAGAGTATCAAGAAAATGCGAGTTACGTCGAGTCCCTAGTCATAATAAGGAACATTGTTCAAATGTTACAAACACATATACTCAATCATATTGTCTAAAAAATATTCCCCGTTTAATGTATTTTGTTGGATTTATTAATGTAATTTAATTTTTATTATATTTTATGTTTTAATTTAATATATATTTCTTTTGGTAAAAAACATCATTCACATTGTCGCATCTCTGTCCAACAACTTCCTCAAGATGCGACCATGTTAAAAAAAAATATCATTCTCATTGATGCATCCTCTTGGGGATGCAAGCACCTAACACATTGAAATTCAAGAAGTGTTTTAAGATGAACTATTTTAAAATTTATAATAATATTTTATTAAAAGTGTATCAGTATTAGTAAAAACAACCAGGCGACACAAACCCAAAATTAATACGTATTATTTTCATTAGCTTTCGAGGTAATAGGTCGGTTTGGTTTTCTACAAAAAAATTGAATCCAAACTAATGAAATTTGCACGAGTTAGTTTGGTTTTACTTGTTTTTTTATAACTAGATTTGAACCAAATTAAACTGATAATATACAGGTTGGTTCGGTTTGAGTGATTGAATTAAAAAAAAATAAATAAATAAACATTTTAATTTTTTGACATAATAAAAAAAATATATACAAGTGTAACAAGCATTTTAATTTATTTCTCTAAAATAAAAATTTGGAATAACTACAAACTCATAATTTAATCCTCTAAAACAAAATATGCAATATCATTACATAATTTGGTTCCCTAAAACATAATTTGAAACAACATAGTACAATAACAATTTAAGTCAAAATACAAAATAGACAGTAGTATGCTAAATTAAACCAGAATTCAGTTGACTATATTCTAATTGAGTGGGATATGGGCAAGGTGAGCAGCCCAATTTCAACGAGTGGGTTGTGGGCGGCGATCTGAGATCTGAAAATGATAATATGATATTGTCGATACTAATAAGCGTAAGTGAATGAAAGATTGTTGCGATAAAATGTGACTATGTTTGTATGAAAATATTGCTAGGATTTGGAATTGAGCTTAATGGATGATAAGTCTTGTATAAAAAAAAAGTTGTCTTAATAGGTCATATTGTTATTTAAAAAATAAATATCTAAAATAAATATGAATAGTGTTTGATTTAGTTTTTATTAATTTTTAAAACTAAAACCAATACTCAAACCAATAATTTAAAATTTTTATTTGAATCAAAAATAACGAATAATTTTCATATTAGTTTGATTTAAATGGTCAATTCTTTTTTTTTTTCCATTTACACCTACCTTTTAATTACAAAAATAAAAAAATACATCCCCTATTTTTATGATTAAACATAAAAAAAGTATATTTGTTTGTTGTCAATATAAAAAAAAAAAGTGTACCCTTTCTATATATTTTATGACAATTTCTTCTCTTACCCTCAAATACATTTTTATATTTGTCAAAAGATATTTTTATGTTAAAATATCTTCACATTGGTCATATTTAAGCCCCACAGTAACAACGTTTACGATTCTTACTAAAAAAAACATTTTGGATTCAATCAATTAGGCCCATTGGAGAAGAAAAAGTCTATAACTGATCCAATTTCCTTTTCAGCTTATATCCAGAAGCTTCACCCATTATCAAATTAGGGTTTCGCCCCCTTTATAAACACCAAACAGCTTCGCTTTCAACATCGATTATGACGTCGCGATACTAAGAACGAAGGATGGTTGCTCTTATTTGTCTATTGTATTGTAGCAATTAGAAATTATGTTATGGTTTAGGACTTATAATGATAACGATTCAAAATTTTCATATTGTTTTCTTTATTTATTTTTCAAAAAATACGTTGTCAGTAATTTCAATTCAATATTTTGTTCATTGATTTTTCAAGCTAATATGTAATTTTTATGTTGAATCATGTTTGGTTTTTTTGGTGAAAATTGAAATAGATAGTTTCACTATCATTATTTATGATGTATTATAGAGATGGATGTGATGATTATTTCCCCAGATGATCGAAGCTGAACATTCTGTGCGATTTTTTCTCTCTTGAGAAACCAAGCCTAATAATCTGATCCATCTCTACATTGAATGTCGTTACCATTGGAATTTTTTATTATATTTGTTATTAATATTTAGTTTTATATGCTTGGTTAATCGTTTGCTAATTGTGTGGTTTTTGATATATTTTAGAATATATTTTTGGAATTTGAAATGCATATTTATATTATGCTTCTCTATCTGGTCGGTGTGGATGTATACAATTCCCATTTGACTCGTTCCCTTGAAGCAAAAGCAATTTGTGTTGCTTTTTCAATTCTCTCCTGCAACCTTTTTTCTCTATGATGCATTTAGGAGAATGCCTTAGCAACTACATTTAAATAGGACATAATTTGGTAGGACAATTATTTATCAATGTTTGTTTGCATACATGCACCCAAGTATATGTATTCAAATTGGTTACCATCAAATTGACTATGAAATGACAATATATAATAAATAAAAATAGCAAATTCAATTAAAATACAATCCAATAATTTTTCGTAGGATTGTTAACAATTGAAAGGACACTTATTAAAAATATATATGTACGAGGTTGTGTCTTTCAAATTTTAAAAACGTAAAAGGTGAGATTTTTCACTATACTCGTACTCATAGCACTTGTTTTAATTCTACCCATTGTAGGTATTTTATGTTATATCGTCTGAGTCCAATTGTCCTTTCTCCCTAAAAGAGACTAGTAGGCTTAAATATTTTATAAATAATTAATAAACTTTTTAAATATTTCATCTTATTCTTCCTCAATTTCGTGAACAAACAATAAAAGGAAGTAGGTCATACGATTCTAGTTTCGCTACAAAAAGTATAGAGATCTAATTCTGTCTCTCACTATAAATAAAAAGCTCATTTTCATAACAATCACAATGTCTCATAAGAGTTCTAAAGATATTTGATATATTGATTCATGAGTTCAAATGCACAATACTAGACTTTTGAAAACAAAAACATATAGAGTAATACGAAAGTCAAGAAAAATGTGTTTTTTTTATTACTTCTTTTAAATTTATGTTTGTTTCAAAAATATAAATCTTATGGAAAAGATTTTTAAAATCTTCTAAATATGTCTATAAAAAATTGTTTAAAAATTTAAAGAAAAAATGTCATTTGATTTATTATGTGAGTAAAATTAATGAGAAATATTGTAGAGATTAAAAGTCAAAGAAATTTTTTATGAAAATTAAAAATACAATGTTGAACCAACTATTATTGAATCAAACATAAGTTATTAAAACTCCTACTCGTGTTAAAATCATAGTTGAAAGATATACTTACGTTTTAATTTACGTTTTAATGTTTGACGCACTTTAAATATAATTATTTTTTATGGAGAAAATTTTTATAAAAAAAAAAAAACGCAATTTAACCTATTCAACTATAACACACATATTCAAACAAAATAACTTACTCCTTAAAAAAAAATTAAGTATAGTTTTATTTTAGTCCCTAGTACATGGAATCCAATTTAATTTCTTAGAGAAAAAAAAATACAATTTTTAGTCTTTTACAAAAATAAACTAAAATATTTATCATTGAACTATCTCTTAAACAATTATGTGGACTATTAAATTATTTATATGACATTAACAACTTGCATAATACAATTTGTTGATAATATTGTTTAGATGGAAGAAGATACATGAGAAAGCTTGTGGAATATCAAAACTATTTTGATTAGTTTTGGATTGATATAAGTGAATTATTATCATTCTTGAATTCATACAAAACACATTATATCATGATACACTTTAAAAATAATAGTGGAGATTGAACTGTATAACTTTTTTATTACTCAAGTCTCTACCTCAACCACCAATTCAATGTTATGTTACATTTCAAAAAGGTAGATATAACAAACCTATTGCAAAACATTTTCATTCAAACACATGATGGACAGCGAGAAGAAGAGTTGAAAGAAAATATTATCGCTCAATATAATGAAAGATATGAAATGATATAACTAATAAATCAAGTGCAATGACCCGATTCTCTAATGCTGGATTAAATGGTTGAGTGGAAAATGAAGAATTTTGTTGGTGTTGTAAAAAATGAAGTTTTTTCGATTAACACAAAATGGATTTGATAACATTGTATAACATAATGTGTAAGCTGACAAAAATATCCCTAATTTGAGAGGGAAAAATTACTGAAGACACTAATCAACTTGTATAAAGATTCATACTTTCAAAATTATCCTCTGCCTTCTCTCTCTCTCCAATTTCCCCCTTTTCATCTTTAGTCTTAATTCTCGTTTCACACAAATTGAGGAGAATCGATTTGTTATTGTGTTGTTATAGTTCATTATTATTTGTGAATTGTGAAGTTGTGTTGATTTTGTTTCTTCAAATATTTTTGTGATACTTACTATGATTTTATATACAAGAAAATAATTATTTCATACACTTAAAGATTTAAATTAGGTTGATAAAAAAAAATCAAATTATACTAGATATTGCATCGAAAAGAACTGTTTTTTTTCCTAACTGAACCAAATGATAATATTGATGATTAAATTGTATTTGTAAAATTAATTTTTTAATCGAACTGTTAATGAATTTCATATTCAATTAAAAATATTTCTAAAAATATCTCAATGTGATTAAGATAAATCTTACTTATAAATAAAAGAGGGGTTCGTTCTATTTATATTAGATTAGATTCAAGAAAATATATAACTAATAAACTAAAATGTTTTAAATCTGCCTAATAAAAGAGAGTAAGAAAAACTAATTCCATCTTAATTATTATCCAAATAAATTGGTTAAGAAAGGTACAAAAGTGTAGGTCCAATATTAAATGCAAATTAAAATTAAATGTAACAAAATCTTAAATTATTCCACCTAATTTTAAAATTCTAATGATTTGATTAGTTTGAGAAAAATAAAAGAGAGAGTAAGAAAAGAAAGAAAGAGAAGAGAGATGAACAATTTCTCTTGATTGGTTTGAAGAGAAGTCTGAACAAAAAATATTAATACCGACACTTTTTTCTTTTCTCTTCTTGCATAAGAAGAAAGTTACGAAATAAATGTCTAATTTTTTATATTTCTCCGATTAATCCTGTTCAATATTTCTTTTAGTTTGAATATTTAAAAAA
>JBBPBS010000361.1:397952-429818 GCA_037974835.1 Cicer judaicum
AATTAAAATTTTATATAAAATATATTTAATTCTATTGATTAATTTTTTTTATATTTAATATTAAGAAAGTAATTTATTTCAAAATCATCTTGTAAAATTTATGATAGTTTTAAATTAAAAAAGCATACTTTTCTATTTTAAATAAAAACTAAACTAAATAAATTGAATAAAGTTAGATATACGTTAATAAAATTAGAATCAATAATTTAATTATATTAAGATAATATATATATAATTAATTAAATTAATTTAAATATTTGATTTGTCATTTTACATTTGGTTTTATAAGTTAAAGATATTTTTGTCATTTTAAACATAATTATATTTTTCTCTTCTCACTTTCTATTCAATCAAACAAGAGAAGAGAGAGATAAGACACTTCTTTTACTTTTATTTCTTATCTCTTTCTCCTCTACCAAACACACTCTACATCACAAACGTGAGAACCCTTAAAAGAGACCCTAACATCACAAAATTGCCGCCGCCGCCGCAACTAGTATCGCCGCCTCTCACCGCTGTTGATAACAGAGTGGTTCCTCTCTTCTCATCTTGCTTCAATCGCAAATAGCGTTGTTTCTCTCTTCGACAGTGGTCTTCGCCGCCGTGCTCTTCGACAGTGTTCTCAATCGCTAATAGAAACGGTACGCCATCGGGTATTCTTTATCAATGTGTTTTCTGTGCATTTGCTCAATATGTGTTTTCTTCACTTACAGAAGTGTTTTCTGCATTTACTCGGTTGAGTTTTCTGTATTGTGATTTTGATTTTGTGTTGGTGTGAAGAAATAGTTTTGTTTTTGAAGTTGAAACTTTACTTCATTGCCTTGTGAACTTGTGATGTTGTTAATTCATGTTTTCAGGGGGAAAAGTGGTAAGGTGTCATCGTGAATTTTGAGGGAATATTTAGTTTGTGCTAACTTTGAAGGAAAGCCAATAAATAGTATTCTATTTGATTTTGGTGGAGATTTAGTTTTTTGGGTATGAATTCGTCATGTATGATGTTGAAGTAATGGAATCTTTAATGGATGTTCTATTATTGTCATGTTATGATTGTTGTCTTATTACTTTAGTCTAAAATCAATGGGAGGGAGTATTCTCTCTTCTCTAATATGTATAAATATGTTTGGAGAAGCTGAACTTATAAAAATACTCATGATACTATCACATTTTTGCATAAGAATATTTTTTAATTTATGAATATGATCCTTTGCAGATTTTTTAAGAAGCAAACCAGCTTCTCGACAGACACTGAGAGTTAGAGTTCCGCCACAACTCACTTTTCATTCTCATTTGAAAGAAGTAACAAGAAGAAGGAAGCGAAAATGGCTCGTAATGAAGAGAAGGCACAATCGATGCTCAATCGTTTTATCACCATGAAGGCAGAGGAGAAGAAAAAACCAAAAGAACGCCGTCCCTTTCTAGCCTCAGAGTGTCGTGACCTCAACGAAGCTGACAAATGGCGCCAACAGATCATGCGCGACATCGGTCGCAAAGTCGCCGAGATCCAAAATGAAGGTCTCGGCGAACACCGCCTTCGTGACCTTAACGATGAAATCAACAAACTCATCCGCGAAAAAACTCATTGGGAGCGTCGCATCGTTGAACTTGGCGGTCCAAATTATGCTCGCCACTCTGCCAAAATGACAGATCTCGATGGAAACATCGTAGACGTACCAAACCCTAGCGGTCGTGGCCCTGGCTACCGTTACTTTGGTGCTGCCAAAAAGCTCCCCGGTGTCCGCGAGCTTTTCGAGAAACCACCTGAGCTTCGCAAGCGTCGGACTCGCTATGACATCTATAAGCGTATCAATGCAGCTTATTATGGTTACCGTGATGATGAGGATGGTATCCTCGAACGCCTTGAGGCACCTGCCGAGGATGTTATGCGGCGTGAGGCTGCCGAAGAGTGGCATCGTCTTGATATGATAAGGAAGGAGGCTAGGAAGACTGTTAGGAGTGGGGAGGTTGCTGCGGTTACAGCGGCTACGAGGGAGATATTGCATGAGGAAGAGGAAGACGTGGTGGAGGAGGAAAGAAAGAAGGAAAGGGAGATGAGGGAGAGGTTGGATGAGAAGGAGAGGGAATTTGTGGTGCACGTGCCGTTGCCCGATGAGAAGGAGATTGAGAGGATGGTGTTGCAGAAGAAGAAGACAGACCTGTTGAATAGGTATGTTAGTGAAGTACTCATGGAGGAGCAAACGGAAGCTAAGGACATGCTTAACATTCAGCGCTAGATAGGTTAGTGTTTTTTATGCTGTGCTTTGAATTGAAATCTTTTGCTTCCATTACATCTTGTAGTTGGTTTTAGATTATACGCAATAATGGCTCACCTGATATATATTTTAGATTACATTGTACTCCAACTAGGGGAACTGCAAATTTTCTATGCAGGACGTCGAAGGAGTGTTGTGTTACAAAAGCATAAAGTTACTCAATGCCTTTGAATGTAAAGGGAAATGATAGAAGCTGAGAGGGTAACCAGTTTGATGGTGGACAGAAGTAAAGATTAAAAACATCTTTTTCTATAACATGATAGAAGTGTATTTGTTTGTTATCAACCAACTTTAGTTTGATTTAGTTTTCAATTACTTCAATAGTTAGTTAGAGAGACATTTTTTTATGTGTATGAAGAGACATTATGTAGGTACAGGCCTGAGGGAGTCAATTTGTGTTCATAACCCAAATAGAGTGAGTTAATTAGTTAGTTAACTAGGTTGTTAGGTAATTAGAAAGTAAGGCATGTGGCCTATAAATAGGAAAGATTGTTAGGACAGTCCTAACAAAGATAGACAAGATAGTGAGGAACTTGTGGTTTGTATTGACTTGTGGCCATTTAGCCGTTGGGAGAGTCTAACTCTAAGTCTTTCGAATACTTTGGGATTATACACTGTAAACAGAGATCTTCCATTAATATATCAGTTGGTATCTATCACATCATCCTCTGCATATGTAAGATTGATGAACCTCCATAATGGATCTTGTATTTTAACTCAATTGTTTTTTCCTCTTAAATTGATAGCCGTAAAAGCTTCCTTGTCTTCACATTCTTAAGAACTGTGTGGCTCTTTTTACAATGCTGATATGTACGTATGTATCTATTTGATGATCCTTTTAGTGATGTCGACGATAATACATGATGACATCCCTTTAGTATACAGATTTTATTTACATATAATTATTATTAAAAATACACTTTTAGTGATGTCTCTCATTTCCTTTCACGTGTAGAAAGATAATTATTATTAAAAATTGTATTAATCTTATTTGGACAGGAAATTATGCTGGCTGAGCTAACTACAGCGGCGATTCCTGGCAGCCGCAATTGTCTAGAGAGCTAATTGGCAAGGAAATTTTGTGCGCGAAACTGTCCAAAATGTGAACTATTTGTGCATCATTACATGAGAGTGATTCATCCCAATTTATTATATTGACAACCATCTCTATTTGTGTTTCATTAAAGTGATTACGCATGATCCAATTTTGTTCTTGTTCGGCTGAGATGTTAACTTTATTGTACCAAACATTCAAAATCGAGTTTGTACATATATATTCTGTCAAAAAAACACGTTCCTCATATTTTATTTCTCGCATTACCTAAAGGTCCATCCACAACCTTTTCCTTATGTGAAACTTGAACAGCAACTAAATTAAGTAAATTATTTCGTTCTATATATATATATATATATATATATATAAAGACTAAATTAAGCAATTTCATACCAATCAATATACAAGGCTAACCAATTATGACCTATTACGAGTGGTGGAAGCATATGTGTTGTTATTGCATGGACATTAGGTCATGGCACTCATAACACCTTAGGAACAAAATCAAAGCTATGAAAAAAGTTGGGGATTAAAAGAGAAAAGAATATATTGTATTTGGAGTACTTCAAACATATTTTTGCCTACTATTTTTGAGGAAAAAAAACATATTAGATTTTATAATAAAAATGATTTGGGTCGGGGTTGTGTTAATCTTCTTTGCATTATACACAATTCAACTCTTATGTACTAGTACGACTTAATTGATTTCAAGTTTCAACTCCAAAAGTACAAGATTCTTCAGCTTTCACTTCTGCTTTTCTAGAAAATATAAACTTAACCCAATCAGCGAGAATAAATCTCAATGAACGTATCAGCAACTAGGACAAGCAGTCCTTTCCTCTTATCATAAACTAAAACAGCGGACAGGAAGTTCATAGTTGTCTAACTCTATTTGCAAAAATTTCTTTGTATAACTTATGTACAAGTAAATAATAGTTTTGGACAAAATGGCACATAACCTTTTGTTTTCTGTTTTATAATTCTCTTCAGCATAAATAAACCCAATTGAGCTAAAACTCTTTATGAAGCCTCTCTCTTTGATGCAGCTCATTTAATCTAGTGTTAAAAGAGTGCTGGAAATTCTGCATTTCAATAATCTAAAGTCTAACACTACATTGACATCAATGAATTTTAAAATGAAAAAATAAACATTAGCTAAAGCTTAAATTTCTGTTGCATAAGGTTAACTTTTCCTATTTCACTCTTTTTTACCAGTAAAATCATATCACTAACATAAAAATAAAAACCTTAACTGCATTACAACCAACTAATCAATCATAGCTCATTATTTCATGAAAGAATCCACTATTCCATTGCAATAAGCAATACAATCAACAAGGACTTTCTTATACCTGAGCCTCCATACAACAGCTAATTTCCACCTGTCCATCAACCTTCTCACTTTTTTTGATAACAATATACCGGTAAAACTACGCGCATCTGTCATTATATTATGAGCTTCTAGGAATGTATAAACTTCATCCCTAGAAGTCATAAGTTTAGCAATCTCCATGAAATTAAAAAAGTCTTTATTACTATCCAATGCATTCACGAGTAACGCGTCATCTTCAATAGATGTCAACATATTCTTTAAGACAGTTTTGCAAGTTTTCGATAACCATTTCATAATGAAAGTTTCATTGTCAACAGACAGTTGAGAACCAGAATACGCAAGATGTCCGACAGACCTCCTCTTATTATGAGGGGTTGCCCACAATCGCAAAGCAGCTAGCAGTGCGAACGAAGGTTTCCCATTATGATGAATATAGAGTGATTCCTTAGACCATGAAGTAGAAGTATACATAGCAGGTTCCAAAGGGATGAAAACTTTATCATTTGGATTTTCTTGTAAGAGAAATCCATAGTGTTCTAGAAGCTCCAAATTTGTGTATGTTCCATAGCATAATAGAACCTGGTAAACACAAGGTCATTTGTCATTCCTTATTGACTAAACAATGGAATGAAAATAGCGCAAAAACAAACGTGTAATTTAACTCCTATTGAAAATATTTATATGGAATGAAGAAAATCAGTCCCTGCAATAGTTCATGGTCTACTTCCATAAGACAAGCAACAAATTGTTTCTGGAAGTTTGTCAATACATACGATTTACGATATATTATATGTTAAAATTTCCGAGAATTGTGTACTACCTGATCGCCTTTCTTGTAATGTGTCCTAGCGTAGAAGCAATATGCATTGGCATCTTCATCAAATCCACCATCTGTTAGTCTCTGAGAATGAAAATCAACCTGCTCTTCGTCTACAACTATATTCTTGTCTCCATTTGATAAGGTGGTTACAGGGATAGAAGAGTTGGATAGAAAATTATCTGCATCCTCAATACCAGATAGCTCTTCTCCAGGTGCATCGTAATTGAATAAGTCACCCACAGGGCATAAACAACCAGCTTCATCCCATGGTATATGCAATGTTCGGGAAGATATCTGGTTTTCGAGAGATTAGATATATGATTAAATGATAGAGCAAGAGTGTGAGCTGGGATTTACTTATGACGACTAAAATAGCTATAAAATATGACATGTAATGTGTATGAAGAGACGCTTGTTCAAACTACGCTGCACCACAACGCTATAGCTTCTATTTGACAACTCATTGTACTAAATCGCTTATCACGGAACAATAGCAGTTTATTAAAATATTGTGATCCTAAGACGCTGATATAGTTGCTATTTGACAACACTATGATGTACTAAGCAAAACAAATGAATCCATGTTTCAATAATCATTGAAAACAAAAAATAAATATTTAAACTACTTGTAGCATCTCAAATGAAGGCGAGATTTCTAACCGTTGCAGCAGCCCAAACCCAAGCCTTAAATGTTAAAAGCTGAGGCTTAAACATGAGATCTTCCATCAAGGCACGAGCTTCTTTCCATTCAGATTTGGCTTTTACCACAGCTTTTTCTGTGATCCAAATAGCTTCATCCACCTAATAACCACAATATAAATATATTTTAGAACAAGTACAGATGAAATGTTGATATATATGATTAGCCAAGATGCTATAATCTAACCTAATCAGATAAACTAAAATTTCTTAACAGAAACTGAACTTGCAGAGCATGTTTCTCAAATTCACCAAACATGGCTAGCACGTCGTAACTTTGTGGCAAATGCATGAGGTAAGGATGCCACCTTGACGTCTTTCCCTTACCAACTTCATATAACAAGCAAACAGTCAATATCTGCAACGTCAACAAGCTTGGAAATAAGTATCAAATAAACAACTAAAAATGCATAATAAATCATAATTACGCAACATTAATAAATCATAAGCTCTTCTTATATAAGTGTTTATGTATAAGAAAATTTTATAACAAAAAATAAAATAACGTCAAATTGTTTTCATATAAGTTATTTTCGTAAGCTCTTTCAAATAGTCTCATAAGTGGTTATGTTAGTAGATAAATTCAATTAAGTCAAACCACACAGGCCCTTTGTCTCTGAAATTGTAGGCTTAGGGCAATTTGGTTCCTAAAGTTAACAAAATTTTAAAATGATCCTTAAATTGAAAATCATCAATCACAATGAACTCTTCAAGGAAACTTCAATGACTAAAATGACCGATCTACTATCGAAAATTGCAATTTCAAGGCTTTATCCATTTTCACAAGTTAAATTGCAGGAAAAACAGTTAAAACTATAATCAGGTCCTTACAATTTCAAGAACTAACACGGTGATTTCACTCCAAAAGACCAAAACTATTGGCTTTATCAATTTTCACAAGTTAAATTGAAGGAGAAACAACCAGCAAAAGAACAACATCCCTTAAAAAAAGCTAAGAACAAAAACCTGAACTGGGGATAGAGAAGGATGCTTATTGACAGCAATACAGAGCTTTTTATCTTCCATAACACTCTCTCTAGTCATTAAAGCAGATTTTGGAACCCTCAGAACAATCTCTCCCCTTCTAAGATCTCTCACAGCACCCAAACCTCTACTGCACCATTCTCCAAACAACACAATAAAAAGGGTAAAATTTGTTAACAACAACAAAATTCAAAAGCATCAATATCTAAACTATTATTATCATTTATCACAGATTGTTACTACAATGAAGAGAATAATGAATAAAAATGAAAACTTTGAATTGGTAAGGGAAGATTGTGAGTACCCGCCAGAGTGAGGGAAGATAGAAACGCATAGGGAATGACCCAAAGAGGAAAAAGAGTGTTGAGAATGGTTTGTTGAGTCTGAAATTCCAATCTGTGATGCCCATGTTAAGAAGCTTTCGAGGTTTCCTTGTTCTTGCTCCATCTTCGTTCTCGCAAAATCTCTAACCTAGTTCTTTCAGAATTCAGATACTGTACTTCTAGTTTGTTTGCTTTTTTTTTTTTTTGAGGGAATAATGTAGTATGTTGTTGTTTTCATTTTTTTAATAGTGTTTTTTCTTTTTAATATCATAACTTTTTTTTTCTTTCTATAAAGTTTAGAATATAAATTATATGTTTTATACTGATTTAATATACGTAGAATAAAGAAAAAAAATATGGATATCCGAATTAATAAAAGAAAAAATTATATCAAAATTCATTATTAACCAAACTATTATCACAAATAAGAGAAAATCAATAAAAGATAGTCATTGCTATTAAAAATAAATAAATAAATAAATAAATGACAGTCATTTGTCAATCAAGTATCAAACAGTAATAATATGATTTTGTAATCGTATAGGACAAAATTAAAATTGTATTTAATCTAAAATAATTGTTAATGTTATTATTATTGATAATAAAATAAATTATCTTAAAATAAAATTTGAAATTAATATAAAAAATAAGAAATTTGTGTGAATAAAATCAAAGTCTTTTTTTAAGAAGGTGAATAGAATTAGAATTGTTAAAATAGTGTGGATTGTTTGGTCCATATTTTAGTATAGGTTCAAGATTAAAAATAAGACCTAAAAAATGGATAGATCTTTTTTATCTAGTCCATTTAACTCACATTAAAAAATATAATTGAATCACTTCAAAAGAAGAGTAATGATCTCCATAGACAAAATTGTTTCATAGACCCCCACTTTTTCCTGCACCCGTGACATCTAGGTTGATCATATCTATAATTTATCTTGTTTGGTCATTTTTGTATTGGGTTGGAGCAGCCCTTATATCTCCCATAAATCCATCTTGCTCAGTAAATCGATCATTTACTTCTGTATAAAATCAATTTCAAAATAACAAAGTTTTGTTCAAATATTTTAAATTTCATCTTATTTATATAATATCTAATATTAAACTTGCTAATAATTTGAGTCTCTCCTCAATAATATTCACTCAATTTACTCGTAAATCAACAATTCTACATATTAAAGTATTTTTGTACAATACACTTAAGACCAAAAATGAGTTAATAGACATTATTTATTTTATTGCAATACTTAAATATTTGTTAAAAATGAGTTACCACACACTATTCATTTTATTTGAAATTTGTTTTTGTTGTGCATGGTGCTCGGAAACACATTTTAAAACGAGAAAATTGGTAGTGTATTGTGTGTGCTCTTGATAGAACCACGGGTATCTATGACTAAGCAGAATTGAATCAATGAACAATATCTAACTAGAACCAATATGATTATGTTAGAAATAGTAACTCTCACTATATTGAATTGAATAAATATAGAAGATCATACAATAGATCCCTCGATCTTGTCCTGGTTCCTTAATTAGTGGTTACAACTAACTCCCAACTCCCCCTCTCATTCTCACTGACTTTCCTTTTATAGAACAAACTCCTAAAACTGCCTAAGCCAAGCTATTAGACACGTGTTACAATTAGGGCCTATTAATCACGTGTTACAATTAGGAAGGCTTCATCCAAACCTTCCTATTTCCCCTCTTATATACATTTCTAATAATAGGCTTTGGCCTATTCCTATCAGCTCTATAAGTCAATTTATCCAAATTCAAAAATGTACTTTTGTCTTAAATGTGACAAACATGTAAGTCTTTTTTAAGAATATACTTTTATGTTTTCCAGATTTTTCTATCTATAATCAGAAAATATTATGACATATACTTTTATTGTCCCATATTTGTAACCTTTGATAAAGATACAAGTTTTCTATTTGAAAAGAGTTGTGCTTATATGCTTGAAGCAATTGATAGGATCAATAACTTCATATATTTACAAATAAAATTAGTTTGTTCACTTGAAACTAATTAAAGTTTTTTTTGAATATACTCTATATAGAATGCTAGACAATGGATTCTCCCTCCTTAACCATGTATATTGTTGGGGACCACATTTCTTTTCAAGTTTGAGAATAAATTAGTAAAAAGTAAAATATTTGAAGAATCTTACAAAGTTAAAAATATTTGATCGGATAGAGTTTTCATCAATGAATTTAAGGTTAAGTGGGATAAAGAGGATGTTTGTATTTCTTAAAAATAACAATGTATAGTCTTACCATAGTTACATTTTTCAATAACAAAAAACGTTAGCTTTATAATATACAATGTTGACTAAGGATATGGTTAGTTATTTAGGAAACTAATTCGTTGAGTGTGTTGCTAACAAATGGTAGTAATAAGTTGATAGTTGAATTTAGCTGTCTACTTTCACATGTATCTATTTAAAACTTATCCCTTTGAAAATCTGGAACTTAGTAATAACTCTTATTATCTAATGTTATTTGCACTTGTTTTTTAGAAAATAACTCTTACTATCATGATTTAAATTATTTGTAGTAAACACATGTATTTCAGTAATTGCATAACTGAATGCCTAAATTTATATCAACTATATATTGTCGAAAACATTACCATCAATAATTTACTCATTAAATTCACCAACTGACCCTAATGAGGAAGATATCAACCTTCCTATCAAGCTACTTAAAAGGAGTAACAAAATATAAAAAGAGAAATGTTGTTTCAATTTTTTGTTGTCTATGCCTACTATGACATTTGTGTTTTATTTTGTTGAATCTATCATAATATTATTATATTGACATTTATTTATGTGATGTTTCGTTTAGTTAATGTACTCCTTTTGTTGGATGACTATTAAGACTGAATTGTGATGACTTTTGTTGGATGACATTGTATGGAAATATTGAGCTCAATATTGTAATGTATAATGGATCATGAAATGTGAAATGTTAATATTATATTGACATAAGTTTTCTTGGTTTTTTTTTATTTATCAAATATATTTTTTCACCTCTAATTTTTCTTTTTAATTTTCTTAATTAATTAACATCACATAAGTTTTTAAAAGTATTGACTTAACACAAATGTCACAAGAAAATGTAACATAACTAATTGAACTCATGAGACCAAATTCTTAGCTATCCATTGTAAGTTTTCAATTTGCACACACAAAAAAGTTGCTCAATTAATCATAATCGTAACATGTAAAGTGAGTCTAATATGCACCATGCAAGACTTTGAGTCAAATAAGTCATGTATAGAGTTTTTACCACAACCATTTATATTATAATAATCTAAATTTACAACTTTTACTTATTGCCTCACACGTTTAATGAAGACACGTAAAGCATAATTAAAATTAAAGAAGATAAATGATGCTCTAAATAATATGATAGTCACTTTATTTGAAACAAGTACAACTCGTGGAGAATTGAAGTCTAAAATAGTCAATTGCTTATTCCAAATTGAAGAAGTTAAATTATAAATGTTGCATCTATGTGTTATCAAATCTATTATATATACTTAAAACAAATTTCGCTGCCAGTTTATACTATTTTCTCCATATATGCAAACATTTCTCACATCAGCTAAAATGATGATGTATACATCTTTATAAAGAGTTTCCTCTGCTCAGTTTCTAAAATAGTTTTTCCACAAATTCTATAAGTCATCTACTATCTTATACTATATCTACTATTTAAATATTATTTCATAACGTTTACTCAAATTTTTTTAAATTAATCCCACATTATTATTTCATAATTTTTGCCCAATACCTCTAAAATATATTTCGACTATTTATATGTGTCTTTTATTGTTGGGTACTTCTCTTCTTTAAATTACATTGATAAAATTGAATATATATTATTTATATAACTACTATATTAAAAATTATTTGACAATTGAACATAAAACTTCATATTGTTTTTTTTTAAATTCACTTAAATTAAATAAATTAAAATATATCCGCGCAAGACACGAGTTAACATCTAGTTATAATATTAGTTTTAATTAAAGTAGTAGACCGAATTAGTAAGAAATTTGGATTTAATTGTAAAAATTTAAGTTGGGTCAAATTTAAAGTACTTGTAAGGAGGTGCCACTATAAAGGGAAAATCCTTATTTTGTTCAAGGGGATATTTTGAACATATTTTTGTGAGACTTTGTTTTCTAAAGTTCTTGAAAGAATTCACTTTGAACTTATCAAGGGTGTTAGTTATTGTGGCGTTTTTTTAGCTTATCAATTCCTAGATTGTGGCTTCTTGGGTCGTTTGCTGAATTATAATTTTGAGTTTGCTTTACATCAAACCTAATACACAAATTCTACTAATTTTCATGTTCAGTAACTTGCGATCATATATCGAGTTCTATATACTTGTTTTCGGTCATTCAACAACATAACTTGCGTTTTGGAATGTCGTATTTCACCTCGTTATGATATCATTCGATTATGAGTTTTGTAGCTTCGATTATTGCGTTCTCCAATAAAACGTGATTTTGACTAGGCATGGCAATGAGTCGGGGTGGAGGCGAATTTCGTCTCCTCCACACCCGCACCCGCACCCACTCATATATATAAAATTATAAATTTAAAAATCATATTTATTATAATAAAATTAAAAAATATTTTCTATAAAGATAAAATTATAATTTTTAATATTTAAAAGAATGTTAAATATATTCAATATGTATATGTATATAAAATTTAAAAATTACAATAATATTATTTGCGGAGCGGGTTCGGGTGTGGGTGTGGGTGCGGGTGCGGGGTGGATATCACCACTCCCAAACTCATTTCCACTCTCGAATTTTAATGTCGAGAAAAATCTACACCCGCACCCGCGCCTAATTAAAACGGGTTTTTCCCACCCAAATCAAACGAATTCGAATGACTACCCCGTAAGTGCATATTTTATTGTCATTCCTAATTATAACTGTAATATAGAAGTTTCTAATCTAAAACAATCCTTAAAATGGTTCTTGACAAACTCGATGATATCAACCTCTTTCACTTTCATCGCCGCACACTATAGCTGCCTCACAATTTTATTGCAACATGTACATTGTTCTTTACATTGTATCTAATATTTAGAATATATTTTAACTTGAATTCAATGTATATCTTAAATCTTACAGGTTTACGTTATCATTTTTTATTTTACTATATTTAACGTTAGTTATACTATTGACTACTATTATTATTTATTTGTCAATGTAATTTTATTTTATTTTCTTATATTATTATATTAATAAATTTTTATACCTCTACAACATATTTTATCTATTTCAGGATTAACAAAGGGGTAAGTTCGTCCTAAAGCCTAAATTCGTTCAACACAGTCATTTTTTTTACAAGGTATGCAAATTTAAACTTTAATTTTATACTACTAATACCTAATATTATTTTTTGCTTATAGGAAAAGATTGAAATGTGACCGCTCTTTTATAAGAGTTGGATACACATGATGCAAATCCAAACTCATTGACGGATTAGAAACCTTATGGTAATTTGATTGTATTTTTAATGAATAAATTAGATGATGAATTCTACACGACTTTTGAGAAAACTGTATCAAATTTAATAATTAACACAAAATATTAATATATATTTAATGTATGGCTCAATAATTAAACACAAATTATTTTCAAATCGTTCTTTTTCATCACATATTTCTTCCCATACTTTGCAATGGCTGTAAAGAAGTAACATCACATTGACAATTGATAACAAGAATTCAAGGAAACAATAACTTCATTATGCATATTTTCAATTACCCTTCATGCCTAGAAAGAAGCAAGACATATCCCGAGGGACTTACACCAATAAGTTGTCTATTTCAAGACATGTCCATCAATTTAGACCAAAAAATATGATATGAAACATACCTACCATAAAATGGTACCATATTTCTGAACAACCTATTGGCAATGACTAAAAAGCCAACCAAATCCTATAGTATATTAAGAATTAAAAAATAAGAAACAATTCACCATGCTATCATACCGAACGTCCCACATAGCATTTGTTTATACATTCATAAATAATATATATTTTTGGCCACCAAAATCAAACTTGCCTTATTTGCTATTTAACTACCAATTTTTTTTGTTAGTAGACCCATTTTATTTCTATTATTCTCTAATAATTTACTATAATTAAATTTATATAAATGACGTGAAGTATAAAAAAATATTTGTTGACTGTAACTAAAAAACGGTATAACTAGCAAAATTATATAACTATCATCTTTTCACAAAATGAACTAACCTTTTTAATTTGATTTCTGAACACTATGAGCTTTTTACCATTTAAATAATGTGTAATGAGATCTGAATCAAAAGCTTTCCCCACCATTGGTATTATACTAATTAATTAGCTATAAAATTCTAGAAGTATCTTAATATTTTAAAATTGAATTTGACCCAACACTATGCAATGTGCAATGAAAAGCAGGTAGTTATTTGTTATTTGATACTAACAGTTAACACAATTAACAGGTGTCAAGGGATCTGAATCAAGACTATAAACAATAAAGTGCAGCTTTTTTAAAATATAGAAAAAATATTCAAAATGCTATGAGATCCACATAAGGTGCAAAACGGCTACGTGTCAAATTAGAGGTTGGAGTCGACGTGGGGGCATTATGCTACGTTCATATTCATCCTTGTTTTAATAAAAGATATAGTTACTCTTTCTAAACTTAAATATAAAAAATGGTTGTCCTATAATAGCTCCAAGAGCATTGCTATATAGATATATAAATTTCAACATAACATTCTTAATTAAGCTACTTGGAAAGAAAAAAAAATAAAAATTATACACCTAATAGACTTAAAAATAAGCAAATTTCAACTAATTTTATTATATTTAATACTGATTTAAAAATTATATTTAACAAATGCAAATGTAAGTAAATTTTAATTAATTTAATTAGTATTTTAAAAATAATTTTTGATTAATATTCGTGTAAATTAAGTTTCTTTTAAAAAATTTAATAAAAAGAGATGATTTACTGAATATAATTATACATATTTTTTGTCTAAATAAATTAGTAATGAAATTCACATACATATTAATATAAAATATTTTTAAATTTTTAAATTTTTAAATATAGAAAAAATATTCTAATGGACTCCGTAGTATATCAATGTCCTATTATATTTTTCATTATATAAAAATAAATAATAAATAATAAAATTAACTAACATTTTGAATAATGTAGAATTGATTATTTTGGTCTATAGGGGAAGAAGAATATTATATTGTAATTAATATTGAATGTTCGTTCCACTTTCCAGTTTCCACTATATGCAAATTGTGAGTGTATGTAATAGAAACCGACATAGACCCACAGGGACAGGGGACCACGAAGCCTAACAAAGGGTAAAAAAAAGCAGCATAATGGTGGGTCCCGCAATGCTGGTCGAGACCAATCCTACGATGATCTAGCGAAATCCGAATTTGAATTTGGTGAGCCAATTATAAATGAACACGTGTTGATGACACAGCACCGTTGTTGTGGCACCGCTTTGTAGCATGCGATAAGGTTATCCTGCATTGATTGGGTGATTGTGTCCACGTGTTGTCCATGTTGGATTGCCCTTTTTCTTGCGCACTTTACGTTCCTGCCGTCATTTCCGGGTCCTCTCCGGTTCACCTTTTTCGGGTCTGCCTCGGGTTTATGCCCATTATTTTTCATGACACTACAAGGCACAAGCATATAAATACCTTTTATTTTTTACTAATCAATTTTCTTTTTTATGAAAAAAAAAATATTATCAAGAATTCAGTTTCAGAAAATTATTTTCCTCAATATTTATATAAATAATATCATCTAAAAGAAAAAATAAATTAAATATAATTATCTCTAAATCTGCATAATAAATTATATGTCTAAATAGGTCTACATATTTATTTGTTTTACGATCAATGGACACTACTTCAACTTATCAATGATATAAATGATTAAAAGAGTTAATTTATGCAATAACTAATTGTAGATGCTAAATAGAAGTATATCTACGATGAATTATGTAGACAACCACTTTAGAGATATATTCTATAATAATCAGATTGAAGTCCATTGAGCATCAACTTTAAGTCTAATGAAAAGTGCAAAAAAATCAACCATAACGTTTGAATAGGCAATATTTCTTAATAACACATGAAGAAACAGTCATGTAAGTTACCTCTGCAGGTCGAACAACCATTGCTAAATTAATGATATCCATATGTACTAACTTTGATATAGCCACAAAAAGCTTATTCCCAAACTTGATATTTACTTTGTTGTTCATTCCTCTTGAGACTAGAGGTTAGTTCAGTTCTCACACTATATTGTGGATTTGATGGTATATTGAATTTCATAATTTTTCTTTCATCTTAGAAGTTTGAGAGAATATAATCATATTACGATTTTTCTACAAGACAACTATAAGAACACAAAAAATAGGTCTTCTACTTCCAAGTAGTATCACTCATATTATTATCGGCTAGTTTTCAATCCAACCAAACAAATATACTATGACTAAAAAATTTACGTCAATATTATTCATTATCATTTCTAGTCCAAAGTTTCTTAATATTTTTACAATCTCTAAGGATGTACGTAATTGTTTTCAAAATATAAATGGAGTTACAACACATGATATTAGAAGTCAATCATGCATTATATAAACTATTTATTTATCTGTAAGTAATTTTTCATTAATCATCTTCTAAAGAGTAGTTTTAATTCTAACTAATTAAATGTAATTCAACCTTTAAATAAATTTATGCATTGAATTAGAAAAATTTATATGACGAATTCATATAGATAAAATAAAAGTTGAAATTTGTATAAAGTTAAAATTGAAACCAATGCAAATGTTAGCATATATATTTCATTATTATCAAATTTAATTAAAGTATTTATTTTATTTAAAATTTATCTTCTGTATATCAAAGTGTTCTTCTGCAATGAAATATATAAAAATAAAATATAAAAAATTAATATATTTTATTTTAATTTAATATTCATATATTAATCTTTTAATTATTATTGTTATTTATATTTTATTTAAAAAAAATATATTTATTTGAAATGAGATCTCTTATTTGTTATTTTATTTTATTTTTTAAAATTGAACCGTCTTATTTAAAATATTTTCAACTTCTTTCTTTTTTGAAGAGAATTATCTCCGCAAGATAATTTAATTAAAATATTATTCCATCAAGTTATGATTATGAAAATATAAATTAATAATTTTCTTTAGCTAATTAAAAAATTAATAATTTATTATTATAAAATCCTATGTAATTTATGAATTTAAAAAAAAAATAATTTTCAGTAACAAAAAAACACCACAAATGTGATTGTGATAGTTACTGGTTCTGTTTCGTTTCTCTTCTAAAAATTCAACCCATTTCCGAATAAACCCGACCCACAAACCATGGACCACAACCCGACCCGTTTCATATGGTCGGGTAACAACACAGTGAGAAAGCAGCATGGAGCTGAGGCAGAAAGCAATAAACTTGCTGACAAGCGTGTGCAATTCACAACCATACATTGTTGTTTCAAACATACACACACAAACAAACAAAAAAAACTCGAAACCCAAACACTATACAAGTAAAAAAGATTACACATTACAGAGGGAAAGAGCAATTCTAGCTTCAAAAAAGGGTCACGTTTTTTTTGTTTCAAAAAAAAAAAAAATTGACACCAAGAAAAAACAATTATTTGAAGCATTAAGCTCTGGAAAAAAGTGGAGAGTTTGGTGGGTCATAATATTCATATCATATTGTGAGGTAATCAAATTATTCTTTTTAGTGGCCATTGTTAGTTTTTGCTCCATGATGTTGATGTTTTCATACTTTTGTTCAATTAATGGGAAATTCATGTGAATGGTCAACTCAATTTAATTCTAAAACAACAACACCCAACAAAGGTGTGTGCGTTCTTGTTTTCTTGTTTCATCTTTGTAGTTGGATTTCCGTGTAGCTTTGTCAACGTTAAATTACTAATACATACGTACACAATCTTAACCAAACCAACTTCATAATTTAATAGTGTTTTTTTTTGCTTCAATGAATGAAAATTGAAAAGTTTAAGTCATATCAAACACTACTAGCTGTTGCTTCATACTTTCTATGTGACTATTGTAACTTCCTTGTTTTTTTTGCTCTACTGTTTGGATTCAGATCCCCATTGTGTGAGTTCTTGTTTGTATATTATGATTTTTTATTGTTTTTTTATCGACAAATGTTTGTAAGATAGTGGTCATGTTTAGTTTTCATGTTCGAACTTATAGTGGTTATGTTGGTTTTCTGGGATCGAACTTTGGACTTTCTGCTTAAAACTTCTTCGATGTCCCTTTACGCATGTTGATGTTATGTTACTGTGATACTAAATATTGTGTTTTTTTGGTTCAATCACAGTTTGCTTTGGTGGAACAACTTACTCTTTTTGTTGGAACTGTGGTTTCTGAGGATTTTATTGGATAAAAGATAGTTTCTTTGCATTTCTTTGGTTGTGTTTTCAACTGGGATTTTTCTATGAAGAGAGTTTAATGGTTTTCTGAAGGACTCATATTTGAAGAATAGGAAGAAGTCAAGGTTAGTAAAACAACAAGAGTTTTAGTCATGTCTGTAACATTATTAAGGGTTGTTTCCTCTCCAAGCTTAGACGTCTCAAATTCGACTGGTTTGCTTGATTCTTTCGGTTTTGTGAAGCTCGTAGAATCTTCGAGGTTCTTGTCTAGAGACTTTGGTTCAATTAGAGCAAGAAAGGATAAGAAAAAGAAATGGAGATTTTGCTCTTTGAGTACAGATATGAAGTATGCATGTGTTGGTCAGTCTGGTTTAGAGAGTTCTAGTAACTTCCCTTTCTTATCGAATGTGCTCGCGAACCCGACAGCAGGAGAAGTGGCTATTTCTTCGGAGCAGATGGTCTATGATGTGGTGCTGAAGCAGGCGTCTTTGGTTAAGAGGAAGCTGAGCTCTAGCAGTGAACTTGAGGTGAAACCAGAAATTGTTTTGCCGGGAAATTTGAGTTTGTTGAGTGAAGCCTATGACCGTTGTGGAGAAATTTGCGCAGAATATGCTAAAACATTTTACCTGGGTTAGCTTTCTATTATCTTTCCTTCCAAGTGAGGATGTTAACTTTAGATTTAATTATTTGGATTTTGTGGCATGGTTCGAGTCTAATTTCAGGTTTTATCTCTCAGGAACTCTTCTAATGACTCCGGAAAGGCGAAGAGCTATATGGGCGATATATGGTGAGTGATTGTGCTCATTTGGTTTGGATATCTTTCTCTATCTTATAAACATATCGACTATTATAAATTATCATGTAATACTTTTCAACTTTCTGGGAAGTTTATGTTCAATAAGTTCATCTAGTGAATTGTTTTTGCTCTAGGATATGCAAACTTGAAAATCTTTCTTTTTAATTGATATTTAAAATGACTTATATACATGAAGTTTTGAATGAGTCCTCTAAAATTCAGAAATGAATATTTATGTTCCTTCTAGACAATGAAACTTGAGGAACTCAATCATTTAAGATAAATGTATCTGGCCAAATTTGTAATTGGAACGTAATTATCTTATGTACAATTAGTCAAGGAAAATCTGGTTACGCTTTATACCGTCATGTGTTATGCTCATTTTGTAAGCTGATTGATTGTACAAGACTGTTCCTACATCAATCAAGATCAATTTCCTGAATCAGATGTCTAATACCCCATGCTTTTTCAGTGTGGTGTAGGAGAACAGATGAACTTGTCGATGGCCCTAATGCTTCGCATATTACACCAACTGCCATGGATAGGTGGGAATCGAGATTGGAAGAACTTTTCCAAGGGCGTCCGTTTGATATGCTTGATGCTGCTTTATCGGATACGGTTGCCAAATTTCCTGTTGATATCCTGGTATTGATTAATTTTGTTCACCAAATTAGATATCTGACATGAAAACCATTTTTAATGTTGTTTTTAAACAGGCTCTATGATGTAAACATTATGTGAAGTTATTTAATAAATTTTGGTGAAACATCATTTTAATTTTTCTGAATAGTATCACTCCATTCCTTTTTTATTTTTTTTTATTTTAATATTATATAAATATCCTGCAAACCAGCCCAGGTTCTTTTTGTTCCCATATATCATGGTTTTGTGGAACATGCAATTGTGTTTTGTTACTTATAATAAGCTTGTAAATTTAACTTGTAAAGATATCATGCAAAGAGCATGATATTTGAAGGAATAAGTGGCCGGAAAAATACATGAAACATTATGCCACGTGTCATTAGAGAAAGACCTTTCTTATGATAGAAAGATAAGTAGATAGATATGTTTTAATCTTTTGTTTGTCTCGATGCAGCCATTTAAAGATATGATAGAAGGAATGAGAATGGATCTAAAGAAGTCAAGATACAAAAACTTCGACGAATTATATCTCTATTGTTACTATGTTGCTGGAACTGTTGGTTTAATGAGTGTTCCAGTCATGGGAATTTCGCCACATTCAGAAGCCACAACAGAGAGTGTGTACAATGCTGCTTTGGCCTTAGGAATCTCAAATCAGCTAACCAACATACTTAGAGATGTTGGAGAGGAGTAAGTTCAGAACTATCAATGTTTGTTCAAGTCATACCATAAATTTTATGAAAAAAATATACTTGTAGACCGTGAAATGTTAGTAGCAGATATCAAACTTTGAACCTCCTTCTTCATACTCCTTATGTGTTGGAGAGGAGTAAACCACTGAACTAGTCTTTCAGAGACTTTATATTAATGTGCGACTTCCTTTAATTTTTTATGCTACCTTGTTATGAACTTGTCAAAACATATAAATGATTTAATTTAATTGTTAATACATTAACATCCACCCATGCTACTTCTAGTTTGGGTTTCTAGATATTATTATAACGTTGTAAGGATATATGTATATGATAATGCAAAAGTAATGGTTTTTGTTTCTATTACTATTCTTAATAGAAGCAACTGATGACAGAAAAATATAGAGAAGTATAACATGGAAATTGTATTGATAATGAGTGTTGATTACATCAAATTACAATAAAGCTTATATAGTCAATAAGATCTACTAATAAGTGTAATTAACTAACTGACGAAATACTAATCCAGTGTAACTAACTAAGCTATGATATTTGAACTCAAATATAGTGTATTTTTTTTTTTCTGTTGTTGAATTAAACAATGACCCTGCATTTCATTTTGGCTTCAACCTTCTTATCATATCTTCAATTTTCCAACAGTGCCAGGAGAGGAAGAGTGTATCTACCACAAGATGAGTTGGCTCAGGCAGGGCTTTCGGATGATGACATTTTTGCCGGTAAGGTGACTGACAAGTGGAGGAACTTCATGAAGAGCCAAATTAAAAGGGCGAGAATGTTTTTCGATGAGGCAGAAAAGGGAGTGACGGAGCTTAATGAAGCTAGCAGATGGCCGGTAAGAAATTCAAACGAATATCATTTTACAAAATCTTCTATGTGGCCAAAATTGCTTATCTTCGCGGTATATATGTATGTGTGTATGTACAGATGTAAATTCTGACCGTTGAATCTAATCATGAATGGTTGAGATTAAAACATCCTCTCATATACATTTTTTAAATGGTCATGTAGCCTTCCATAAATAACCATATAGTCATCAAATAATTTTAATCTTTTTGATCATCTGTTTTTTGATCATCTGTGTATGGTTGTATAATTAACTGTGTTGTGGATGTTGTAGGTGTGGGCGTCTTTGCTATTGTATCGCCAAATATTGGACGAAATAGAAGCTAATGATTACAACACTTTCACTAAGAGGGCTTATGTTAGCAAAGCAAAGAAGTTACTGTCTTTACCAATGGCATATGTTAGATCTATGGTTCCTCCATCAAGAAAGTCACCACATGCAATGAAGGCTTAGATCCTATAGTTATTTAGAAAAATGGACACAGGACATACAAAAAAGTTAAAGCACAATTTGTATATGATGAAATAAGGCTTGTATTCATTATCCACTAATTGTTTCAATATTGGTTTCTGCAAATGTCTTTATTTATTTTTATTTATTTGTCCCCCCTAAGAAAATGAATATATTTGCCACACAAACACGACACCACAATAAAAAGATAAGTAGGTTTTTTTATTGACTAGACCATCATAAATTAAAACTGATGCAAACAAATTTTTTTAGTTGTATTTCTAAATTTAATAATAAATAAACATATAATACGTGAAAAAAGTTATTTATATCTTAAATAAAACATGGTTTATCTATAATATTTATAACATATATATTTCATTTGATTTGGTAAAAAATAATAGATTGAATATAACAAAAATAAAAACATTATAGAATGTATCGACATTTTAAATCCAAAATAATAACCAAATGAGCTTAAACAAAAATTAGGATTCTCTGTCCCAGCACAAAACAGAGTTAAACCATTGAGATAGTATAAAAAACATGAAATACATTATTTAAGTTGTTTGGATAAAAAAAAAATTAAAATTGGTATAATTTCAATGAATTTCTGAAAACATTTACCTTAGAATGGATTGTCAAAATATATGATACTTATACACAAAGTTACTGATTAAAGACATGTGGCCTATTAGCTCAGTTGGTTAGAGCGTCGTGCTAATAACGCGAAGGTCGCAGGTTCGAAACCTGCATGGGCCATATTTTTATTATTTTATAGTTTCTTAATTTTTACTCAATTTAAATCTTAAATTGTTCCAACTAGCATTTTTGTTTTTTCTAAAAAAAAATTCATCATGCTTCTTTTCAGTTTTTTTTTAAATAAATTGTTTTTTTTCAATTACAACTTAGCATATAATTATATGACAATTGAAGTGCAACAACACATAAAGGAGGGGGAAATATATATATTTTGGAAAAAAAACACAGTTGTTGATACTTCATATAAATACCTTAACAATTTAATTGACTGATTAGTTTACTATACAATAACCCTCAAAGATTGGGAAAAGTAAAAGTGGAAAAATTATTTTGACACGGTATATCTAATATTGTTTATTTTTTTTTTATAGAAGTACATCTAATTAAATAATCAAATTTAAGCAAAGAAAAAAATAACAGTAACAGTAGTTCATTGTGATGTATAATACTACGTAGTTGTGGAAATATGAATGACGTGGCGGAACATGAGCCACGGGTATGTATTAAGGTGAGCGACGTACAGATTTGATGTAGTCTTCAAGAGCCTTAAGCTGTTCCTCAGAAGGCGGTGTTTGGTTGTTCTTGATTGATCTATGTACATCATATGTTGTTGATGCTAAGAATAGAACCCTGTTTTCAACACAACACAAAAATAATTGTTATTGGAATCGAATTTTGTTACAATATTTAAATGCTAACATAACACGATGATGAATAGATATACGTACGTACCCAGAAGCCAAAGCTATAATTTGGCCAGGAAACACGGGTTTGCCAAATATTCTCATCGTTTCTAATTTTTTTCTTCTTCTTCTTCTTCTTCTTTCCCTCAATCACGCTTTTTCCAAAATATCTACTCTCATTTTTGTTGTTATTCATATATAGGACTATTTTTTCTTAGACATTAATGGATTCTTACTTTTTTTGTCAAAAAATAGACATGGATGGATATTGGGTCAAACATAGATCCAAGACTTTAAACTTTGGTAGAATTAAATTATTGGACAATTTGCTCTCTCACATGTGATATATTTCTTTTATAATACTAAAACTTTCACCTCTAATATAATTTTTTTATAATAATTAAGGAAATTAGATGTAGAAAAAGTAAAAGAATTAGGAAAATTAGATAATATATTAGACTATCAACAATGTTATTGATTTTATTGTCAAAAAAAAAAACTTTTTGATTTTTTAAAATTGCTCTTCAGTTATTGGGCATTCATAATTTATCACTTAATAATTTGGAAAATAGCAAGAGGAAGTAGTAATGGTTATTTAATTTAAAAATTTATATAAATTATTTATAAATTATTTCAAATTAAATAAGATCTTAGTGAAGTATAAACATTAAACAAAAAGTTCTTTTTAGTAAGAGGAGAAAATAAACCGAGTCTAGGATTTAGACTATGTTTGGTCTAGACTAAATTAAGCTTTTTTTTTTTTAAACAGACAAGATCACGACTTTTAAAAAAGTCTATTTAGTTAAAAAAAAGTTATACTGCACACTATGTAATAAATATTTTAGGTCTATTAAGCCGACTTATTTAAATAAATACAAATAATATTTTTTTATTATTATAATTAT
Organism: Cicer judaicum; assembly: GCA_037974835.1. Lineage (NCBI taxonomy): Eukaryota > Viridiplantae > Streptophyta > Magnoliopsida > Fabales > Fabaceae > Cicer > Cicer judaicum. The sequence continues at coordinate 421,730 of JBBPBS010000361.1, forward strand.
TATATTAAATTTTAATCTTTTTGTTAAATATTCAAGTAAAGTAATTTACACATATCAACTTTATTTAATTTTTGATATATTTAAATATATTGTTATAAAATATAATTAGAGTAAAATGTAAATAAAATTGTGTTCTTTGTCATTTTAAATATCAAAATATAGTTTAATTCAATTAATATATTTACTTATTTATTCAAAAATATTAAAATATTTTTTTTTAAAGAGATTAACATACTATATGAGACTTCTATCCAAACCACTCCTTAATCTAAATAAGACTCAACTCGATTTATCTTTATCCATACATTTTTTTTATTGAAAAAACATTTACAACTGAAAAATAAATAAGTACATACTTACATATAATAGATAGACAATAACTAATAGTTACTAATTTCCAATAAAATATTTTTCTAAAGACTCAGTTTTTTTCCTTCTTTTTACTAATTTAAAGACCCAGTTAACAATTACTCATGCACGGAGAAGCGTTCGACATATACATCGATATCTATTACTAGAGTTTATAAATTATATTAATTATTATAGTTCCTATCATTATTATGAACAATATTGGTGATAGATAATTGCGAGAATTATGAATAAGTAACTAAGCAATAATTTAGAGTTAACTATGAAATGCATCAGCTACAAAACTCTTATATTCAAAGAGTTTTAGTAGCAATGAACATATAATCTTCAATTTTCATTTAATATATTTTTCAAATATATTCTCTACCTTTAACAGTGATATATACAAAATTACGAATACTTCTATTATACTACTTAAAAATTATCCTCCAGATTTTGTTTATTGAAATTGCTGCACTCAGAAAATGAGTGTTTGAAAAATTAAACAACCAGCTTGACTTTCAAGCATTTCATCCTATATATACACAACAGATCAACAAACTGAAATTCAATATCCAAGTGATATATTTTGTGAACCAACAAGTTACATTATGTAATTTGCAGCCCATAAACTTGCTGGAGCTTCACATACACGAAGGTTTGAAGTGTGTATAGTAGAGTATACACAAAAAACACAGAAAACGAGTATAACTAAGGTGGATCATACAGAATAAATAAATTATGAACAACATGATGCGGCTCTGGATCCTTCAGCGGGTCTATCAACAAGAACCATCCCTGCTGGGTTTTGCGCTGGCTGTGCTCTTGGTAACCTCTTTGCTGTTTACATTGAGCAATTATAAGTCAAACAATGTATATGTAAGAATATCTCAGCATATCTTCACAATATTTTCCAAATACATTGAAAGAGGATCATAGAAAAACTATTATTTGCGTGAATGAGTCAGCATTATAGTACAAATTCATTTGGTTCACATTTCTTTTTTTGCATGTTAATCTAATCAGTAGTGCAGACAACGAGAATATCTTGGCCTATAAAGTACCTATAGTCCTCAAAAGGAGAGAGTTTCCATTTTCTCTTCCTACTCCTTGGACTGATTTAAATTATGTTTACCTTTACTTGACTTTATCTTTAGGCAATTAAAATAAAGAATAAAAATTAAATAAATCACTTATTAATAAGCAGTATAAAGTGTATATAGTAGGAAAGAACTCACCTATTTCATAAAATATATCATTAACATTGGTTGCCGCTTTTGCAGAGGTCTCTATGAAAAATAGACCATTTTCCTCAGCATATACACGTGCTTCCTGCATTGTACAAGAGACAAGAGTCACAAACTGATAAGTAGGTAGTTCCAAGAAATGTTACCGGCATGGAGGTGTTTAACATACGCAACCGTTTAAATACATATAGGCTATTAATCGTAACAGCAGAATAAAAAATTCTTTTAATAATAGATTATCCTTTAAAGCATCTTCTGTGTTGGAAATGGAGTACTAGGATTTAGGATACTGAACAATTAGCAAGGTAAAACTATTCTACGTATAAGCTAAAGTCGGAATTACTGCTCATAAGCCTTTCGAGTTAAGCTTGTGCGATTTTTATTTTGGAATTAATATCAAGACTTTGTGAATCAAAGCTGCAGTGCATGAAAAGAGGTACTTCGCCACAAGTTTTAATCATGGTGAAACCAACAAAAAACTAATCCCACCCATTTTATTGGAGTTTATAGACAATTTGTTAATCTGACCCACAAGGACTGCTAAGTGCTAATAGAACTACCAACATGTTTATCCTACATACAATTTCATAAGAGCTTTTTCAGTTGGAACTAAATTTTTATTTAATTGAGAAACTTCCATAAGCTAGAAGTTAATCCAAAATGAGCCTTGAAATCAAACAAGTAGTTTCTCATGATGCAAATGTAAGTGTTGAATATATAAAGCTCAACTTGAAGATGCTCAGAAATAAAATAGTTAAAATATGTAGCAATAATGTTCTAATCAGACTTGCGCAAATGCTAGTTACGGTTAGAAAAGGTTTTGATACATAAATCTATAGATACTGGAACTAACATCAAATACCACCTTGAAAAGAGTAGCAACATAAAAATTATCAAATGTAATAATTTGTGATCTTTGAAAATTTATCAGAAAAAGGTTGTGCTTCACCACTGTTGCAGTTGCATCTAATTACCAATATAATTAAAGAAACAATAATTCTTATCACGCCATAAGGGAAAAACTGAAAACACAATAATACTTACTTCAGCTGTCACTTTCCTCTTATCTTCCAAATCAGCTTTGTTACCAGCAAAAGCCACGACCATGTTAGGATTACCTGCAATATTATATAACCAGAATGAGTGCATTATTTGAGATCTAATAATTTAACTACAGCTGCCACAAAGCCTGTAATTAATGAGGTAAGGAATAAAAAATATATCATATTTGATGTAATACTTCATAGGAAATCCTCTATCTATTACTCACATTACATGCTTTATCAATTATTTCTTTATCTAGAATGCAAGTCACTGAGAGCTGAGTCGGTAACATGTACAGGAAAAAATAGCTATTTTTTTTTTCAATAAACAATTAAATATCTATGGGTTAGGTTTAAATTAAATCAAAGTTCAATAGGTGTTTCTGCATACAGAACCTTGAATCTGCCTAATTGTTTGCAATTCTATCATATATTCATCATTCTCACATCATGTCTTGTATTATCAAACATGTCTGTGCTCTTCTATACTTTGGAATAAAACATGACTGTATAGTTTCATTGAACTGATAAAAGTCATTCTAACTGTCAAAAGGAATATTTAAAAATATGGTCAAGATTGCTTTACACATAGTTTGCATCAGAAATTTGTTAACAGCTAAGATATAGTTTGGTTTTCCTGTATACAATCTATAATTTTTATTTCACTCCACAAAAAAAAATAAGAATACGAAAACTTCAGAACCAATCAGCAAATACCTTGCTTCTGAAGCTCTTGGACCCACTTCTTCGCTCGTGTAAATGAATCCTGTCAACGGAAGAAATATTGAAATAAGCATATAAACACAGTATTAAACTAACTATAAACAATTAGTGATAGATTACACTCCTGAATTTCATAAGGCATTGGATCAATTCTTTAACATTAATTTATTCATAACATTCATCAAAGTTAGTTAGTGATAGATTAGACATAATAAGTGAACCCTATGTATACAATAAGAATCAATCCTTTTGGATTATTGAGTAGAAAGGAAAAATAATCTAGTACATGATAAGGAGCCTGTACATTACCAAATCAAGAGATCATCTTGCAATAAATAATGTAGGATTTGATCAAGAATAAGAATTTAATATGGCAGTCTAAAAACCAGGAATTCTTATCCTTGACCCAAATTCTACATTATTTATTGCAAGATACCAGATTTTTTAAAATAATTGCAAAATACTAGATTTTTATTGGACAACAATAAGAAATAATTTAGGATCTGGTCAAGAATAAGAATCTCTGGTTTTTAGGCTCATCATACTTCATAACATGGTAGTCTGAATTGTTTTGTCTTTGTTTATTTCTTTTGGAATTATTCTCCAGCACAGAAAAAATTACAATAAGAAAAGCACTTGCTCATCCAAAACAAGTAAACAACATGAGATTTACTACTGTTCCCATTGTAATTTTGAGATTTGTCATAAAATGCAATCAGAAACAGCATTAATTTTTTATTTATTTATGCCCCCATACAATTTCCCTCATTATTTACACATCTTAATATTGAATACACAGAAGCTAAACAAGTTATATTAAATATTACCGATGTAAATATGTAATCAGAAATATTCAAACTTCAAAGAAAAAGAAATCATACCAAGTTAGTAATGTCATAGACAATGATAGCAGCAGCAGCACCTCTATAGTACATGGGAGCCAAGCTATGGTATCTCTCTTGTCCTGCTGTGTCCCAAATCTCAAATTTCACTGTGGCATCATTTACTGCCAATGTCTGGGAAAAAAACGCTGCCCCTATTGTTGATTCCTGTTTCACAATACACCAAATAGATTCAGCAACACTATATCCACAAGTGGGTATGTAACGTATGTGTAAGGATTTCGCAACAAATAACAGCTCTCTGAAATCAAATCCATTGTTGTGCACACACTACCATATACAGAAGAAGAAACATTCTCTATCCTCACCCTCCCAGCCCCGTTACACTTTTTACAGGGTATATACTTCAAGGGGAATTACTCTTAGTACCTATCTTTTACCCATAAGTCCTTGTACTCTAAGGGGCTGTTTGCAAGGAGGATTTTAGACAGCTAAGTCTATATTTTAATATATATTTGAGATTTAAAAAAAAATAAAACATAATATATGATCATATAGCATTTCAAGCACGCCTTATTTCATTCTTACAAACATTTTATAGCTTGCTTAATTTTGAAAAGAAAAACAATCCCACCTCTCCCCTCCCCTCGAAACCCCCCCTTCCAAACAGACACCTTGTTAAGGAACTTCTAAACAGCTTATACAAAAAAAAAAAAAGAACTTCTAAACATTTGTTCTGAAACCAATGTCCAAATAAATGTAATAAACAGCCAATAACACTTCTAAACATTTATTGTGAAATCAACATCCAAATAAATGTTTTATAAGTTACAACCGTACATTCTAATATGTTAATTAAATATATAAGATATTATAATCAAATCAAATTCATATCAAATTTTAAAAGTAAAGGGTACTACACAAAGTAAACTTCAGAATTATTATCCCATTCAAAGCTCCAAAGCCATAACAATTCATTCTCACTATCATCCTAACTTTTTCAAACTAGAACTTCTCTAATCTTCTCCATCATTCATATTAATAACTTTTAGAAACACTTCATTAACAAATCGTAACAGAAAAACCCCAGTTTCAATTCGGTCAAATCAAAAGGGTAAATAAAATAATGTTTTTTCGCTAAACCTAAAAACCCACGAAAATTCTCCATATAAATTGAATTCCATAATCACCCAATTGAATTGAGAAGAGAAATCAAAAGGGAAAAATAACCTGAAATTCAAGGAATTGACCCTTGACAAAACGCAAAACAAGACTGGATTTTCCAGCACCCATATCTCCAAGCAAAACCTGAAATTGAATCGACCAAAATAATTGAAAACAAAATAAAATACATGAATTAAGGTTATTGAGATGTAAAAACTAGATTGAAGGGGGAAAAATGGGAGAATAGAGAATAGAGAGATACCAATTTGGCGTTGAGGTTGGTGTGTCCGATCGTAGCCATTCAAGTGAAATTGAAGCGATCGGAATCGAAGAAGTGAAAAGGAAGAAGCTTTGAGACGAAGAAATTGAAATTGAAATTGAAATCGAAATACGAAGAAGATGAAGAAGAAGCTAAAAACAGAGTACTTGTCCAAGTTGTAATTGTATTGTATTGCTTTTAGCTTGCGTGCAAACGCGCTTCTTCTTTATTTTATTTCCTTTTTCTACGTTTAACTTTTTATGTTGAGGCAGATTCGACTTAGCTTTGGCTTAGTTTAATTCACCGAAAAACACACCATCAAAATTTATATATTCTACCAAATCATAATACATTTCACGGAAATTCAACTTCTTATTTATCTTTTTGAAAGGGTCATTCTATCTTATTTTATCCTTCTTCTTTGTTTATAGGTAATTTTTTATTTTTTAAACAAAAATCCATCTTTTTAGTCTTTTAAATTTAGTTTAATTTTTTATTTAGGTTATATAATTTTTTTTATTTAATTATTTAACTTATATTGGTCTATAACAATTTTTATTTAGATTATATAATTTTTTTTATTTGATTATTTAATTTAGATTCGCTCATAACATTAATATTTGAAATATATTAAATTATGATATTTTTCTTGAATTATTATCATAAATTATTAAGATATAATTGTAATATTGAAACAAGTCGTCTCTCCAAGTTACTTTGCATATGAGAAAAGTTAAAGATATTGATAATGTATATAAACATTTATTGCTTTATTTTTAAAATTATATATGTATTTAAATTATTGTAAAAAAAATCAAAAAAATATAAATTATTTATAAAATTTAATTAATATTTTTTGAAGGATTAGTATGATAAACATATTATTGTATTTAATTAAGTTTAAAATTATCATAAACTTTTAATTGACATAGTTGTTGTCAAAATTGAGATAAAAGACTAATGATACAAATAAAATATAACTTAAAAGATAACAAATAAGATGAAAATAAATTTAAAGATATAACTAAAAATTGAATTAAACTTAAAAGATTATAGATTTATTTTTAACCGCCATTTACTATCTCTTGACTCTTTTGAAAATAAATATTTTATTTATTTATTTATAAAAAAATCAGTAAGTTTGGAGTCTCATTAAAACTTTTAGAATCAAAATTCATTTAGGAAAAAGATCTTTAGAGAAAAAAGTATCCTTCACCAATATTAAAATTGATATGATTCAAATTTGTGATATACAATAGTTGCAGGCAATCTGGTATACACGCCCCCTTTCCAAAAGAAATAAAACATGCTATTCTAAAATAAAATATAAATAAAAAATTAATTTTAAAAATTTGATATATCTAATATTAATTTTTATATTTGATTTTATATCTGATTTTGCTATATAGTTGATAATGGAGTTACTGAGACCTAAAAAAAACGTGTGTGGTGTGTCCCCAATAGACATTGTTTTTGTCTTGCAAAATTTATCTCATTCAAAATTATTAATAATAATAACAAATTATACACATGGCATATTTCTCTCCCTCTCCTCTCTCTCTCTCTCTCAGTTAATTTTAAATTGCTGACAAATAGTTATTGTCTCCACAGCTTTTGATGGCATTCGATAGTCTTGTCCTTTAAGACTTTTGATTCCAATTGATTGTTTTAAGAGAGATAAGAAAAGAAGAAAAAAAGGAACCATCCTCCTTCTATATACCTCAGGATCATTTTCACTCCAAGGCAAGATTTTATGACCCTTAATTGAGTCTTTTTGACATGATAATAGTTTTGATGTTTTTGTCTCAACCAATCATTACAAGAATAGCATTATCTTCACGCCATCATTCACATATCAAAATTAATTTTTTATCTATTTTCTTTAATTTTTGTGAGATAATAAAAAAGACTTTGATTCTTTGTAAATGTTTTTTTGTCCTCGCTTAGAATATGGTGTTAATTAAAATAAAGTTTTTTCTCCGTATAAAATTAAATTAAATATTAAATTAATGGTTTGTTAGATATTGATAAGATATTTTAATAAATTTAATTATACAATTTTGTTTTGTTTTTTTATAAATAATGTGTATCTTAATTAATTTAACTATAAAATTTTAATTTTTATTAATATAACACGAGTAATATACTATTATAATATATTTATATAAAGTTGTAATTTTTGTACTATTTTTATATATTTAATTATAAAATTTTAATTTTTGTCATGATATCAAGAAGCATTATCTTGGTGCCATCATTCACATATCAAAATTAATTTTTTTATCTCTTTTTTTAATTTTTCTCTTTAATTTTTGTGAGACAATAAAAAAGACTTTTATTCTTTATAAATGTTTTTTGTCCTCGTTTCTTAGAATGTGTTGTTATAATGGAAAATTTTAAAATAAAATCTTTTTTTCGAATGTAATTAATTTAATATTAAATTAGTGGTTGGCTAGATATTGA
>JBBPBS010000361.1:430020-447138 GCA_037974835.1 Cicer judaicum
GATATAAATTTGTAATTTTTGTATTGTTTTTATGTACTTAATTATAAAATTATGATTTTTGTTTTGAAACTATGAGTAATATGTTTTTTATGATATATTTAATTTAAAATTTCAATTTTTATGTATTCTAATAACAATTTTTTTTTATTTTTATGAATAATATTTGAGTTTTGAGGAAGTGATGAAAAGTTGAGTTTTCATTATGATAATATGAGAAAATTGATTATTGTGATTAGTTTAGTTTAAAATTTGATTTTTATACTTAAATGATTAATAACGGGATAAATTTTTATAGTAGAAAAACATAATTTTTTTATTCTTCTTCTGATTTAAGTTTTAATGTTTATCAATAACATGTTGGATTTTATGGTTTATAAAATGACAGTTGTGATTTTGAGATATTTGCTCATGTGTATATGTGTTTTCTATAGTTGGGATAGTGAAATTATTGATTATTGACTATAAACTTCTATCAGAATATAAATTTGATGTTATATGTAATTAAAATTTAATTTTAAATATTTTATAATTGTAGTTGTCTAAGTGATTAATAATTTGTATTTTGAATATTTTATCTTTATTGTTACTTAAGTGGTTAATTTATGTTTTAGATATTTTATCTTTTTAATTGATTAAATGATCACTAATATACACTTTGAACATCATTATTATGACATTACGTGTGCATTTTCGTGAACGTCTTATTGACTAGTTTGATTTTCTTCATATGAATGACTTTTTGTATGGGTGCTTAATAACATGTTATATACCTATCATATAGTTTTAAGAGCATGTTTAAGTTATATATATTTTTATTTTTACTTTGAATTAATTATGTGTTTTAAGTGAGTTGTTACTTAACTTATTTAAGTACATTTTACGAAATTTATAAAAATTTAATCTTGATATATTTTTATGAATTATTCTAAAATTAATTTCTTTAAATTTTTTATTATAAAAAAATATTTAACAATATTAATTTATTATTTGATTTAATTTTTATCATGACATAAACTTATCAATTATACGAATATTTTAGATACTAATAATTATAAAAAAATGCACAATTGAAGCAAGTTTGTTTGGTATATGCACGTGAGAAAATAAAATTTTTATTTAAAAATCATATTTGTTTTAATAATACCAACACAATACATTTTTAAAATTGATTTATTTTTTGTTGTTAACTTTAATTAGAAATACTAAGCTAAATTATCTTACGTTTAAGAAATAATTCAATTGTCGTTAACTTCAATTAAACTTTTTTATTTTTAAATTTCGCTTAACCAACCGAAGATGTTGTGCGTTCTGAGTTTGTTGTGTTTCCAATATTTTCAAGGGCATCACTTGAACCAGAGAGTATCTCAAGAAGAACAAATGATCACTTCCCTCTATCACCGATCTCGACAAAAATAATCCCTCATTTTTATTACGTTCACTGAAATAATTCCCCTTTTTTAAATTAAATTTTTAGATTCTTTAAGTATTATATTTGTTGCAATTTTAATTTCAAACAAGATTGTTATAAGCATGCTTTTAAATAACTTAATATTAAACATATTAAAGTCACAAAATACATGTGAGTTTGTATTTATTTCCACTTATCAAACATTAAAATAATACATTTAAAAAATAATAAAAATATAATTCGAAACTAAAAAACAAATTACAAAAATGTGTATTTATTAAAAACAAATTACAAAATATATTCTGTCTTTTATTTTAAATTTCATAATTTTTTGTTAATTTTATGATGTATTAATATAATATATTGATGAGATGGATAAATATAATTTTACCTATGTTTTTTTATGCCATCATGTTTAATGTTATTTCATTTAAAAACTTAGCACTTCACCATTTCTTAAGCCAAAAAAAGGGATTGTGATCAAGATTGCAAAAATGTGATACTTGAGGATGAAAGAGTTCGATTTAAAAAGGATATTATTTTTGTGAAAATCATATAAATAGGAGGATAAAAAATACAAAGTCAAATTTAAAATAATATTTCCCTTCTACCAAACATACTTTAAGGAAGGAGTTTTTCTCTCTCACATTTAGAAAAATGTGTTGTGCTAATAAATGTCTTTAGAGTGCTTAAGTGCTCTTAGGATCTTTGTTAAGCAACTAAAAATGAAAAAAAAAAAATAGTGTATTTGCTTTTTAAATTGTTGAACAATTGTTAAGATTCCCTTTTAAAAAATACACATAACACATGTTTTTAGAAAGTGTATTCTTGAAGAAAATATTTAATATTTTAAAAATTAGATGAATGATCGAATTGGTGATAACTTTAAATTATGGTTCAATTAGTTCAATCGATTTTAATTACGATTGCACTATCAACAAATAAATAAATAGAAAAAGAAGAAGTAATACAAAAATAAAAAAAAATAAAAATTGAACCATTTGTAATTTAAATTCGGTTTAATTAGACTATAGAACAATCGACTAATTAACCAAGATCAAATCAACAGAGAAATGAACCCATCAATTTAATCGATTGAACCAACAATTTCAATATTATTTTTGTTTGACAAAAAACAATATTTATTATATTATTTAAATTAATAAGAATTACATTGATCGAAAACAATACAATTTAAAGTTGCTAAAAAAAAAATCTACGAATAAATTTGCAACATCCAAATTAATAGCATAAAATAATATAATGACAACAATTGTGATATAACCTACAAATAAGACAAAATTAAAGTGTTTAGAATGTCTTTGGAGCTGTAACACAAGATGACAAAACTGTTGATTGAGTATGATTCTGTACTTAATCAAAGCTAATCTATCAATTCGAAAATAACAAACACGGTGACAAAATAAAAAATCAAATGTTGCACTAAGACGAAAAATCAGATACCACGTCAAAAGAGAAGAATTAAATATATTTGTAAAAAATGCTTATTTAAATAAAAAAAATAGCAATGTGATTTTAAATTAAATAAATACTTTAAATCATCTCTGTTTGATGAATGAAGAACTAAGAAGAAAGAGGTAAGTTTTTGGCTGTTAACAATCTTAAAACATTGATATAATTGCATTTTTTGGTCAACCATATAATTACATTAGAATGAATGATACAAAATTTACGTCTTTTTAAAGAAATATACATCCACATAATGCATGAGATATAATTCAACCGTCTTTACGTAAGGCACGTAATATTGAAGGTGGTCCAATATGATCACACAATTCAATGCACACCGAATAAATTTAGTTTAATTATATTTTTGACCCTTTTAATTTTTCAATTGTACAAATTTGGTCTCGTTAGTTTAAAATGAGTTATTTTAGTCTATTATACTTATCATCTTTTTTATTTTGCATTCCTCCATTCATTCGTTTTTCTCAATTTTTTAACGATGTGATATGTTGATGTTATTATTTTATTTAAAAAATAAAATAAAGAATTCCTATTATATCTTTTATGTAACTATCTTTTTATCCTTTGTCATTTTATTCTTTTATCATAGAATTTGAACTCTCGAGATTTTATATTTCAATTGTTGCGCTTTCTCTCGGTTTATGAATACCTATGTCAGAAATTTTTCAGATTTTTCTTGAATATCTGTTTGACTAAACTTCAAATTTGTTTTCTTTTTTAGCTTGAATGTATTTGAGAGTGGAATTTTAGTGAACGTTAATGTTGTGGCGGTGGAATTAGTTGAAAAATATGGAAAAACGTCAAAGCAGAGAAAAAATAGACCAAATATAATTTTAGTTTAGGGTTTAGTGAATTTTAGTTTTTTTAATTAAGTAAATATAATTTTATTCAATTTAAGTAAAACAATCATTTTTATAAAAATTAATTAAAAATATTTCCATCATATCATGTCAAGTCATTAAAAAGTTTATTCTATTATGACACGGCTCTAAAAAATTGCAAAAAAAAAAAAACTAGGGACTCCAAAATAAAATTTGGAGTAAATGTTAGAAGTCAAAGTTGTGCGTTTTAAACTAAGAAAATTAAAATCGCACAATTAAAAATTAAGAGGCAAAAGATGCAATTTTAAATCTATAAATTTTATTCCTCCAATTGATATGTTTTGTCATCAATTATAATTATATAAAAAAAAATTGGATTCAAATATAAATAAAATTCAATTAATCTATCTATGTATATGACGATATTAATCCAAAAAAATGTCATTGCATTAATTCTTTAATATTATGAGAAATGACTACAATAATTAGAGATAAGTAATTAATTATCTATTTTTTACATTAAACCAAAATAATTAGGTTTAATTAATTTTTTATCTCCTACTTTAAAATTGAATTTTGTGGTCCTCAATATTTACATTTATTTCAATTTGATTTCTAATCCATACTTTTTACTCCAAAAATGGTGTTTTTAGCCTAAAAATGTGATTTTGTTTGCCCTAAAACTGTGTTTTTCTCTTCACATTTACTATTGGGGCGATAAATTATAATTTTTGAATTAAAAAGATATCATTTTAAATGTCAAACTCAATGCCGGATCAAAACTACAACAAAATTGATGATTAAGTGATAAAAAAATCAATTTTAAAATATAATGATTATTTTTTACCGTTGTAATATAAAATATGGGTCCTAGAAGTATAATTAATTAAAAAAATGTATTTGATTTAGCTGTCATCCTTAAAATTGGTAAACGTAATTATATTTGGTTATACTCGATATGTCCCTATACGTAAGAAGAATGGTTTACAAGAATTAAGAAAAATGGTTTTCTAATTAAATGTGTCAACTTTGGATGTTATCCTTCTAAAAATATTATTCAATTATTAAGAGAGAGAAATGAATGATGTTTTAATTTAATTAATTAAGAGTATTTTAGTGGAAAATAGTTAATGCATTTTGTAAATTGAACAGGGGTTTTTGAAAAGGGACATATTTTTGTTTACATGAGAGTTTAATGAGAATATATGAAATCGACTGAAATGAATATATGACTTAGTCTATTTTAGGTCACACTTTTTTTTTCTAAATAAATAAGACAAATGCTTCTGGAAATGTATATTTAGTTAAAAATGTCAGATTACATACCATATAATAAGTCTTTTAGGTCAAATTTTTTGCTATATATATTCAAATTTTAGTAATTTATACGTATTAATTTTATTTAGTTTTTAACATATTTAAATGTATTATTATAAAATATAATTTAAGTAGGATGTATATAAAATCACATTCTTCAAAATGTGATGTTAAAAATTAAAATATAACTTAATTTTATTGACATATTAATTCGTTAATCTATTAATAGATATGTTTTATTACTTATTCAAAAATATTAAAATAAAATAGACTTTTAAGTAGGCTAACATGTCATACCAGACTCAAATCTAAAAAATAAGCCTATAACAAACCACATGTCAAATTTAAATTTTGAATTTTTTGACAAGTCAAACTCATATTTAACAAAGCCTAGCTTGATCCAACCTATATAGAAGTCGAAGAAAGTATATCGATCTCAGTTATAAATAAAGTGTGTGATTTTGACTTCAAATAAAAGCAAAAATCAATTGATCTATCTATATACATTTAATGATATTATTCCAAAAAAAAATTGCCATTAATTAATTTTTTAATATTTTGAGAGATAGCCATAATAATTTGTGATAAGTTAGTAATTGCGTTTCTTTTATACATAAAACCAAAACATTTGATTTAAGTCCACATTTTCTCTAAGTTCTACTTATTTTTCCTTTACCAAAAAGAGGGATTTTGGGAATTTTTTATTCGAAATCTTTCATGTGTTTTTTTTTTCTTTTAGTTTTAATTTAAATAAAAAATTTTCACATAAATTAAGTTTTTATTTCGTGTTTTTTTTGTGTTGTGATTTTGCTTCTCAAATTAATGTTGTTTGATTTCTCATCTTTTTTGATTTATTTTCTGTTGCAGTATTCGTTTAATTTAAATTGACATATTAATATAGATTAATTACCGATTTAACTAATAACTATATCGTCAATATTATATATCTAAAAATATGGATATTCTAGTTACTTTGATTTTGTCAAATTATTTATAGACTTTGTGTTGTTTTATACTATTAATTTAGATGATGTGAATGTATTCCTAAATTCAATATTTTTGTTTATAATGATGTTGAATTTGTGTTTGTATTTAATATACTCCATCAATTTGAATGAATGACTATTATTTTTTATAATAAAAAAATAAAAATGCAATTAATTATTCTCTTTATTAAATTTGAAAATAGATTATCCAACCAAATTTGTAAACATTTGTAGCTACTCATATTTGTTTATAATTAAGACATGAGAGGAGAAAATACATTTTTTAACTAATCTCCGATTACTTTCATATACTCTCTGTTGTTCTTATTAATAAATAAAAATGAGTCAGCAAAAGTTGATTTAATACAATTTTTGTTGTCTCACTTTTATTTATAGGTTTAATTGTAATTTTAGTCTATTTATTTTTATTAATTTATGAAATCAGCTCTTCTACTTTAAAATCTCAAATTTTGGTTCTTTATTATGATTTTTTTATAATTAAAAATAGCAACATGATATACTTAAAATAATGTAACATATGATACAATTGTGTAAAATGATTAACACCCATCAAATTGTAATAAAAATAATATAAAAATTTAATTTTCAACTTCATAAGTTTTTCTTTGTGTAAAACAATTAATGTATCTAGATGATTTTATATCATAAAATTGTATGCAACATTATTTAATACATGTCAAATCGTCATTTTTTAGTTCAAAAATTTGAGGGATGAATCAAAATTGTTGATTTTTAAAATAAAAAGATTGATGATGTAAATTAGTAAAAATAAAAATACCAAACTATAATTAAATCTCATTTATAATTAAGATAGGAGAAAGTATTTGTCTGCATATGTTTACTATTACCAAAATCATTCGTTTTAAATTAAAGGACCAAAATAAGAAGGACCAATTGATATATTTTGGCATCAATTATAATAATTCGAAAAAATGTACATGTATTTGTGGATTCAAATATAAATAAAATGCACTTAATCTATCTATGTATATCATGGTATTAATCCAGAAAATATCATTGCATTGATTCTTTAATATATGAGAAATGGCTACAATAATTAGATGTCAGTAAGTAATTCTATAATTTTTACATAAAATCAAAATAATTTGGTTTAATTGAATTTTTTATTCCTATTTTAAAATTGAATTTTGTGGTCATCAAGTTTTACATTCATTGCAATTTTGTTTCTAACTCATACTTTTTATTTTCAAAATGGTATTTTTTTGTCTTAAAATTGTATTTTTTCTCTTTCCATAAATTGGGGCAATAAATTTTAATTTTTGAAGTAAAAAGTCAGAATTTTAATTATCATAATTTATGGTGGAATTAAAACTACAATAAATATGATAATTAAATGACAAAAGAATTTAATTTTAAAATATAGAGACTATTTTTGTGAATATAATAAAATAGAAGTTTTAAAAGTATAATTGTTGAAATTTAATTATGAGTGATTAGTTCTACGTTGATTAGGAATAGAGACTATATTGAATATATAAAGAGAATGACCCATAAACCTAATGCCTTAAGGTTTTAGGTTGTGATGCCTTAAAGTTTTAGGTTATGAGGTGGTCTCTATTGTTTAACCAATTCCGAATTGTCGTGCTCTACCGCACTCCCCAACAATAATTAAATCAACAATTTAAATTCATTTAATTTAACTATCATCCTTTATATATATAAAAGTGTTAAAAGTAATTATCTTTACTTATACACCCTATGTCCCTATGTTTAAGACCCATTTGATAGATCTACAAGCGTTAAAGAAAATTAATTTTTTCATTAAATATGTCAACTTTGTGCACTGTCCTTCTAAAAATATCTTTCCATTATTAAGAGACAGAAAAGTTAATGATCTTTTACTTCTTTTAATTTAATTTAATTAATTAAAGGTATTTTAGTGAAAAATAATTAATGTTCTTACAAACTGAATGGAGTCTTACAATATATATATATATATATATATTTTACTTAATTACAGTTTTAATTTTTTTATTTTTATTAATTTATAAAATTAATCCTCTATTTTAAAATCTACCATTTTTGATTATTTGTTCTGATTTTATAATTAAAAAAAGGTAATATGAAGTATTTTAAATTACATAGATATAATAATGTAAAATAATTAACATTTATAAAATCACAATAAAACTTTAAATTATTAACTTTAATTTTAATTTTTTTATAATTTAATTAATAATATATAAATAATAAATATCTTTAAATAATTCTATATTATAACATGGTATATTACATCATTTAAAATTTATCAAATAATTATTTTTAAATTAAAAGATCTAATAGAGGAAAACTACATTTAAATCTTATTTATAATTAAAAAAGTAGAGAGTATTAATATGGATATGTTTACTGATTACCATAATCTAGGTGACCGGTAGTTGCCTTGGGAATACGTTGCTTTCCATATTGATATAATGTTAGCATTTAATGCTACCTTGGAGTGGTTGGCTTTTGTTCCTTTCATATTTATGTACAATCAAATTCAACCAAATTAGTAAACATTTGTAGCTACTCATTATAATAATGGACAAGGGAAATGGTGTTGAAGCAACAAGATCTTCCATTGAAATGGAAAATTCAGTAGCTGATGAGGAATTTGAAGACAGAGCTTCACTCCTACGCATTGTGGAAACTTTCTTGCGTTTGTTCCCTATTGCTTTGTGTGTAACAGCTCTTGTCATTATGCTTAAAAATTCTGAGGAAAATGAGTATGGTTCTCTTGCTTATTCTGATCTTGGTGCTTTCAGGTATCAAATTTTTACTTTTCATCTTTTTATTTTATTTTTTGCTCTAAATGAAAATCGAAATTTAACTTTTGTAAAATTGGTTTAGGGGTAAAAAGATAAACATTAGATCTGACATGTTGTGAGTTTGATTTTGCTAATGTCATTAAAAAAGAAAAATATAAATCTTTTTGTAAGTGTTCAATTTTTTAACTTAATTTATTTTTTTTGGAAAAAATAATTTTGGTTTTTGCATTGTGGTGGTAGGAGGAAATTTAAAGGAGGGAGTTTATGTTAATTTATTTTGTTTGTTTCGTTCTTGAAAGAATGAGCATAATTTCTCTCCAAGTCAATTCAAGTGCCCCTTAACATTTTGAGTGATTGTGGAGATCTGATAGAGAGTTTATAGTTGGTCTAATCCATGATTTATTAGTTAAGGTATTTTATTTAATATTTTGATATATTAGTTGTTATTTTATTTTCTTGTTTTTAGTATTTTCTTAAGTTCTTTGAGATTACGACACATGTTAACTGTATTGTCCTCTTTTAGAAAAACATATAAATAAAATACTATTTTTATGTTTTTAGGATAGTTTTTTATATTCTTCCTTTTTTAGGTTAGAATTCCTAATTTTGGATAGTCTCTCCATAAAAGAACCTACCATCAACTTAAAAGAACTACTAATTTTAGTTATAATTTTTAATTTGATTTTTTTTTTTTTTAGAATTTCGTTGATTGTTGAGATTCAATTAATTGACTTTTTAATTTTTTTTTCTTTAATGTATTATTTGGTTTGACTCTCGTGTAAATCCTTGTGATTTGTCTTTAAAAAGCATTTCAATATCAACTATTTTTCCAAGGGACTAAAGGGTGTGTGATCTATGTTGTGTGAAAACCCTCCTAACATCAATGTAAAAACCTCAAGTTCAAATAATCATTTTTTTTCTAACTCATTATCAATGTTAAATCTCATATAAGCTCTCACAATTTTTGGTGTGTTTGTTTTAAATTTTTTCATAAAAAAAAATAAAAAAATCAGAGTTTAAAGGATTTGTTTTGGATTTTTAAAAAATGATTTTGTAAAAAAAATCAATTTTTTATTAAAAATGAAAAGTTAAAAATAGTAGATTCTCGCATTTGTCTCTTGCGAAGGATAGATGAGAGAGAAAAAGAAAACACAATTAAAAAACACGAAACTTAACTCATTAACTAGATAAAATAATGCAATTACTCTTACCTTATTTTGAAAATCCCAAATTGCCTGTTGTTCATTCTTAATAAGTTTTTATTTTAAATCAATTCATTAGTTGCATTTTTCCTACATGCAATGACCATTTTTTTTTATCTTTCCACGATGTTGTTAGTTTTTTCATTCCATGCAACCCTCATATAAGTTTTCCATTTTTTACATCTTTCTTTTTTAGTTGTATGTGTTTATTTATTGGTTTTTAGGAGTACTCAAGTACAATGATCAAATTTTAAAGTGTGTTTACGAAATTATATAGTTTAAAAAAAATTATTTTTATAAACTTATATACAAACAAGTTAAAAATAATTTTTTCAAAAAAATCATTTTTATAATAATAAATAAATAGGAGTTAAAAAATTATTTTTTAAAAAATTTTTAAATTATTTAAATCATTTTTATTTAAGCTAAAACAACGCATATTTTTAAAAGACACTTTAATAGATTAAGTAGAGTAGATAATTATAACTTAAATTTAGTCTCTAATGACTAAAATGTAGTTCTCTCTTTATAATAAAAAGTTATAAGTATATTATCTAAAATATCCTTGCACAAATAAATCATCACTTGAAATCGCGCATTAATACTTTCCCGCTATTACCATGGTGATCCAAAGTTCGATCGATTTATGAATAAAATTTGACTAATAACTATTTTAGTCAAAATTTAAATTTAAATTCTTCAAAATATTTCATTTTCAACTCTGCTTGAGTTCAACTGTTTGATTTCTCTCCACTCAATTTGTGAATGAAACAAAAAAATAGTTACTTTGGCTCTCTCTAATCTCGTTAACTAAATATAATATATCATTATTAAGTTCAATGTAAGGATGAATCAAAACTTATTTTTTGTATTTGGATTTTGCATGTGGTAGGTATTTGGTGCATGCCAATGGTATTTGTGCAGGATATTCACTATTCTCAGCTGTCATTGTTGCTGTGCCCCGCCCTTCAACCATGCCTAAAGCTTGGGCTTTCTTTTTGCTTGACCAGGTAATTAAGTTTTCTCACTTTGATTTTGACTTCTTACCAAAATGTCAACTACTTCAATTTAATGTCATTTATTTTTAATTACTGTAATACTAATAATTGGAAATACTTACCACTTTATCTGTCTTACAATAAATGATCCATTTTAAAAAATAAATGTTTGAAAATGAATTACAGTTTTCAATTTACATTATAACATTAATTATAATTTTTTTTCCGATTAAACCATCTCTAATTAATACTACATACATCACTTTCAATTCAATTTTTTTTTTCCATTTCTATTTTTGATCTTAGGTGCTAACCTACATAATACTGGTTGCTGGAGCTGTATTAGCACAAGTGTTGTACCTTGCTGAGAAGGGAGTCCCTACAGCAGCATGGAATTCAGTTTGTGACTCTTTTGGTTCATTTTGTCACAAAATCAAAGCATCATTAGTTATCACATTTGTTGCTGTTGTTTGCTATGTTTTGCTTTCACTTATTTCCTCTTACAGGCTATTTAGCAAGTATGATGCACCAGCACCACTCAACAAACCCAACAAGGACATTGACAATATTGCTGCTTTCAATGGTTGACCTTAAAAATAGTGTGTTTGTAATGTGTACATCTTAATCAAATACTTTTATGTGCATGAAGTTGCCTTAAAATGATAAGGCAATCATCTACATATGCTCCTTGAAGCACAAACTTTAAGTGCTTCTGAACCAAATAACTTCAGTAGCATGCTTATGAATGTCCTCTAATTTCCAAGTGCAATGAATGTGAATTATACTAGTTTCTTTTTTATTTCCGTGAAGAAAAATATCCTTCATGTGCAGCATAATTGATAAATATTACTTAACATTGATTCATATCCAGAACACCTTGAAACTTTAAAATTATCCTTATTGTAATATACAAAGGCTATCAAGAAAATCACACACACAAATTTGAATCTACATTAGTCATTTATTTGCAGTCCTTGGTCTTTTGTTATTTAATAATTCACCAAACCCCATATTATCAAAATGGTATAACAAAAGACAGAAAAGTACAAAATTATGAAGAATATTGGCATTGATTCCAGAGAGTTTTGGTGCCCTCTCTGCTATCACCAAAACACAAAATAAAATCACACCCTAGTTGTAGTGAAATAAGACATCTATATTGTAGTATTAATGTTCCAATCTCAAGTTAACCACTGTTGTTTTTAGGAGATATTATTTGTGTTAATTTTCATGAACTCTCACGATTTTGTTCTTAAAAGACATCTCAATAGATAAAGTAGAGTAGATAATTATAAATCACCTTTAGGTTAAGATCATCTCTATTTTTTACTTTTTCAATTTTTTTTTTATTATCAAAGTTTTGAAAATATAAAATATAATATAGTATTTAGTGGATCAAAATATATTTTATGCGCTCTAAAACACTTCAAAACTCTAGTAACGGAGAGGATAAATGACCACAAAAATGTATCTCTCCAAAATGGAGAGAAACATAACAAAATCAAGCTTATTTTTTTCTCTTTCATACCATTTTATAATTTTTTATTATAATATATCTCATTTTCAAAGGAGACTTAATTTACTTTATTTCTTTTCACTTTCTCGTATACTACAACAACTACAAAATTCTCTCACTTTCTACACTTTTTCTTTCCTCGTACTTTCTTTTCTTTAATTTTCTTCTCTAAATCAAATAAATTATTAGTCTCAATTTTCAAGCAACTTAATTTATCCGGCCTCAAATATATATAAAAAAAAAATTATATTCAGGAGTCTCAAATATAAGTTAAATTTAGCTAATTCTATTAGATTTAATGCTATAATTTCTAAAATGCCCTCTAATTAATGTAATTTTTATTTTTCAATAACTCTTAACAAGTTTCAATGAGGGGAAATTTAGATAGTTCATTTTTTTTTACTATGAGAAATTAAATAAACTCGACTATTTTTCTTAAACAATATGAAATAATTTATTTGTTGCATATATATACACGATCAAAGGAGTAAGATTTGTAAGTATAATCAAACATTTTAAATGACTAAAATGTAATTCAATCTTTATGATAATAATTATAAGTATATTCTATAAAATATACTTGCCCAAATCCTCACTTGAAAGGTGGTTGCTAATTTGATTCCCCTTAATAAAATACTAATAATATTAATTACTATTTAAAAAAAAAAAAAAAACTTAGAACACTAAATGTATTCCCATTTGTATTTCATATCCTAGGTTGTAACCTACATAATCCTGGCTGCTGGAGCTGCATTAGCACAAGTGTTGTACCTTGCTGAGAATGGAGTCCCATCAGCAGCATGGAGTTCAGCTTGTGTGGCTCTTTTGGTTCATTTTGTCATAAAATCAAAGCATTCTTAGCTATCACATTTGTTGCTGTTGTTTGCTATGTTTTGCTTTCACTTATTTCCTCTTACAGACTATTTTGCAAATATGATATACCAGCACCACTCAACAAACCCAGCAAGGACATTGACAATATTGCTGCTTTCCATGGTTGACCTTAAAATATTGTTTGTAATGTGTACATCTATTATGTCCTAGTGGATAGCAAAATACTTTTATGTGCATGAAGTTGCCTTAAAATGAGAAGACAATCATTCACATTTGCTCCTTGAAGCATGAACTTTAAGTGCTTCTAAACTAAATAATTCAGCAGCATGCTTATGAATGTCCTCTAATCTTTAAGTGCAATGATTTATACTATGTTTATCTTTCTGAAAACAAAATTTTCCTTCATGTGCAGCATAGTTGATAAATCTTAATAAGCTATATGATGTCTAGATAATATATAGTTTGCAAATCATAGCTTGATAATAGGATGCAGCTCCGGTTTGAATACATGTATGATACATTTGAAGTCTTAAATCCTTGAAATTCATTGCACCCTAGTCTACATTTCAACTCAATTTCCTCTAGATCCTAATAAGTAAGACTAAGTGCCCGAATGCCTAGTAGGATTGACAAAATCACAATGAACCACTTGATTTTGTAAAAGCTATAGACTATAGTTTGTGCAAAATATCAATGGTTCACCGTGACTTGACTACTTCAATTGGGAAACCAAACATAAGCTAGCACTCCAAAATCCGCCACATAAAACCAAAAACAGGAGATATATCAAACTATCTTTTTTATGTTGATTTTTTGTAATTAGGGCTTTTGACCACCACAACACGCAAAATGTACTACTGCGACTTAGATCCTTCGGACTGTTATGAATCTAATCCCAGGTCGACAACAAGACTTTTGATTTTTTCACACGGGGTGGGCCAACATTTCATTGGGGAGACTCCACAAATAGAACTAGATTCAATTTTTTGCAGGAGAACTACATTACCAACTCTTCCAAAACTATGTCCATACAAATCAAGCTATCTGATTGAAGAATAGACAAGTTCACAAAAAATATCCATGTCACACACAACAATTTTGAATCTGCATTATTCATTTGCAATCCTTAGTCTATGTTATTTAATAACTCACTAAACCCCATATTATCAAAATAGTAGTAGAACAAAACAGAGAAAAATACAAATCAGTGGCTAGCGGGCTGATTTAGAAGACTCCATCCACATGAAAGTGTGCACAACATAAGCCCCAGTAGTGCCGGCATAAAAAATCCCCTGTCAGCATACCAATTCAGTTATATACTAATTTATGGTTTTAAAAAAAACAAAAACAAAATTGTGGTCAATTAAAAATTTTAATCACCCGAGTTTGAGACGGTTCTTAGGTTCGCCAGAGGCATAGCCTGTGAAGTAGAAATATCTAGCAACAGTGTAAATTATTCCAAGGACAGCAGAAATGGAGGGATGCTTAAACCCTCCCAAAATCATGAGCGTGAAGAATATTGGCATTGTTTCCAGAGAGTTTTGGTGTCCTCTCTGCACTCACCAAAACACAAAAAATATAATAACACAACACATACACAACCCAATAAATAATAAAATTCTTGCATTCACCAACTATGCCACTACAACAAGAAACAAAACAATAACAATGTCTTTTGTTGACCATATTATAGTTCCAGTGTATCTGCCCAATCAAGTTGACCACCTTTAGTGGAGGTCCTCTCTTAACTATGTTTTTCTGAAATTGTATCAGCCGTAAAGATGACGAGGGTCATTAAACTTAAACTTCTTAAGATTGTCGACAATCGTAGTTAGAGTTTCGAGTAACTGTTAAACTCGAGTCTACAATAGACCCAAGGCCAAAGCTAGATCTTGAGGCCTCCAAAAAATAATTAATTTTTCATGTATATTTTAGCCTAAACAATATTGAAATGTCTAAGTAGTACAACAAGTAAAAATCCTCACAATTATAAAAAGGTGCATTGATATATTTATTTAATTTAAATATTTCGCATATCATAAAACAAGAAATCTAGAATTTTAATAAAACTATAGTAAAATTATTTATCAAGACCTTGCTCTAGAGTTTGGTTTAACTCTCAATAAGTATTGGATCGGCCTTGGGTGGGCGTGGTCCACCATAGCATCCACCTATTTTTCAAAATAGTTTTACTATAGGATCAAATTTACCAGGATAACTAAAATCATGTGAGTCTCACTCTGATTATTAGGGATTCATTCTACTTAAATTTCACTCAATTATTATCAAAACAGTATAATAGAGAGAACGAGAGAGGGAAACCTGAACGCAATTGAATAGGTTGGCATCTTTGTTTTCAGATTCAGAAGCATAAAGGGTTGGATAAAACACTTTGTACCTATGAAGAATTTCAACAAACACCTTGTAAGCAAAGTGACACAACTTGCAAGAATAAAAATTGAGGAGGAAAATAAAAAGGTTTACTTCTTGCGAGCTTTGCCAACATGAAAGGTCATGTAGAAATTGAGAAAGGTATAGAGAACGATAATTATCACAACAAAGCCATATTCTTTTGGCAACAATTCTATCAGTTTCGTCATTTTTGGATAATGGGTTGCGAAGTTTTGGAATTGACGAAGGATTCAATGTGAGAGGAAGTCTTGCTTTGACACAACTATTTGAAGCACAATGTTTAGCCTCACACACGTGCTTGGAAAAATATAGAAACAAATAAAATTAAGTAAGGTATATTTTTAAAATAATTAAATAATAATTATATTTTTATACGTGTGTTTGAGGTGACACGTATAAAAATAATTTTGTTGATTGATTGCAAATTGCAATCTTTGTACCACTATTTAGAAAATGCAAAATAAAATGACTACTTTTCCTTGTTAAAAGAATAATAATAATTTTGCATACCTATTCATCAAGAAAAACCAACTCTAGATGGAAAATTTGTTTTCGATGCTTATAAACATGCATCATGGAATATTTGTTTTGAACATAACAAAAGTTCAATGAATTATACTATTTTATTAGGAATACGAAAGACAAGTATGAGCAATTGGGAAAAGTGAAAAGCAAAAGAGAAAAAGAAATTCAAGCAAAAAGAAATGGGAAGATAGAAGACATCAATTTTGTTGAAAATACAGAGGTCATGAATGCTCCAATTTTTGAATCTTTATAGAGATGTGAGTTTTCCCTTGGAACCATTCAAAAATAATTACATTACATGTGAAGTAATAGTTGTCTCCTCTAAGAGAAACTGAGCAGTGCTAGTGACCTTGAATAATAGCAATATGTGGATATATTTATGACCTTAGATACATAGTTTCACCTTTGGACTACTATAAATATGTGAATTCACATGATAGTATTCATTTTGAAAATTATCTTCAATTTCTTTTTGAATTTCAATTTTGTCGTCTATTAGTCAAAGAAATACTAATTTAGTCGAAAAAATTAGTTTTTTAATCACATAAGAGAGGAAGTTTGATTCTCGTAGGACAGTTATAAAATGTATAATATTTTCTTTTTTTAATGATGAATTAAATATGAATTTTAATGTTTTTAAATTTATTAATTAATTTATCATTTTGTAAAAAGTATAATTTTTATAGAAAATTTATCATAATGTCATAAACATTAGTATAAAAAATTATTTAAAAATCCTAAAGTTAAACAATAGTTAGATTATAGTTAAAGACTAAAAATTAAAAATAGTTTTTTTTAAAGAACTATAAATTGATGAAA
>JBBPBS010000361.1:447682-468410 GCA_037974835.1 Cicer judaicum
GAAGCAAAAAATCAAATCTTATAAATTATATAGATTTTTTTACAATAATTTTATTCATATAATTAATATATTTCATTTCGTCCATATAAAAAATATTTTGAATAGTTAACTCATTGTAATGTTTCAATTATATCTTAATATTTGATGACAATAATTTTAAAAAAAATAATAATCTTATCTAATTGTATGTATAATTTAATATATTTTAAAAATTAATGGCTCAAATAAATATAACTTAAATAATTAAATTAAAAAAAATAAATTTAAATAATCTAAGCGAAAATTAAATTAATCTTAAAAAATAAAAATATATTTTTGGCTTACATAAATTAAGAAGATGGAAGAATTGGGTGGCATATCTGGGTGGAATGATTGAGCAATTAGGACTATAGGATAGAAATCTTAAATCTTAGTTTGCAAATTATCTTTCTTTAATATATAATGGGTTTCCATACAAAAATTTAAAATTTTTAACATTTTTAACAAGCGATAAATAAAATATAAATTTTGAAGGGAATTTAATTTTAAATAAGAGTGGTAATTCGAGCAGCGTTTCACTTTATATTTTATCATTTTTTCTTTCAATTTTACATTTACTATTCTAACTAAAATTCATTTATATCCTTTATAATTTTAACTTATTTATAAATAATTTAAATATTAAACCAACTAATATTTTAAAATAATTTATTTATTTTAATTTTAAAATAAATAAAATAGATATATACATAAAAGTATATTAGATTGATAAATTTTAAATTTAATAAAAAAATTTAAATAAATAATTTTAACAAAAATGTAAATATAAATTGATAAAATTTATTTTTAATTAACAATATTCTTTTATATTATTTTACATTTTAAATTAATTGAATTGTTAATTTTATCAAATACTTTAATTTACGTAATAATTATCAACTACAAAAAGTTAATTTATATCCTTCCATCAAGAAGATGTACTACTTGATATTCTTTTTACCGAAAAAAAAAGCTTGGAAACGTAAAGGAGTTGCACAAGTAAGAAAAACGATCCATCATGCTTCTTGTCATTTCCTATGAAAGTACTTTAGTATTAAATACTTCGTTTAACTAAATATAAATTTCTCTCCCCTTCGCATGAAATATATTTTTGGACAGGAATAGTGTGCATGGAGCTAATCTTTCATATTCTTGCGATATAACATCATATCATTTATATATAAATTTTTGTAGTAACTTGAATGTCATTCAGTATCTGTTTTTCTTCCTTGTTTCAAAGAGTGAGAACTAATTTTGCATATATACAATTTCATCATATTAATTTTGATGTTTTTTATTCCTTTAAGTCACGAGCTTTTGTTTGTGCATTTATATATGTATTGTGAAGTTGTCTCTTATGCTTATTTTTTTTATTGTTATTATTATTGTTGTTATCTGATTTAATGTTTTTTTTTTCTTCTCTTAAAAATAGCTTTAGAGTTTGAGAAAGAGGTTACCAACAAAGAAATTTGGAAGAGTAGTAGTAGTCATGCAAGTGAGGATGATAAAGATCATGCCACTCTTGGTTTTTTGGATCATATATTCTCATGGAATCTGAAAAATGTTATCAACGAAAATCTATATAGAAACAAGGTTCTTTTCTTTCACCCATTTTCAAACATTCCAAATGAAAATGTGCTTTTGTCACTTGAGAAGAATTTTGTCCCTAGAAATTTTTAAATTCAATTTTTATTTTATTACTTTTATAATTATTGGACAAACATGAATTATAATGTTCAGTATTTTTTTCATGAAAATCATTTGTTACAGATAATTTTTTTAGAAAGTATAATTTTCAGTTACGTTAAATAAATAAAATAGTTTATACTTTTTCTAAATATCGCTAAAACATAATATATAAATTATTAAATGTCAAAATGATTTTTTATAATCTAAACAAACTGGCCTCTATTTTAACTTCTAATTAACTACCTATAGTACCAATCAATTTTATCATGATTTCTATTTTAGGTGAAAAATCATTCCTGTCTATAAAATCATGCATGAAAAAAGAATATTTATACATGTTTATCAATTGCTATATATATCATTTGTTTATTTATATTTGTTAAAAAATTACTATTTTTCTGTCAGGTGAATAAGATTCCTGAGACATTTAAATCAACAACAGAATACAAGAACTCCTTTAAACTACCATTACTTGAAGAAACACATTCAGATTTATATTCAAACTTGTTAGGAGTGTCTCGAGCTCCATTTTGTCATGTTTTGAAAGTAGAAAGAGACAATACTCAATTCAAACTTCCAAAAGATTTGTTCTATAGAATATCAGTGAAGAGTATAACTGATGAAGTTGCAAAAGATTTTGGAAAATATGAACCAGAAGCTGGTGATCTAATTGCTTTTACAGATATTAAGCCTAGAAGAGTTGATGACTTGAATACAAACCAATGTCCTTACAATGTTGGTTATGTTGTTGGCTCTAAAGATGAATTTTCTGGTCAAATTTTAGTAATGTCATCAAAACTCATGATTGAATCTGACTACAAAAAAACCAACACTCAGAAACTATATGCAGTTAATCTGATGAACTTGACGACCAATGTTCGTATTTGGAAAGCGTTGAACTCTCAATTGGAAGGAGAACATCTTGACATCATTAAAAATGTGTTGCAGCCTGGTGTTAATGTAATTAAGAATCACTTGATCATTTCTTTTTCTGAATTTTTTTCTGCATAATTACTCCGTCCTTACTTTTACTTCATGAAAAGTTACTTTGAAATGCATTTTCAATTGTTATGCTCTATGGAACTATAAATACTATTGTATTATTCTTATGGATTGGTTATTTTAGCAGCTAATTATGAAATTAACTTTTATAATGGTTTTTATTTCAGGGAGGAGAATGCTGCCAAATTTGCAGTTCAAGATCAAATAGTCAAGCTTCATTCATTGAAAAGCACATAATTGCTGCTCAGAATCTGAATCAATCACAAGAAGAAGCAGTTTCAAGCTGTGTTAGTATGACAAATTGTTGTCATGCTAATACCAAACTTATATGGGGACCACCTGGGACAGGAAAAACAAAGACAGTAGCATGCTTGCTGTTTTCTCTACTCAAATTAAAAACCAGAACATTAACTTGTGCTCCAACAAATACTGCAGTGTTGCATAGTATAGTTATGGATTCACTTGAACATGATACATATGGTTTAGCAGACATTGTGCTTTTTGGCAATTCTAAGAGAATGAAATTAGCTTCTCATCCTGGTCTTGAAGATATCTTCCTCGATATTCGAGTAAATAACCTCATGCAGTGTTTTGCTCCATTTACTGGATGGAAGCATACCTTGGAATCCATGATGCAGTTTCTTAAGGATCCCCGAAAAACATATTTTTCAGAGCTTGGCCATCAGTCCCTTGAAGAGTATGTTTTGGGAAAGCATAGTTATGTTTTATATCTGTATTGCACATACAAGGAAACTAATGGTGATGATGATCCTATGACAGTTGAAGAATATGTGCAGAATTATTGGAAAGACATTGCAGAGAAATATCAATCGGATTTGATTGATAACAGCGAAAATTCCTTGACGTTAGAGCAATTTGTAAAGAAGAGGTTTCGTGAGCTACGAGAGAAACTCAAGTTCTTAATACAAACCTTATATACACACTTGCCAAAATCTTTCATTTCAGTTGAAATAGTGAAAAAAATGTTTCGAGCTCTTGAATTGCTAACGTCTATAGGAATTTCTTTGCATCAATCCAAGTTCAAGGAAACTTTTGATGATTCTGAAAAAGAAAGTATTCCTGCTTGCTTTGAACCATCAAGCATTGAAATAGATGAGTTCCTTAGAATACTAAGTTTACTTTCAAGTTCAATTTTGCTTCCTGAACTCAATGGAAAAAGTCACATAGAAAAGTTTTGCTTGTCAAATGCTTGTCTAGTTTTATGTACAGTGTCTAGTTCTATAAAACTTTATACAGAAGGAATGACACCAGTGAAATTTTTAGTTATTGATGAAGCAGCCCAACTAAAAGAATGTGAATCCACAATTCCATTACAGTTACCAGGTCTTCAACATTGCATTCTTATAGGTGATGAGAGACAACTTCCAGCTTTAGTGAAAAGCAAGGTACTTGATCATTGACTTCATTTTTTGTTGGATTTTGAAAAAAAATTCATGATTGAAGATTGTTATTTAATATTTTTAAATCTTTATATTTTTAGATTGCTGATAATTGTGGATTTGGAAGAAGTATGTTTGAGAGGCTTGTAATGTTAGGATACAAAAAGCATATGCTTAATGTCCAATACAGAATGCATCCTTCAATCAGCATGTTTCCATGCAAGGAGTTCTATGATGAAAAAATTTCTGATGCTCCTGTTGTCATGGAACAAAGCTATAATAGGAGTTTCCTTGAAGGAAAAATGTATGCCTCTTATTCTTTTATTAACATAGCTAAGAGTAAGGAGAAACTCGGCCGTGGACACAGTATGAAGAACATGGTAGAGGCTGCTGTAATTTCTGAGATTATTAAAAACCTTAAAAAAGGTTGTTATTCCTTTTCTCATGTGTCTTAATTATGTCTTTCATTAACTAATATTTAATATGGATTCTTCAGCTTTAATATGCATTGATATGTTTAAGAACTGTTTTTCTTTTGGCAGAGTTTATGAGGACACAGAAGAAAGTTAGCATTGGGATCATATCTCCATATAATGCTCAAGTTCATGAAATTCAGGAGAAAGTTAAGCAGTTCACTTTGGTTTCTGATACCGACTTTTCTGTTAGTGTTCGATCAGTTGATGGTTTTCAAGGTGGTGAGGAAGATATTATCATAATATCTACTGTTAGATCTAATCAGAGTGGAAAAGTGGGTTTTCTTTCAAATATACAAAGAACAAATGTGGCTATGACAAGGGCTAGGTATGGTACTTATTTCTCATGTTGTAATGTTTTGCAGAGTCTAACTTGTTCAGAAACTGAGTTAATTTTTCCGTGCAGGTATTGTCTTTGGATATTAGGCAATGCAACTACTCTGATCAATAGTGACTCTATTTGGAAAAACATAGTTCTTGATGCTAAGAGAAGAGATTGTTACCATAATGTTGATGAGGACAAGAAATTAGGTCGGGTTATTGATGATGTCTTGTTTGAGCTTGAGCTAGTTGAAGAATCTGATTCATCATTTAAGAAACTCAGTCTATGTGAAAAAACAGAAATAACTGCTACTTCCACTAGGTAATTTGAACCATATCTCTTAACTATTCATGCAAGATGTTATGACTAGCATTTGTGTATTTTGCAATATTTTGTGACAATGCTAATATGAGAACTTAACATTTATGTAATGTAATTCACAATATTTTTTGTGGCAGACCAATGAAACTTAGGGGGCCAAGCATGAAACTGGTGAATCAATTACAGGGTGTCCGGTCGCTAAGGCAAGACATTGAAGAACTGTTGTGAATTACATTATCATTATGATCAAACTTTGTTAATATTTTCAGAGAGACACACTGAACTAGAAGAAGACAACATAGCAAAATTTGATCAATGCATCATATTTTTTGAATGATATCCATTCATGATTCTGAACAATTGCATATGTGTAAAATAAAGCTTAATAAATAGGTAAAGACAAGTAAAATAAATGATTCATAGGTTAAAGTGTACTGTTTCAACATAGATTCAAGTGTTTTATCTTGGTGTTCGAAGCAAGAGGTTGGTTGTAGCTCAATCAACACCAGGGAATGAGTTTGTAGCTGCAACAGAAGCTGTAAAACAAACTATTTGGCTTAAGGAATATCTTAATCGATTTAGGCTTGAAACATATTTTTGTTGATAATCAAGCAACTATTTCTATCTCATATAATCCAGTGTTTCATTGGAAGACCAAGCACTTTAATTCAAGCTATACTACATAAGAGAAATGCAAGAAAATGGTGATGTAAATATGGTTTACAGAAAAACTGAAGATCAAACTGCTGATATGTTTACTAAGTCTTTTCAACATAGCAGGTTCGAATATTTGAAGAAAAAACTTGGAGTTTGCAGCCTCCAAAGCATGGCGGAGTAATGAAACGTATATTTGGATGCTGACAAATTAGTTTTTATATTTATATTTAAATAAATCAAAATAAAATATATATTATTTTGTTACTTTGAATTTATACGAGACCTACAAATATAATTTTATTATAGTATCTAGAATATCAATTTTTTGAAATTGTACTATTTAAGACACAAAATATTTGATTGAATTTGTATTTGATTGAAGCCGATATTTTAATCTGAACTAAATAGACAATGTACTAAAACGAGAATTAAAATAGCGTCGTTCTAAAATGGAAAACCAAAATAACGTCGCACCAAAATGACAAATAAAATAAGTTACACCAAAGTAAAAATATCGTAAAAAAAATTAAATATATAAAAAAATCAGTTATTGAATAAACGAAGTGAAAAAAAAAGGCTTAATTGCACTTTTGGTCCCCTTATTATAGATGAAAATTGAAAGTAGTCCTTCCATTTTATTTGTCCCCAGTTTTAGTCGCATAAACAGAATTTGAGGTCAAATTATGATGAGTTGTCATTTTTTTAACGACGTGTCAATAAAAATGTGACGTGACAGACGATTACGTAGAATAAACAGATTATTATATTATTTCTGATTAAAAAATATAATTTATATTTTTTAAAATCATTTTTATAACTGTGACAATATTTTTAAAAATACAATTAAATTGTTAAAATTAAATTAAAAGAAAAACACCTAAAATTATTCACTCATGAACAAATCAAAATCAAAACCCTAAAATCATTATGTGTTCATGAAATCAAAACCCTGAAATCGTGAAATCGTAAAATGAAATCGTGACTCGTGTTCGTGTTCATCTCTACATTGTGTCCGTGTTCATCAATGACTCGTTTTCATCAGTGACTCGTGTTCGTGTTCTCTACACTGTGTTCGTGTTCATCAGTGACCTTTCGTTTTCGTCAGTTTCGTCGTTTGTTCACCTTTCGTTTTCGTCATTCTGGATCGTTTGTTCATCTTTCTTTTTCATCAGTGATAAAATGGCGAGTGGGGGTCATTTCGAGTTCTCTCCATCTTCACATAGGAAAGAAGATACAAAGTTTTGTGCTATGTATGTGATTATAGGGTTTTCGCTTTGTTTTATTATTAACATTATTAAACTCTGTATTTGAACTTTGATTTTAGGGCCAAAAGATTTTCTCTACACTGTTAACATAACTCAATGCCTTTATGCCTTTTTAATAATGTGGTTCATGTGCTCTATTGTATTATTTTGTGGTCAATGTGTAGTGTAGGCTAGCTTTAATTTATTCAATGGTTTGTTTTGTGTAGGCCAACTTCAGTCCACAGAGTTAGGTTAAGAATTAACCATGGAGATAGTTTTGTAAACCACCCAGTGAAGATGTACGTTTGTGCCCAAGTGGATGAAATGAATTGGTCTTGGGATGTAGACTTAATGTCCCACATGCAAATTATTAAAATGGTCAAAAGTTTGGGATATATGAGTGTTAAACGTTTGTGGTACCAGCATCCGAAGTACTCATATATCCCAAACTTTTGAGCATTTTAATAATTTGCATGTGGGACATTAAGTCTACATCCCAAGACCAATTCATCTCATCCACTTGGGCACAAACGTACATCTTCAATGGGTGGTTTACAAAACTACCCCCATGGTTAATTCTTAACCTAACTCTGTGGACTGAAGCTGGCCTACACAAAACAAATCATTGAATAAATCAAAGCTGGCCTACACTACACATGCACCACAAAATAATACAATAGAGCATATAGACCACATTATTAAAAACACATAGACCACATTATTAAAAAGGCATAAAGGCATTGAGTTCTATTAATAGTGTAGAGAAAAACGTTTGGCCTTAAAATGAAAGTTCAAATATAGAGTTTAATAATGTTAATAATAAAACAAAGCAAAAACCCTAAAATCACATACCTAGCACAAAAATTTGTATCTTCTTTCCTATGTGAAGATGAAGAGAACTCGAAATGACCTCCAATCGTCATTTTATCACTGATGAAAAAGAAAGATGAACATACGATCCAGAATGACGAAAACGAAAGGTGAACAAACGACGAAACTGACGAAAACGAAAGGTCACTGATGAACACGAACACAGTGTAGAGAACACGAACACGAACACGAACACGAGTCAATGATGAAAACGAGTCATTGATGAACATGAACACAATGTAGAGATGAACACGAACACGAGTCACGATTTCATTTTACGTGTCACGACCCGAAATTTAAATATCGTGACCGGCGCACAAGCTATACTCCTAGCCTGACTAGCCTATCAATTAACTACCATTTAAAAAAAAAATATACTTTTTACTCGAAATTTCGACAGAGTATCCTTTGTAAATTCAACATTTCCAAATTTTTGAAATCCCTGTCAAATTTTCAATCCAGTCACAATTCAATTAACATAATCAAGTTTCTTGCTACAATTCCCAACAACTAAATAGACTTTCTAAACTCCAAAATAGCTGCAATTACATAGACTCAACAAATGTTACAAAAAATGGTCCTCGATCAAAGAGGCCTAGCAAAAAGAAATTACGTTGAGACTTGAATCAAATAACAGATTCCTACTCAGCTGCTTGTGAATCTGAAAAAAAATAAGCAACATAACGGGTAAGTCACCAAGACTTAGTGAGGAGACAACAACCACCATCAATTAGAAGGAAAACACAAAAGACACGAATAATTGTTTAATCGCTTGACATAAACATTAAAAATCCAGTTGATAGCGAAACGAAATCAAAATGAACCTTAAAATCATCATAAAAGTCAAACAAGGAACAATACAAATTTTTAGAACCAAGAGGTGGCTTTATCTTATTGATAGCCCTCTCCTCCTAAGGGTGGCCTTTCCCTTAGGGACGGCTCCATCTAACGGATGACCCTCTCCTCTCAATCCCGCAACGCATCATCACGTATCAATTAGGGAGCTTACATATCGTTGATAGCCCTCTCCTCCTACGGATGACCTCTCTCGTAAGGGCGGCTCCATCTAACGGTTAACTCTCCCTAATCAAAACGTGGTAACTAGGTGCACCTAACGCAGTTAACGATTTAATAATTATAACAATTTCCTAAAACACGCGTTTAAAATTATTTCATCGAAATTCATGAAAAATATATTCAATCGCATAAAAATTAAATATTTAAATATTTAACTCATACGTAAATCCAACAAATGACATATTATATAGCAAAAACTGTTAAATTAAATAATTGACGAAATTGAGATAAAATTCAAAGGTTGTGTTTCCCAAAATTTTTAATAAATACTTTAATATAGAAAACAAGTAAAATAATAATAATAGCAGTATAAAATATATGACGATGATCGTCGTCAACTCACAGTTATAGAGAACCGTCTAAGTTTGCTCTTCAACAACTCTCAAAGTAGTCGGCAGGATCTCAACGGACAAATCTGAGCATCAAGAATATTTTCAAGACTTTAGGAAAATTATTCTAAAGTTTAACTAGCTCTAGGAAAGCCTACAAATCATTTAAATATACCCTAAGCACATGATAAGATTTTTACTCAAATCTACATTTTTCTATGAATTCATACTAGGATTAGAGTTGTATACTTACCTCAAAAAATTTCAATCAACAACTCTCATGTGATGGGTACCCTTCTCCTTCTTTAGAGAACAAACCCTAACCCCAAAATTTCACCCAAGCACTTGTATATCCTTCCTATGAGTTTAAAAGTTAAGTAGACTAGCTTGGCTTTAAGTGAGAAGAAGAAGAAGAAGAAAAGAAAAGAAAAGAGAAAAAAAAAATGAAGAATGGGGGAAGAGGGGAGATGGCCGAGAGGAAGAAGGAGAAGGAAAGAGAATGAAATGAGAAAATGATGGAGTGAGATGGAAAGAGAGAATGAGTGGGGTTATTTTATTTTTATTTATTATTATTATTATTATTTAATTATTATTATTAATTATTATATTAAAAATAAAAGACACGGGGTGTGTCATTACAATTTCACGATTTCAGGGTTTTGATTTCACAAACACATAATGATTTTAGGGTTTTGATTTTGATTTGTTCATGAGTGAATGATTTTAGGTGTTTTTCTTTTAATTTAATTTTAACAATTTAATTGTATTTTTAAAAATATTGTCACAATTATAAAAATGATTTTTAAAAATATAGATTATTTTTTTTAATCAGAAATAATATAATAATGTGTTTATTCCATGTAAGCGTCTGCCACACCACCTTTTTTTATTGACACGTCATTAAAAAAAATGACAACTCATCATGATTTGACCTCAAATTCTGTTTGGGGACTAAAACTAGGGACAAACAAAATGAATGACTACTTTTAATTTTCACCTATAATAGGGAGACAAAATGTGCAATGAAGCCAAAAAAAATATTATTGAGAGAGCCGATTTAGAGCCAACTAAGAATGACAGTTGAATTCAAAGTCACCTTAATCGCTCCAAATTTGTCCCGCATTTAACAAGAAAAAATATTTTTTTTATTGAAAACGGATGTGTATGTGGAATTTTCCCTACTTTTTTCTTTTTTTTGATAAAAATAAAAAGAATTTAAATCATTTTTATTTTTGAAATTCTTTTGAGAACTGAATTGAAAATATTTTTTTCTAAATAATTTTTGAAAAGTAATCGAAACATTTTATTTCAAAAAAAATTGAATCGGAAATTTTTTATATCTATTTTTCTTGTAAAATTATTGTAAAAAAAAATTTTAATTTTTTTTTTTGAAAAAATATCGAAATTTTTTTATTAGGAAATTTTTTAAATTCATTTTTTTTTGAAAAAACATTAATTTTTTTAAAAGGAATTCAAATTTCGTTTTCTGAAGAACTAGTTTGAAACTGATTTTAACTAAAAACTTGTTTAAAATATTAAACTAATTTATATTTATAAATTGATTCATAACTATACTAAACTTGATTCGAAAATTGTTTTTAATAACTTAAACAAATCATTAATGTGGTCTAATTCAGTACACTCTCATTTATTCTCTTGTCATCCTTCGTGCATCCTCCTATGTGTCATCCTTCCTCGTTAGCATCGTACTCCTAGCCACCGTCTATGCTTGTATGTTATTAAATCTTCTTGTGATTCTTACTTCTATGTTTGTGATTTTTTCCACTCATCTTTGTTTATGTTAGTAAAAATGCTTGTATGTTTGTGATTCTTGCTTAATTTGTTTTGGTTTATTTTGTTTGTGATTCTTGATTAATTTGTTAGTGCTAAATCTATTTTCATAAATTAGAATAATCTAAATATAGTTCTTTTGATTTATTATGATTCTTATTTAATTTTGGTTTATTATGAATGATTTTAGTTTATAATACAATGTTTGTCTTGATTAAACTTGTGTGTGATTCTTGATTTATTTTCCCTTAAATCTGATTAATTTGTTAGTGTCAATTTTTTTTTTAGAAATTAAACTAATCTAAATATAGTTTTTTTGATGTACGACGATTAATGAGATGATGGATGGATAATCAAAATACTTTTTTTATTTATACTACTCATGAAAACTTTTATGAATTTAATTAGCCTTTGTGTGTAACTTTACATAACATAGACATGGAAATTGACGCCACATCTCAACCACTGACATGTCAATTTATTTATGAAGAAAGTTTATATCAACCAACTATCAATGAAAGTCGAAGATTGTCTAAATTGATTTAAAAGTATTATATAGAATAGGGATGTGCAAAATATATGGTTATTTAGATCGTACTAATAAATTGGATTGCACTGTACTAAAAAAACTAAATCAATTAATGGTTGATGAACTGAAGCACATATTCAAAACAAATAAGTTAACCAAACTTAATTGAAAAATCAATTTAATGATTTTAAAACTTTTTAATCTCAATTAAGATTTTTTTTTCTAAGAAAAGTTTTAAAATTTATTTTTCTCCAAAATTTTTTGAAACTTTTTCTTATTTAAAATAAAAAAGAATTTAAATCATTTTTTGAAATAAAATTGGAAATATTTTTTTGTAAATAATTTTCGAAAAATAATCAAAACATTTTTGTTCAAATAAAAATTTTATATCTATTTTTCTCATAAAATTTCTGTCAAAAGAATTTTGAAATTCTTTTCTCAATTTTTTTTGTGAAAAATAATAAAAAAAAAATTTATTGGGAAATTTTTTAAATCTAATTTTCTCGAAAAAATTTATTTATTTATTTTTAAAGTTTTTCAAAATTTATTTCCCGAAGAACTAGTTTGAAAATGATTTTAACTAAAAATTTGTTTAAAATATTAAATTGGATTATATTTATAAACCCATTCATAACTATATTGAACTTGATTCGAAAGTGATTTTTAATAACTGAAACAAATCATTAATATGGTTCAATTAAGTTCAGTTTTTGCACCATGAACATCCTTAGTATGAGATCATTTTACAAAG
Source organism: Cicer judaicum (assembly GCA_037974835.1). Taxonomy (NCBI): domain Eukaryota; kingdom Viridiplantae; phylum Streptophyta; class Magnoliopsida; order Fabales; family Fabaceae; genus Cicer; species Cicer judaicum. Next base: position 460,156 of record JBBPBS010000361.1, read on the forward strand.
GTCAAAGTTGATTGAAACGATAAATCTAAATATAAAAATATGTAGTTCACACTTGGTTACCATGAAACATAGTAAAAGGCAAACATTTCTTACCACTAAGGCCTTGCAACGTAAAAAGGAGTTGAAGACTTAAATTTATGATGTTGAAAATGCTAGAAAAGAGGTCGCACATGCTTTTATTTTGTATGAATATCCACTTTCAATAGTGGAACATATTGTTTTTGAAGATACTTAGTCTCTCTCCAACCATTATTTCAAGTTCCTTGTCAAAATACTATAAAAAAAAAAGGAGATACCCAATGCACTTGTTTTCCTACACTTTTGCATTGATAATTTGCAAAATATATTTGTGGAAGATTGAAATTATTCTATTCTATCACTGAAGTGTTTTGTGACTCTAAATATCCAACTTCCAATTTATATTTTTCTAAGATTTGTATGATCAAAATTACAATAAATCATGAGTGGATTAAATCTTCTGATGCATTGATAAAAAATGGCTGAGAACATGTTGGAAAATTTAAAAAATATTGGAATGCGGTTCATGAAATAATGTTGTTTGTTGATGTTTTGGATTCTAGGTACAAAGTAAAGTTGCTTGAATATTATTATGTTAAGTTGTATAGGAACGCTGCTAGTGGCCAAGTTATGTCAATCCGACGATTGTGTCATGATTTGCTTTATGAATAATAATTGAAAATGAATAATAATTCTAGTAAGGATTCTCAAATATCCCCATTTTAGTAATGTAGATTATGTTGGATGTTTATTTAGAAAATGAAGTTTTACCTAGAAATTCAGATTATGATATTTTATTGTGGTAGAGGTTAAATTGTGTTAACTATCCAACACTCCAAGTCATTGCAAATGATGTATTAATATTTCATGTTTCTACCGTGACTTCTGAATATGCATTTAGTACCAACAAACATATCTTAAGTCCTCATTGAAGTCGACTTCATTGGACTATTATAGAGGCTTTGATGTCTACTAGCAATTGGTTATGGAGTGCCGAGATGACAAGTATTTCTTTTAAATTATGCATTTAAATTTGAATATATTTGAAAAAACTATTAATTTTGTGTATCTTAAATTATCAATGTTTATATTGTACTATATTGATATTTATAGGTGATTTGAATTTTAAAGTTGACAATAAAAATGCTTTACTCAATGGAATGGAGTTTGGCGACGAAAGTATTCTATTATCTACGCTCTTTATATTAAATTTTTCATGTTAAATGTTAATATTTAACTTTTATTTTTTTAATATAGGTGAATTATTGATCAGTGGTTTTACTTCAATTTCCAACTCCTGCCTTGAAGATGATTACCAGAAAATACTTATTTGGAAGTTTATTGTTTTGATGATTTAGAACTTTTTGTTGTTTTGATGAATTAGTTCTTTTATTGATTTGAAATTTTTGTTCGAATTGATATTTTCACTTCTAAAGAATTTGTAGACTGTGAAAATATTGTGACTTGTAGAAAATTTAAACTAATTTTAAAATATTATAACTTTATTATTTTGATTATTAAAATTTTACATATTATAATGAATGATATTATTTAGTCTAATTATTGATTTTGACGCTATGAATAAACAAATTCAAAAACAAAAATTATATTTTTTTATATAAAAATATTAATTTTAGCCTAAATGTGGATGTGGAGGTTAAAAGTCATCCCTATCGGAAACTGTATTAGAGTTACAATGGGCAGTTGGCACTCGCTAAACTTGTCCCCGTCCGGGTGTGATACTTAGAGTCAATATGAATAGAATAAAAAAAAAATGCATAGTGCATAGTGCATATGGAAACGAAATTAAGCAGCTGCACTTGTAGAACTCAAGAAAACAATGCACATTACGTAATGTAATTTCCTATGAAGAAAAAAGCACCATAGTGCACCTTTTTATGTACTCCTACGCTGCTTTAATTTTATTTTGTTGGAAAATATCGCTTTCATTAATTAACTACATTAATCAATAAAACTCTCTCTCTCATTCATTCGCATATCACCAATTAGTATATAAGTGTACATGAAGCTAATCTTTCATATTATGCTATATATAAGCACATACTTCAAATTCCTTCGTTTTCTGAATTCTTTTGCATTAAGTATAGTATACTTATACTATATGTGCACGTTAACAACTACTAATGATTTTCAAGTATATGTTATAAGGATAAACGATCAGCAATTAATTTGTTTTTCTTTATGCTTTATTATTTAGTTAGGTGGCTTTTATGGAGACAAAGATGGAGAAGACTACTAATGAAAGTGATAAGAAAATTCAAGATGAAAGTGATAAGGAAGTTCAAGAAGTTGACAAGCTTTTAAATATTGTATTTTCATGGACTTTCAAAGATATTATGAATGAATATCTTTACACAAACAAGGTTCTGTTATTTTACTCTTAATTAAATTCAATCCATACATATCATCTCCTTGTTAGTTTATTTTCAATTGCAAATGTTTTTTTATCATCATTTGTAGCCAATTCTAACCCTATAAATGATGATAAAAAGCAAAAGTTTCTATCTCTAAATCCTATAGTTTAATGGTTTTACTTTGTAGCTGGTGTAGATTATCTAACTCTGGTTTTGTTGTAATTTTGTTTAGGAATATTAATTTGGTATCGCATTAAATATAAGGTTTATTTCGGAGGGAGATTTTGAAGATGAAATTTTTTGAATATTAAATTTGTATTTTAATATATATTTGATATTTTTAAAATTTTAAAAAAATAACATGATTTATGACAATACTACAACTCTGTTTGGTAAGACCAATAAATTAATTTATAGCTGATAAGTTATAAATTTTGTTTGATAATAGTTAATTATGAGTTTATAATAGTTATTTATGAACTTATAACTTGTAGTGTTTATTTTATAAGCTAATTCAAATAGTTTATGAGTTTATCATAGCTTATTATGTTTTCTTTTAATTTTATTGTTATTATCTTAGCTAAAATTCAATTTTATCATTTATAATTTTTTTTATTATAATTTAAAAATAAATCATATAAAAATATATAAAATATTTATCAGTTGATAAATTTTAAATTATTATTTTTAAAAGATTTTAAGAATTAATTGATAAAATTTATTTTTCATTTTTCATTTTTAAGATAATTAAACTGTTAATTTTACCAAATAATTCAATCACTTTAAAATCTACAAACTATAAATTATCAACTACCACCTAATTTTATCAGAAACATTTTAATTATTCTTAAAAATTTCTTAATTTCTTAATTCTCTACCTTTGAGTCTCATACATTTGGTAACTATATATTTATCTCTCTTTATCAATCATTCCCTCTCATCTAAATAATTTTTAATATTTAATTTTAATAATCAATTTTTCTCCAAAATACACTAAATATAGCCTAGATATACCCTAACAGTTAAAAATTATTGAATTGGTTACTGTAAAATTATTGTTAATTATTACTTGAAATGTTTGTGTTTCTCAGGTTGAAAAAATTCCAGAGACATTTGATTCAACATACAATTACAAGAGATCCTTTATTCCTCTATTGCTTGAGGAAATACATAGTGATTTATCAACTAGTTTATTAGGTGTGGCTCGAGCACCTTTCTGTGAATTATTGAAACTTGAAAGAGACAAGAAGCATTTCAATCTTCCCAATTCCTTGTTCTGTCAGATATGGTTTAAAAATGTTGATGGAAAATATAAACCTGAGTTTGGTGATCTCGTTTTGTTCACTGATATTAGGCCCAAAAATATTGATGACTTGAAGTTTGACACTCCCAAAATTCCGTACCATATTGCTTTTGTTCATGGTCCAATAAATGATGATGAATTAGCTGATGAATTAACTGAAAAATTCCTAGTTCGTTCTAACCAATGCATTAATACAGATTTTGAATCTGATATGAAGGATAATGAAAAACAGAAAGTGTATGTAATTCATCTTATGAACATGACTACAAATGTCCGTATTTGGGAAGCATTGAACTCAGGATTAGATGGAAACATTATTCAAAATGTATTGCGACCTCATCTCAATGTAAGCATCACTTGATCGTCTCTTATGATTTATTTTTTATGTTATTTTATATTTCTTTTCAAAATGAAATATAAACAAAAATTGTATTGGAAAATTGATCTATCTGGTTAAAAATTATGAATAGATATATCATTTTTTCTTATATTTTTATTATCTATATTACTTTCGAGAGTATTATTTCATTGTCTGTAATCATATCCTAGTTTTCTCTATTGTGCACCAACTCCTTGGGTTTGGAAGCCTCTTTGATGTCTGACATGTGTTATTCTCCAACACCACACTACATTGATGTGTTATTTTCAATCACTTATTTATATTTTTTTTATCATCTGTCTTGTCTGGTATTCATTCGCGGTGTCGGTGAATGTGTCAGTGTTTCATAGTTCATCTATTTTTATTAACTACCTAAGTGCTTACATGTTGTAGTACTAGTTTGGAATTATAAATACTTCTTTTATTTTGTAGTTATATATTTATGAAGGTAACCTGTTTTATGATTGCTTTATATTTCAGAGTGGTGAAAATTGTAATCTTTGCCTGTCAGAAAAAAATAGTAAAGCTTTATTAATCAAAGAAGACAGCATAATTCTTTCTCAGAATCTGAATGAATCACAAGAAGATGCTGTTATGGGCAGTGTTGATATGATAAATTGTTGTCATGGTAAAACCAAACTTATATGGGGACCACCGGGGACTGGAAAAACAAAGACAGTTGCATGCTTGTTATTTTCTCTACTCAAGTTACAAACCACAACATTGACTTGTGCTCCGACGAATACAGCAATATTGCAGGTTGCAATTCGATTGTATAGTTTAGTTTTGGATTCACTTGAGCATGCTACATATGGTCTCAGTGATATTGTGCTCTTTGGCAATAGTAAGAGAATGAAAATAGATTGTCATCCGGGTCTTGAAAATATTTATCTTGAGAATCGAGTCAAAAGCCTCATGGAATGCTTTTATCCAACAACTGGATGGAAGCATACTTTGGAATCAATGAGACAGTTGCTTAGGGACCCTCAAGATCAATACTTATTGGAGATATGTGCATATCGTTCGTATTGTGCATACAAGCAAGATATGGGGAATGAGGCATGGAAAGAGATTTTAAAGCTTAATGGAAATGTTACGCATGATAAAGAGAAAAACATCCTGACAATGGAGCAATTTGTAAAGCTGAGATTCTTGGAGTTAAGATAAGATCTCAAGTTTTGCACACATACCTTATTTCGACACTTTACCAAGTTGCTTAAAGGCTATGGAGAACAAGATTTGTTAAAGAAGGGTGATTTATCTCAAGATGATTTTGTTAAGGTAAAAAATAAGGATGATTATCCTATTTCATTTGAGGGATATGTACAGAAAGCATGGAAAGAGATTAAACAGATATACCAATTAGATGAGTATGATCAGAATGCATGTGTTATGACAATGGAGCAATTTGTTAAGCAAAGATTTGGTGATTTAAGAGAAGTATTTAATTTCTTAAATCATGCGTTGTACACTCATTTACCAAAATCTTTTATTTCACTTGAAACAGTGATAGTTATGTTAAAAGCTCCTGATTTGTTTGAGTCTTTTGAAAATTCCCTGAGTCAAGCCAAATTCAATGAAACTCTCTATGATTGTGAAGAACAATATGTTTCTGATTGCTTTGGATCATTAACGGATAAAAGGGATGAGTGTCTTAGCCTTCTAAGTTTGCTATATATGTCAATTTCTCTTCCTCCAATATTTAAGAAAAGTGAAATTTTAAAAATTTGCTTGTCAAAAGCATGTTTAATTTTGTGTACTGCTTCAAGCTCTAGTAAACTGAACAAAGAAGGAATGGCAGACGTGAAATTTTTAGTAATTGATGAAGCTGCACAGCTAAAAGAATGTGAATCAACAATTCCATTGCAACTTCCTTTTCTTCGCCATTGCGTTCTTATCGGTGATGAGAGACAGCTTCCTGCATTGGTCAAAAGCAAGGTACTTGATAATTGATTGTGAAATATTTGCCTTAGTTAAAATTTGTTGGATAATGTATTGGAAATTGTTATATTTGTAGATTGCTGACAAGTGTGATTTTGGAAGAAGTATGTTTGAGAGGCTGGTAATGTTGGGATACAAAAGACAAATGCTTAATGTTCAGTATAGAATGCATCCATCCATTAGCTTATTCCCATGCAAAGAGTTCTATGAAGATAAGCTTTCTAATGCTGCCACTGTCACGGAACAAAGCTATGATAAGAGTTTCCTTGAAGGTGAAATGTATTCTTCTTATTCTTTTATTAACATAGCTGAGGGTAAAGAGAAATTCGGTCGCGGACACAGTTGGAAGAACATGGTTGAGGTTGCTGTTATCTGTGAAATACTTCAAAGTCTTCGAAGAGGTTACTTCATTTTCTGTTATCTTGTAAGAAAACATTAGTTTTTTATATGTATTATGCAGTCATATAATGTGTAACTTCATTTTCTTTTTCAGAGTTTCTGAAGACAAAGAAGAAAGTTAGCATAGGAATCATATCTCCATACAATGCTCAAGTTTATGAAATAAATGAGAAAGTTAAGCAGTACACTTCTATTTCTAACACAGATTTTTCTGTTAGTGTTCGTTCTGTAGATGGCTTTCAAGGCGGTGAGGAAGACATAATCATAATATCTACTGTGAGATCTAATGTTAGTGGAAAAGTGGGATTTCTTTCCAATAGACAAAGAACAAATGTGGCTATGACTAGAGCTAGGTATGGATTATTATGTTCATTTTGTTAAGGTGCTTCCCACTTTCAAGTTGGTTGAAATTCAGTTTGTTTTTCACTTTTTTTTTTAGATATTGTCTTTGGATATTAGGAAATGCATCTACTTTAATCAACAGTGACTCTGTTTGGAGAGATGTTGTTCTTGATGCCAAGAGAAGAAACAGTTATCATAATGCTGATGAAGATAAGAAATTGGCTGGGGCTATTGAAGATGTCTTGTTTGAGATTAAACTACTTGAAGAATCTGAGTCTCCATTTAAGAAACTAAGTTTAGATGTCAGATCAAAAACATCAACTAGTTCCTTTAGGTGATGATTGATTGGATGTTTGGAACTAATTTGATCTATAAGTGCCTTTTTGGTGTGAATTATTTGTTCTAGTTCATGATTGTCCCTGCATTGACATTTACTTTGCAACCACTATTTCGACTACATTTGTCATATTTTATTGTCATAAACTATTATCTAATTTAAAAATATGTGTGGTGATAATTGTAAAACTTAGGTTTAATCTTGCAATCACATAAATTAACAATGTTATCTTTTCGTCAAATTAATAATGTAGTCAAAGTCAGTCAAATTTTAGGACCATTTAAATCAAATCGTTTCACATTTTTAAATTACTAAGTTAAAATTTGAGTATTGTAAAAAAAAATATATCATAAAATATAATTCATTCACCTCAATTCAATCTGCTACCTTTTTCTTCATTGTCATTGTCAGGATTGACGATGTATAAGGTGACTTTTTAAAGGTAAATGAAGTTTGATAAAAAAATATTTTAATTAAAATTAAAATTTAGATTCTCTCAAATAATTTGTCTTTGATTGAACTTTGTTAACCATTTGTTAAATTACTTTGCGCATAAGGGTTATAGATTGGAATTATCTCTAATTAGATTATGCTCCGCGCATTGTGTGGACATTAATTAATTAGTTTCATAAGATTTATAAATAATATTTTATATATTATAAATATAGTTATTTTATAATATTATTGTATTGATTTATAATAATTGTGTATGCTTAGAAAAATTAAAATGAAGAAAAATCATGTTTATCATAATCATCTAATTTAATTGTTTAAATTTTTTTGTAAAATTCGCATGATAACTTATAATATTGGATGATTGTTTTTCTCCTAGTACCTTTGATTGTCAATTTGTTTTTCAATATATAATGGTACTTATATTTATTTGATGAAATAAAATGTAAAATACAAACTCAGATAAGATGTAAAAAGTTAAAAATATGATTGAATATTTAATATTTTTTATTTTAAAGGATGTTAATGTTGAATTATATTGAATTGTAGTCTAAATTTATTTTGTTTTATTAGTATGATGTTTTAATTGCAAACGTGAGAAGTTGTTGTAAATTTTTTTTTATTAGATATATTTTATCAAGAGGTTGAAATTTATTTTATTAAAGATTTACATATACTTTAAATATAGTTTTAGCTATTTAAAAATTT
>JBBPBS010000361.1:471933-484164 GCA_037974835.1 Cicer judaicum
GATGCCGTATGTTGAAATCACCAGTTCTTGATAACTGTGAGGTACATGAATAAAACTTTTTTTTTTTTCATTTCGTGGATTCACACTTTCCAAAATTTGATTATTCATGAGATATGTTAGTAGTATATTTTGACAAATTAAATGGATGTTACCCTACACGTAGATTCTACTTACCCAATTCTAATTGTTTTATAAGTTATAATTAACTAATCTAATTGTGCCATAACTTATGAATTGAAATTTTGCCTATGGTGTTATTTTCTATAAATCTAAAAATCTTTTTGAAGGGGCATTCTGTTAGGAACCAGAAAAATAAAGACATCAATAGAACAATATATATTTGTATCATTCACAGTAAAACAAATGAAAATAGTAAGAGAATAGAGTCCCTAACTGACACAGAGCAAAGCATTTTTAGAGAACTATTGCTCTCTGGTCATAACAAAATTATAATTCCTACAGATTTGCTTTTCCTAGCTAGCACAAATGTAGATGGTGTCTACTACAAAGAGGTTCATTCATTCAATACAATTTGAAGATGTGTTGTGTACTTGTGTTGCCTGTTCACATTCTTTGGGCAATCATCTCCATTTATTAATCTTGGATTTTGGGTTATAGGCTACTAATTTGGATGGGGAAACCAATTTGAAGATTAAAAAAACATTAAAAAAAACTTGGGATTACTTGACTCCAAAGAAGACATCTGAATTTAAAAGTTTATATTTTTATTGATTGACCTATGACTTTTTAGCATCATCATTCATTAACTTTATTAAAATTATGTTGACTGTTGACATTCCTTGGGGAACCATAGCCATTTATTAATTAATCTTGGGTTTTTGATTATAGACGGCTAATTTGGATTAGGAATCCAATTTGAAGATTAGAAAAACATTGGAAAAGTCTTGAGATTAGCTGACTCTAGAGAAGACATCTGAATGTAAAGGTTCATATTTTTATTGATTGACCTATGACTTTTTAGCATCATCATTCATTAACCTTCTTAAAATTTATTGCGATTCTACGTTGAACATTTATTTTTGTAATTCACAATTATACTTAATGAACCTACCAACTAAATTTGTATCTTGGATTCTCTGATTTTTCTTTGAAGCATTAGTGGTAAATATAATTGTTCTTGCATCAGCATTATTTGACTCATCTATTTTAGTAGTTATGTGTAGAGGTTCTCCTTAAATCTCCCATTGTGTATGAATCATTATTATGAAATGATTATAGGCTTATAGCTTTACTTTTGTGAATTTGAAATCTTGTTCTATTGCTTATAAAAGATTGAAAAGATATTTACGCACAAGAGAAACAATGTATGTTTAACGTATCAATAAATACTAACACTACACCAAAATATAAATTTTATAGCGCACCTTTAACAACACTTGTTAAGTAAAAGCGTTGTTGTATAATATTTTTAAAATGCACGGAGGGTTAGACAACACTCTTTAGAAAAGTGTTGTCATATGTACTAATAGTTAATTATAATAATAAAGTCTTTGACAATGTTTTTTTTATTATAAAAACGTTGTCATAGAGTCAAATATTAAAAACGTTTTTTCTATAAGCGATGTCATAGGGTCTTTTAAAACACATGGTCTTTTAAAACACTTTTTATAAAAGGGCAGGTCGTAGAAAATTAGGGTCTTTTAAAGCAATAAGGTGTCAAATAATGTCTAATTTTTTAATTCTCATATGCATGTAACCTTCAGTTATCTGATTTTGTAAGTCTCATATGCATGTAACCTTCTGTTTTCTGATTTTGTTAGTCTCATATGCAAACCTTCTGTGTGCGTATCATTTCTCCGCTATGCATTTCTTCACCAAACCCTCTGCGTTTCTCCACTTAATGTTTCGTCACCAAACAAAAGATATTAATTACATCCAAACATTACATTTATTTATCTCTCTATTTTAATAAAACAATGTTGCTACCCACATCCCTCATATTACTACCGACACCCCTCATTACGTGATTTAAGATTGCGTACACATACGTGAATTAAGATTGTGAAATCATTGAAGGTTGAAAAATAAATCATTTATGTGAACTCAATTTCACGTGAACTGAGTTCACGTACATTTTCTAGAATTCAGTTTACGTAAACGTACGTGAACTCAGTTTTTGTAAATGTACGTGAAATTGAGTTCACGTAAATGTTACTAAAATCATGATTTTTTTTTCTTCCTTTCTTCTAGATGCAAATAAATGGACAAAGGGGGAGACAACACTGACGAAATGTATGAATGTTTGGAACCTAATTTTGAGGATATGGATGATGGTTTGGAACGTGATTTCAACAAAATGTATGATGATTTTGATATAGTGAATGACACTATGAACAACGAAGGTGAACATGTTATGGTTGATTTGACTGATGTGTTTAGCACCAACATAATGTTTGATACGCGAGATGATTTATCGAAATGGACTAGAAATGTTGGAAGGGAAAATGGAACTGTCGTTGTCATTTTTAGATATGAAACTGTTACAGCACGACTAAGAACAAAGACAAAATTAATATTGGTTGTGAAATAAGCTGTAAATGTAGACATTGGAAGAATCCTAAACCTATGAGGAGTACTTGGAGTAGAAAATGTGAATACCTATTTAGGTTGAGAGGTACACCATCAAATGTTGGTGAAAGATGGTATCTACATGTAAAATATGGTGTCCATAACCACGAATTGGACAAAAAACTGACTGGTCATGCTTTCTTAGGCCGATTGTCTCATGAAGAGAAAGTTGTACTTGTAATATGACGAATAACATGATCAAACCAAGAAACATATTGATGACACTAAAGGATCATAATGTTAAAATTTTGACGACAATAAAACAAGTTTACAATACACGTCAAGTACACCGTTCATCACTTAGAGGTAATATAACATAAATACAACATCTTTTGACATTGATGAAATGCGACAAATAAGTCTATCGATATAGAAAGTAGAAGGTTCATATAAGTTGAGGGACATATTTTGTGCTCATCCAGACGCTATCACTCTCGTAAATAATTTTCACATAATATTGATTAGGATAACACATACAAGACATGTAGGTATCAAATGCTATTACTTGAAATTATTGGTATTACATTTACTGAAATGACATTTTGTGTGGGATTTGTGTACCTACAGTCTGAGTGTGGTGATAATTTTACGTGGGCACTACAAATGTTGAAAGAACACATTATAGGTGGTGAAGTTGAAGTAATTGTTACTAATAGACACTTTTCTTTGATGAACGAAGTTGAATATATTTTTACTAAAGCAATCAATTTATTATGCTTGTTTCATGTATGCATAAATTTCAAAGCGAAGTGTAAGATGATTGTTTTTCCAAAAAATAAGCAGCTGCAAATAATGGAGGCATGGAAGGCTCTTGTTTACAAGTATGATGAGGCTCAGTACCACATGAATTTGGCAAACTTTAAACGAATTTGTAGTAGCTCTTCTATCTTTAATGATTATGTACATGACCAATGGTTAATTCCTCACAAGCATTTTTTTTTGAGACGTGGACAAATAGAGTTATGCATTATGGGAACACTACAACACAAAGGGTTGAGTCGGTGCACTGGAGTTTGAAAATAATATTACAAGATAACATTGGTGATATATGCAGTATTTGAAAAATTATCAATAGCATGATTGTATGACAACACAGTGAGATAATAGCGTCATTCGAAAAAAGTATAATTCAAAAGGTCTATCGACCTAGTAATAGATTGTACGCCAATTTGTGTGGTGTTGTGTCAAAAAATGCAATAGACCATATTGTAGCAGAGTTTGATCGCGTGAAGTATGTAGGTATAGATAAATTTGAATTTCGTTGCACAATTAGGAGAACACATGGTCTACCTTGTACATGTGAAATAGGCAGGTATAGTATGATCCCACCATTCCATTTCGTTAGACGTTATACATGTTTGGTGGACTAAATTAACTTTTCATGATGATGGTTCGGGTAAACCTTCCAAATTATCTGTGAAACGTGAAATAAAAGTGATAGTGAAAAAATTTGATGAACTTGATGTACCTGGAAAAATTGCACTTAAAGGTAAATTACAAGAGATTGCTTATCCATCGACTACGTCGATGTGTCCATCTATTGACAAGGTTAAAACAAAAGGTGCACCCAAAAAGGCAAAAGTAGGGTATCAAAAAGAGATAAATCAACCAAACATGATCCATCTTGGTGGGAGTATGTCGATGCAAGTGTTCAAGTAACATCTAATAAAGTACAACAACCTCGATCATCAATAAAAAAGCTCACACCTCGACCATGAGTTAGCAAAGTTCAACAACTGAGAGTTCCTATCTTCAAGGATTGGTTTCCGATTGAAATTCACAAATTCATAGATGACATTATTGACGTCGGCGAAGACGATAATTGTGGATATCGTGTTGTTGCAGCTTTACTTGGAATTGATGAGAACGTTTGGGCATTCATTCGTCAAGAGTGTGGTAGAGCTTCAAGAGTTCATCTCTCATTACGAGATAATATATGGTGGTCAAATTTTTGTTCAACAACTTATAAATAATGTGTATGTTGAACAGGTTGCAACTTTGGATAACTGGATGACACTTCTATAAATGGGATATGTGATTTCTTCGAAATTTAACTTGGTTTTCGTCGCATTATCACTTAACCAATCACAAACATATTTTCCACGTAGAAGTTCACCACCAACATCTATTTCAGATCATCATATAATAGTTATTGCATTTGTTAATAATTGTCATTTTATGCAGGTATCTAATTTTTCCACTTAGAACTATCATTTTGTTAATATTTAAATTTTTCGTTAATGTCATTTTGTCAATTTAACAGGTTTATTTGAAGTCAAATTCTCCTATACCACCAACATGCCATTTGTGGAAAAAATATTGCATAGAAGAAGCACGTTAGTGGGAATTTATTTACAATGATCGCATTCAACATTGGTTGAAGATATTTCCATGCAATTTAGATGAATATGTTGTAAACTGAAAAGTAAACTACATAAATATATTATAAACATATTTTCATATTTAAATCAATATTGTAAATATATTGGATGAATATATTGTCTGAATTAAATTAAAAATATTGCGATTGTTGTAAGTTGTCAAATATGACTTCAAAAAATATTCCAAAAGTACAAAAATATTACAAATCCAAAGCAATATCCAAAAGTATTACAAAATTATTACATATCCAAAGTATTACCAAAATATTATAAATAAATCATAAGTCCGTCTATTTCTCCTATGATATGGTACTATATTAGTCTAATCTCTACCGCCACCCCTCTGACTTCGCAACATCAAAATTAACTCATTAACGAGTGGCATGCCATCAAGTAATATGAGTTGCCGGCTAAATAAAATATGACTAATAAAAATAAAATGTGACTAAATAAAATATGACTAATTAATATATTGTTACGTCAATTGTGTCATCAACATCAGCTGCATGAGTGGCATCATCATCTGCATGATCAATAGGTTCTGCATCAGAGGCATGTTCTTCATGAACTAGTTCTCTACGAATGACGTATGGATGAGAAATAATGCAAACCCAGTCCATGTAATCATTCGAGCAGACTACATGTCCTTGCAGAACTGCGCCAACATCCACTACATGCACAACGTATTGCATAAACATAATGGCCATTTCGTATAGTGTGATCGTCTGACCCACTACCTCTAATGGTGAGCCAATGATGATTTGGACATGACCGTATTGATGAATACTCTATTTGACAGATGAGAATACATCTTCGGACCCCCGACGTATCCACCCTCGAAATAAAGAAACCTCTTCAGAAGATCGCTTCAGTCGATGCTCCTTATATGGTGTCTAGCAGACCTCATTGACGTCAATCTCATCAAGAGCTTTCTTAAATGGAAGAACCAAACCCTTATCCCTTTTAGGCTTCCATTTAAGTGCTCTAGGGTAGTCTTCAACATAATTAGGAGAGAGTCTACAACAATCTCTACATAATATAGGAAAATGCTCATAGACTACGCATGCACATATATAATAACATATCATTAGTTTACAATCATTAATAATAGAAATTATAAACACAATAAACGACCATACCATTTACATGTAAAAGTGTCAAATACCATGATTATAAACACAATGAACAACCATGTTGGCTTCTCAAAGATTGTCATATAGATAAGCAAGAGCAGATGCACCCAATGCATATCCCCCGCAAGAATGGAGGTCTCAAAAGGACTCAAGATAGGCAACGCTAACTACGTAGACACTCTTATTGCTGAAAAGTGTGCAACCGATCAAAAACAAAAGATATGCCCTCGCAGCCATCTGCCAATGCTGCTCACAACAACACTGATGGTCTACCTCATGTAACCAATTATACCAAACTGTGATTGTCTGTGTGACATTAAATTCAGCCTAAACAACAGCGTGACTGACTCCACGAAGCTCTGCCAATATATCTGCATTGTTTTCCTTGTTATATACATTAACACTAAAGAATTTTGATTATTTATCATCTCATTTTGTGGACAAAACATTCTCGAGGTATTGTTTTCAATGCAAATAAAGAAAATTACACCTTAGTTTAATGAGTATTGTTGAAATTACACCTTGGTTTAATTATAGTGTTTTTTGAATTGGCAGAGCATCAATGGTTGTTTCGTGTCTAATAACCTAGTTAAGTCTTTTAACTTAAAGACTTCTTAAATCCTATTGGTAATGATTAGGGTCAATATCAAATTGAACAATATTAAATTATTAGTTTTCATCTAAAAAAGCTCTATGAAATACCTATATTAGCGATTTTTGAAAAAAACGTTATTAAAGACCTACGTCAGCGCTTTTTAAGAAAACGCTATTAAATACCAACAACAACGTTTTTTACAAACAAAAAAAAACACTTTAAAATACCACTTACGATAGTGCTTTTTAGAAAAGCGCTGCAAAATTTCTGCCTACAACAGCGTTTTAGCGCTATAAATTTCTACCTACAACAAAGCTTTTCAAAAAAGCTTTGACTAATGTCACATATGACATTGCTTTTTAAAAAATGCTGTAAAATGAGACATCTACAACAATGCTACAAAAGTGCTATAAATTTCTACTTACGAGAAAAGCGTTATTAAAATATCACCTATTACAACGTTTTTTTCTTCTTAATTTTAAAAAATGATGTTGTAGATATGTGATATGTAGATATCTAGATATGTGACAGCTGATAGGTAATAGGCGATATGTGATAGAGCCTATCGAGCAATAGGCGATAATAACCATCAGCCCAATAAGTGCTGTTGCTTATAAGCGAAATGACCTATCGGGCGATAGGCGGCAGTGCCTATGGGGCTGATAACTGCTATAGCCTATAGCCTATCGCCCTGAAAGGCGCTATAGCCTATCGCCCCCAATAGGTGCTATAGCCTATTGCCCCCGATAAACGCTTCCGCCTATCTCCCCTGATAAAAGCTTCCGCTTGTCACCTTGATAGGTCTGCCGCCTTTTATGTGATAGGCTATAGCGCCTATCAGGCGATAGTAGCTATCGCCCGATAGGCGGCATTGTTTATCGGGCTGATAGCTTTTATCGCCCCGATAGGTGCTTTCGCCTATCAATTTGATAGGTGATGCCGCCTATCGCCCTGATATGTGTTTCCACCTATCACCTTTAACGCATATCGCCCTGATAGGCGCTATCGAATATCAAGCGATAGGTTATAGCGCCTATCAAACGATATGTGATATCAACTAACGAGCAATAGGAGATAACAGCTATCGCGCAATATGCAACATCGTCTATCGGGCTGATAAGTGGTAGCACCTATTAAGCGACATGTGATAACAACTATCAGCCCAATAGGCGATAACAGGTATCACCTGATAACATCTATTGCCTGATAACAACTATCGACTACCAACCTATCAACTGATATGCGATTATTGATAATGAAAAGTTGATAGGCAAGGCTAATAGCTGATATATGATAGGCTATGATTGATTGCTTATATGTGATATATGATTGTTGATAGCTATTTAGTTTAAAATAACAAAAAATGTGATATTTTTATCCAATATTTTTGTTTATTATTTTACTAGATTTTTTTTTTTGTATTAAATCCTTTTCTCCTCCTCCCAATGTGATTTCCTTAGTAACTTCTTGCCTCATGCTCCTAATTTGAAAACTAAAATAAATAAGAAGAGAATTGAAATATTGTAACTTTTTCCCATGTGAGTATAATAATTGTAGTGGTATTAATTATAAAAATGTGTTTCAAGGAGATGAAAGGAACAAACTACACTCATTACAATCAACAATGTTCTAACAGAAACTCTATATTAAGATCAACTTCATGGTGACAAAAAAAAAGTGAAGTTTTACATTAAAAAGATATAAGTCAATATTATATGGTTAAGAATTTAGCTAATCGATCACAAGAACCTCGGCCTAAATTCTACTATAGGTGTGAAAATTTTATTGATGGGTCATATGTTTGTACCTATTTAAGCACTCTTTGAGAGTTAGATTTTCTCATTCACCTAAACTATTTTATTTCAACAAAAAAGGGGGGGAAATAACAAATTTCACTTGTGCAAACACATTCTTAATTTTTGACAGAAGTACAAAAACATTTCTAATCTAAAAGCTACAAATTTGCTCATCATTTTATTTTTTGAATTGTATTTAACTTAAATACCCTTTTAGTAATTGTACATTTTTCTACCATATGATCGGGATCCCAACCTTATATTAAAACAACATATTGTAGCCTGCAACTCCTTCATATTGAGACAATAATTGCACAAATCTAAGTGCAACAAGAAGCACCTATTATATAATTCAAATGATAGAGGATAATGTGGCAACAAATAAGACAAAATAATTGATGACTCATACGATTTTGTGATTGCCTACACTTGGAAGACATGCCAGTTATATTTGTCAAGCACCTCAAACTCATTTCACGATCATAGCATCTTGTAGAAAATCACATGCAATTAATAAATATCATTCACATATTCACAATGTTGGCTAGACATGTTACCACCTTACATATTCAAAGGAAAATTCATGCATGCATCACATATTGTACACCGTGATTAATAAATGCCGCATGTTTCATTGCCTTATTATACGAATTGAATTTTTTATCAACCAATATCACGATTTGAGTCAAGAACTTGGTAAAATCACACAAACATTGAGCTAGCTTTACAATTATCTTAGAAAAAATAAAGAACAAACGAAAAATCAAAGAGCAAAATATGTCAACAAAGTACAATATTCGCTCAAATAGTTTTCTTCTGAGTCTCATCCCAACTCCACAAGAATACAAAAATATCTATTCAAAATCAAGACATGGGAATCCACATCTGATTCAATCATTATTGGCCTTTCATGTCTTGAAGATTTGTACTTTTCATTGAAAGATTTTCTTAGTATGTCATCAACACAAAAGGCCATTTCTCACCAAGGTATGAAATTTGTAGAAGAGTTGTTGAATGGTTCAATCAAAATTTTGTATATATGTGGTATCACAAGAGACACCATATTACAAATCAAAGAAAATGTTGAAGCCCTTAATTCTTCTCTTAGAAAGAGAAAGGGAAATTCAAGCATTGAAACAAGTGATATGAATATAACTTCTTCACACAAAAAAAATGAAAAATAATATCACAAAGTTGATCACATCTATGAAATAAATGGAAAGTAAATTTGGAGCATCAACAGTTTTAAATGAAGATCAAGAACTTATTGATGTAATAAGATTTATTAGAGAAGTCATTGTCATAAACATGTATATCTTTTCTCTTTTGTCTTTATTATATGCATCAAAGTCAAAGGAAACCAAATGGTTGAGAGGGGAAAAGTTGATGAATAAGAGGGTAACATCATGTGAGGACAAGTTGGAGAGTTTCAATGAATTGAAGGATTTCAAAGCAACTTTGAGCACCCTTTTAAGAGAAGGTTCTAATGTTTTTAAGATGCAAGCTACACATGAAAGATTGGAAACTTTGGAGAATATCATTGAAAGGATAGAAAATAGTTTGGATAATGTATTCAAAAGCTTGGGTTAAAATTTGAGCATTTATGACGATATTTATGAGGGATTAGATGAATTTTTTTCATTGAATTTAATGAGTAATTGAATTTTTAATATATGAAATCATTATTGACCCCAAAGTAGAATAATTGTGCAAGCAAGATTGATACTCATAAGTATAATTGATAGTGTAAAATATTACTTATAATAAAAACATACATTATAAAATATTATAGAAACATGTAATGAGAGTTGAATGAGTAATTGAATTTTCAATATATGAAATCATTGAATAATTGTGTATGAATGTGAAAGGAGAATTGATAAGATAAAATATTACTCACATAATTGATTGACATAAATTGAAAGTAATGAGAAATGCCTAATAATATTATAAAATAATTTATAAGAAAAACGCATAATAAGATAACAACAAAATAGATTTAGGGTTTGGGTTATGTATACATTTTGATAATAATCTAGGTAAGATTTCACGATTTGAAAAATTATAGTGGAGGGACATAATTGTGTGTGAAGGTGAAAGGAGGATTGATAATATAAAATATTACTCATATAATTGATTGACATAAATTAAAAGTAATGAGAAATCCATAACGATGTTATAAAAAAATGCATAATAAGATGACAACCAAATAGATTCGGAGGTTTATTTTATGTATACAATTTGATAATAATGTAGGTAAGATTTCACGATTTCGAATTGTGAATCGGCGAGACGGTCGAGGATGAAGAAGCAGAAGCGGACCGCGGAGGAACGTTGCCAATTTTTCTGGACCGAGAGGATGATTGTGAATCGTGAACCGGCGAGATGGTCGAAGATGAGGAAGCAGAAGCTGACCGCAAAGGGATGTTACCACTTGTTTGGACGGTAGAGGGTTGTTGAAGAGGATGAGGAAGCAATGAAAGTTGGAGGATCTTAGCAACGAAGTGAATCCATTAGAATCAAGAAGAAGAAACTGTTGGAGGATATTAAGATGAAGAAGAAAACGTTTAAAAAAATGAAGGATTAGAAGGATTAAAAGAGAAAAAAATTATTCAAAAACTTAATAGAAAAAAATGAGGTGAAATACAACACACAAGAGAACAAGAGAGAACTCTCTAATATGAGCGTACACATCAGCTTTTTTTGCCGACATTGAATATGTTTGTACACGTGGCAGCAACAGAATGATATAACTTATTTTAAATATATATAATAGATAGATTTGTTGATTTTGAGAATGTTGATTTGTCAAATAATAACTAAAAATAAAATCAACTTACACTTAAAAAAAAAAAAGAATTAATCTTATTTAATGTATTAAAATTTACCATAAAATTTTATTTTGTTTTCTAGATTGTCCTTCCTTTTATAAATTGGTGAAAATAACTATGTATTTTTGAAGAAAAATAAAATAAATAGAGTCACCTGAAAATAATTATACATATTTATAATCCATTATTTGCGCACAATTGTAAAATACACTTGTAAAAACTCTTAACTCAATAAATATTATAAGGGTATTTTATTTTTGGAACAACTCAATTAAATATAGTGAAAGTTTTTCTTTTTTCTTATAGTTTGGGGGAAAAAATTAGTCTCTTTTTCTTATTTATTGTATACTAGTTATCCAAGTTGGTAATATCGTTATCTTTAGCTACCGGAAACAAATTAGTCAAAGAAAAAAAACTATTGAAAATGAATTAAGTTAAGTCAAAATTTTATTGTTTTTGTTGTAAAGAGGGATCCATAAATTTTGAGGATCGTAGACATCGTAAATCTCTTTTAAGTTTTTTTTTTTAATATCTTCTTTTTTAAAAAAAAAACAAACTAAAATAATCCCACTTGATAAAAAAAATCTATCAACAAATTTTTTTTTTTTAATGTTATAAGTCGTGGTTTGGAACGGCGACTTTCCACTTGGTTTTAAAAAAAATTCAATTTTTTTAATTTTTAATAGAATTATATATATAATTATTTAATATAATTCATAAAAATATATAACAAATAAATAAATAAAAATTTTAAATTACGAAAAAAAATTTAGTAAACCCAAATTCCAAATGGGCATTTATCAAAAGTTTTTTCTAAAAAAAAAATTAATTCAATTTTTATTGAAATAACAAAAGTAATATATATATTTTCCTAAAATTTTATCGTAATTTAAACTTTTTATTTAT
>JBBPBS010000361.1:501252-525671 GCA_037974835.1 Cicer judaicum
AATATCTAGAAATACTTTGCTTGACAATGAAGTTTTAATAGATCAAACTTTTCATTAACCCTTGCAAATATAATATTAACTGTATTTTTTAATTTTGTTAGTTCATTATTAATTTATAATTATATAACACTTTTGTTTCATCATAGAAATTTAACTCGTATAATCATATTATTTTTTTATTATATTTTATGTTTTTTTAGTGACAATGATGACATTTGTGTTGAAGAATATAATTACATTTTCAATAATATTAAGGGTTCATAGTTTTTTTATTGTTTGATATATATAAGATTCATGAGGCTATTTATATTGTTTTGATTACCTTGTTGAGTATGATTATAATATTTAATTTCATGTGAAAAACTCATTAACTTGAAGAATGTAAGGTTTTTTTTGTGTTTATAAATTAGATGATATAAATATCATCAGAAATTTACAAATAACTGCAAATTTCAAGTTCGAATTTATAACATGATATACAATTTATTAATATTGATATTTGTTAATTTAATTATAATTTAAAAATTTAAAATGTTAAATTTATTCGGTAGGATGATAAACAATACTATTAATATTTTATTATCTATATTACTTAATTATTATTAGTACTTTATTTTATAATAAATGAAAATATTAATCATTTTCAATTTTTTGCACCGAAGGGTTGCAAGTGTAGTTAAAATAAAATATTTAGAAACTCCAACCAAGGTATGGAAATTTGAATTACGACTGTGAAAACGCAATACGATTATAGTGATGTATTCGTAATTTGCAAATCAAGAACATGGAAGTGGACGTGCCGGAGTGGTTATCGGGCATGACTAGAAATCATGTGGGCTTTGCCCGCGCAGGTTCGAATCCTGCCGTCCACGTTTTTATTAATAATTTTTTATTTTGAATAATTAAAACTATATTCTCATCGAGGTAAATTAAAACAAGTTTTTATATCGTCTAAAAGTATAATTTCCGGACGAAAAACAATGTTATTTTCCTATTCAAAAGTATACTTTTGAAATCATATGTGATACTTTAAAAACGTACTTCACTAATTTTCCTTAGTATTGACAAACCGAACTATACAAATCTTACTCCTTTCCTTGTTCATCTATAACTTCAATGGTATGCTAATTGCTATAATTAAAATACAATCATGCAAATATTAGTTTCTCCAAAAAGTTATGCAACCGGCCAAAACAAATAAATTTTTATTTATTTTTTCTTCAAATTATTATTAATATCAATGAGTTAATATTAGTATATTTGGTAAGTGATTCATAGTTCTCAATACTTAAATCAACATAAATAATAAGTTAAATAGCACTCGCGGTCCTTTAACTTAATTTTAGTTATTTATTTATTTTTGTTTTTTATTTGATCATTATTTTTAATTTTAAGTGACAATTTCATCTTTTATGTTTTAAAATGTCAACAATGCTATCTTTTTTTTTACAAAATTAAAAATAATTCATCAAAAATTTTAAACAAAACTCATAAAATTAATTATCATTTTCAATATAATACAAATTTCATCAAATCCATAACTTAAATATTTAAATAAACTTATATTTTCATTCTTAATTTCATGAATTTGATGTTGTTTTAGATGAAAATATCAGTTTATTTGAGTATTTGAGCTATACGTTTGATGAAATTTACATTATATTGAACATGATAATTAATTTTATGGGTTTCGTTTGAAAATTTTGATGAAATTTTTGTAAAAAACATGATAATATTGTTGAAATTTGAAGACATAAAATATTAAATTATCACTTAAAATTAAAATAAATGATAAAAAAAAGATACAAAACTAAAACGTTAACTGAAATTAAGTTAAGGAACTGCATGTGCTATGCCAAAATAATATTACCTAACCCTTGTGATTGCAACGTTAGTTCTTCGCCTATTGAAAAGAAAACCAACCATTCCACACACATTAGATCTCACAGTAGACATTATTATAATATCTTCTTCACCATCTTGTAAGTCAGTCAACAGAACGAACATTAACAAAAATTGAGGATCTGAACCCATGTACTTCTTAACTTCCTCTTGGATTTCATAAACTTGAGCCTTGTATGGAGTTATAATCCCTATGCTAACTTGGACGGAAGATTTCCATCTAGATTTGGTCAAAAACACAAAAGCAGAATGTTGGATTCATATCTACAATCTACTCCATAAATATTGAAGGCTAAAGAATATATTTACAATTGTTCCAAACATTGACACTCTTTTATCTCTTGATGAAGCAACCAACACATAATCATTGGGGGGCATTTTGTTTGAGATTTGGTCGATTTGGACATTTCACAAGAGTTGTGAGATTGCATTTTGGTTGAATGCGAAGGCTATGCATTTTTTGTTTACATTGATCATGAAAAATTTCTATTGTTTTGTGAATCTTGTAAGATTGTAGAACATTTCATAGTTAACTGTCGAAAATATTCTAGTAGTTACGACATAATTCAGTCTGCTGAAGATCTTACATGTGTTAAAAAGTTGATAAGGAAATATGCCCCTAAAAATACTGATGCTTGGGACAAGGTTGAAATTGGAGGTAAAAAAAGAAAGTTAAGATATTAGTATTGATCGTGTTGTTAATTCTCCTTTTGTAGATCATTTCTCTAATGTTGAATTAGAAGGCAACACAATTATTTAAGAATTTTCTCCACTGAATTAGGAAGAAAAAAAACTAATAAGAATTGTGACGAAATATCTAATTCAGATCAATTTAGGAAGTGGTATCTGATTCTATTCCTTCAGAAGAAAATGATACCAAGTTATGCTAGGAAACAAATGTAATACACGAGACATTTGAATCAAATTTATCTAATTCATATAACAAATAACAAAGAGACTATCTTCATTATCTTCATTATGATATGTGTATTATAGGTTTTTGGAGTGAGATAATGTTAGAGAAGAATATTGTCCAAAATCATCAAATTTATTTAGATTTGGAAGCAAAATTAAAATTCAAAAGATTTGGTGGATGATATAACATATTCAAATGTTGTTATCACTCATCATAATACATCCCACAATTGTTCGCGACTTGAAGGTTTCGCAAAATATTTTTAAGCATAGAAATACTAATGATTTACAAAATGGTCCTATTGTCGTAAAGAACTTTTACATAAAATTATTCTATTATAAATAATAAGTAAAAATCTATTTGAAGAACATTTTTTTCCTTCGCATTAGAAAAAAATATTTTACAACCTTCTTAAGATAAAAAACATAAACACGTAAAATATTTTTGTATATTAATGTAATAATAGAAAAAATCTCCAACAACTATGTTTTTGATTTTCTTTTAAATAAATTTTTATTTTAAATAAATATATACAATTAATATATTTTAAGTTTTAGAGTATTTTCATATTAAGGAAATTAGTCAAGACATTTTTTTTCCCAAATTAGGGGAATTGAATATGAGGTCCGTATATTTTTGATCTGGACAACTTGATTAAATATAAGAATATATGCGAAGGAGTTCTTGATTCTTAAATTTTAAACTCATAGCATAAAACAGTTACATAGTTTAAATTTTTGGGTAAACATTATTGTAAAATTAAAAGTTTGATACTGCAAGGGCATTAAACTAACAAGGTTATGATTTTCATCAAATTAATAAGCATCTTAAACAACATCTATGATCACAACTAGATCAAATAATTCACAAACAAAAAGGCTATTATAAATTAAATTGGTTCCACACTTCACCTACCTAAAGAAATAGTAGTTTTTTTATTTTTCATCTAAACTTAGTTTCTTAAATGTTGATTCAGATCGATCAAATAGTTCAAGCTCAAACAAGATATCCTTAATAGCCTGACCCAATTTCTTGTCCTCATCAGCATTATGTAAACAATCTCTTCTCTTAGCATCAAAAACTACATTTCTCCAAATAGAGTCACTGTTGATCAGAGTAGTTGCATTCCCTAATATCCAAAGACAATATCTGCACAAAATTAACTCAATTTTAAGTCCACATGAAAGCAACGTAAAAAAAATAATCAAACATATGCTTAATATACCTAGCCCTAGTGATTGCCACATTAACTCTTTGTCTATTTGAAAGAAACCCCACTTTTCCACTCTTATTAGATCTCACAGTAGATATTATTATGATGTCTTCTTCACCACCTTGAAAGCCATCAACAGAACGAACACTAATAGAGAAGTTGGCATCAGAAACAGAAATGTATTGCTTAACTTTCTCTTGAATTTCATAAACTTGAGCATTGTATGGAGATATGATTCCTATGCTAACTTTCTTCTTTGTCCTCATACACTCTGCAAAAAAGTGTGAATGAATGATGCTTACTTAATCGGTTTATCTAAATATTCCTTACTAAATACTTCTTATTAAATATTGCTTATTAAAAAACTAAAATTACATTTATTAAGAAATTTAGTTAAACGTAATTAATCTTTCTTGATCTCATAAAAAATATAAATGCATTCTCAAAAGTGTCATTTACGAAAACATATTCCATGAAAATAAAAATCATTAAAAAATAAAAACTTATATTAGGTGAAAGGTATTATATTATACGATAGACATCAGTAAATAAAATGAAAGTTAGTTATGTTCGCTTATATTTGAGGCCAAATAATAGGAGTATATTTTTGTTTATACGAAACACAAAAACTGATACGGATATCGTATACAAAAATAGCACACATATAATAATATGAGAAAATAATTTAATTTGATATAATCAATGTTTCAGCAGTGTGTCAATGTCTAACAACGACATGTGTGAGACACTAAGATTCGTCTTCGATCAAAAGGGTCAAATGTTGCTTATAATTGACTGTGCAAGAAACAATTAACACACATAGTTCAAGAACAGAGAAATTAAACTAACCTTGTTTAAGGCTTTCAAGTATCTTAGAAATAACAGCAACCTCAACCATGTTCTTTAAACTATGTCCATGACCAAATTGCTCTTTTCCGTTAGCTATATTAATAAAAGAATAAGGAGCATACATTTTTCCTTCAAGAAACTTCTTATTATATCTTTCCCCCCAAACAATGGCTGCATCAGAAAGTTTTTCATCATAGAACTCTTTGCATGGGAATAAACTAATTGATGGATGCATTCTATACTGAACATTAAGCATATGCCTCTTGTAGCCTAAAATAACCAGCCTCTCAAACATACTTCGTCCAAATTCACACACATCTGCAATCTACAATGAGAAAAGTTGATTACAATGAATATATGATACACTCAATATACTGATCAACAATCTTCAATTTTGGCAAAAGTCAGCAAAATAAGAATAAAATGATCAATTTGTACCTTGCTTTTCACCAATGCAGGAAGTTGTCTCTCATCGCCTATTAGGATACAATGACAGATACCTGGAAGCTGCAATGGTATAGTTGATTCACATTCTTTCAGCTGCGCGGCTTCATCGATAACTAAAAACTGCAATGAACTCATCCCTTTTGTGTAAAGATTAACAGAACTGGATGCAGTACACAAAATTAGCTTAGCATTTGACAAGCAAAATTTTTCGATTTGATGTTTCGATTTTAATTGAGGAAGTGAAATTGAGTTAGAAAGCAAACGTAGTATCCTAAGACACTCATTTCTTTCGAAGCTTAATGGTCCAAAGCAAGCAGGAATGCTTTCTTCACAATCATCAAGTGTTCGCTTGAATTTGGCTTGACTCAATGAAATTTCAAGTGATCTTAACATGTCAAGAGCTTGAAGCATATTTTTCACCTTTTCAAGTGAAATGAAAGATTTTGGTAAGTGGGTGTATATGGTTTGCATAAAGAACTTTAGCTTCTCACTTAATTTTCCAAATCTTTGAATTACAAATTGTTCCATAGTCATGACAGTTTGGTATAGCATGATTATGTCTTTCCTTGCCCTCTTTACATATCCTTCAAAAGTCAAACTATCATCACCACCCCTATTTCTCTTGTATGCACTATAAGAAGATGCTATAATGTTATTCATAGCAAAATCTTCTAGGGACTTGTAACCCAACTTGGAGAAAATTTGTTCTCTAGGTTCCTCAAACATCTGCATGAAGTTTGTGCATAAGGTTTGCATGAAGAATGTGAGCCTATTCATTCTTAATTTATCAATTCTATGTTTCACAAATTGTTCCATAGTCAACATCAATTCCTTTCTATCATGCTCATCCAATTGGTATAGCTTTGTGATGTCACTCCATGTCTTCTGAACATATGCCTCAAAACTCATATAAACACCATAATTCCCCCTATATTTGTATCATATGCAGATACTATAATGCTATTTTTTTCAATAAAAGAATCCTTTAGTGACACACTATGCACCTCCATGAAATATTGCTCTCTAGGGTCATTAAGCAACTTGATCATTGATTCAAAGTTATGCTTCCATTCACAACAAAAGCACTGCATGAGATTTTTTACGCGATTATCAAGAAAGATGTCTTCAATGCCAGGGTAACAATCTAATTTCATTCTCTTACTATTTCCAAAAAGCACAATGTCTCCTAAACCATATGTATCATGCTCATGTGAATCCATAACTATACTATGCAACCTAGTTGCAACTTGCAAAACTGCAGTATTTGTTGGAGCACAAGTTAATGTTCTGGTTTTTAATTTGAGTAGAGAAAATAACAAGCATGCAACTGTCTTTGTTTTTCCTGTCCCTGGTGGGCCCCATATAAGTTTGGTATTAGCATGACAACAATTTATCATACTAACACAGCTTGAAACAGCTTCTTCTTGTGATTTATCAAGATTCTGAGCAAGAATTAGGTCTTTTTCAATAAAAGAAGCTTGACTATTTGATCTAGGCAAGCAAATTTTGCAGTTTTGTCCACTCTGAAACACAAAGCAAGAACAAAAAGTGTTACATGCAAATTTAACTGCAAAGAGAAAAATTCCAATAATAATACAATTGTACTTTTAGTTCCATACTGCAGAATATGAATAAATAAAGGAGACTAATTTGTCAGGAACTAATTTGACTATTATTTTTTGTCATAAGCAAAAAAATGGGCCGCGTCCAAATTGTCAGAAACCAAGCTATATAGTCTATTGAATAAAAGAGAAACAAAAAAAGAAAAAAAATGATCAAGCGAGTCTTACATTAAGACCAAGTTGCAACACTTCCTTAATAATGTTGAGGTGTTCACCCTCTGGTTGTGAGTTCAAGGCATTCCAAATTCTAACATTTGTTGTCATATTCATGAGGTAGACTGCATACATTTTCACCTCTTTCGTGCTCCTCAAGTCATACGGAATATCCATATCCATCTTGACGCTTTTAGATGACATAACTAATATCACATTAGAACACCGATTTTTCCCTCGATTAACATATCGAAAATGGTAAGAACTTTTTAATGTTTTCAAGTCATCTAAGCTTTTTGGCCTAATGTTAGTGAGAACAATAAGATCTCCTGTCACAGGTTCATAATTACCATGATGAGTTGTACTCTTCAACCGTAAGGTCTGTTGGAACAGTTTGAATTGCTTTTGAGATTTAGGAAAATTCAATTGCTTGCCATCTGATTCTTCAACATTATGGATTTCACAAAAAGGAGCTCGAGACAAGCAGAACAAGCTTGATGATAAATCAGAACGAGTTTCCTCCAACAACAGAGGAATAAAAGAGTTCTTGTAATCTTTTGGTGACTTAAACGTTTCTGGAATCTTATGAACCTGTGAAGAAACATTCAAATGCAATTATTCAAATGTTAGGACATGCATTTTTTGCATAATAAAACATAGTAATCATAATAGATGTTACATATTATGGATTGTTGTAACAGATGATACATATTATATCATATAACATTTTAGTTGGTCAGTTAGTTACAATAATTAACTAGTTGTTTATCTAATTGACTATATAAGTATTTAACCATTGATTATTTAATTCTCTCATTTTATCAATAATATTTAATTTACCTTTATCCATTTATCTTTTATCAATGATTTAAATCAAAAATCATAACCATAATAATAAATAAGAAAATCTATATAAATAGCCAACTATTGTTGAGATTTTGACAGGTTTTCTATAGGAATTTGAATTCTCTCTTGTTAGCATATAATATAAGTATAATTTATATTACACGCTCCTATTGTTAGTGTTTAAACCCTTTTTCAAGAAACAAGTGCACTTTTTAATTGTGAGTGTTGAAAAGAGGGTAAAACAAACCTTGTCTTTGTAAAGATTTTCGTTGAGAACATCCTCGAGGGTCCATGAAAGTACAATATCCAAAAGCCTTCCAGGTTTAGGTTCCTTTTCAGTTGCATTATTACTCTTCTCCATCCTTTGCATTCTCTAAAGATATTATTAGTTAAGAAAAAAAATTAGTATATATACATATAAGAACACAATTAATGATAGAGAATGGAACAACCTAAGAAACTAAGCAGTTAATAAGCAGTTAATAAAGGTGCATGATGCATTGTCTTCTCGGCTTCTAAAGCCCCTTTTCATTTTCATGCATTAAAATTTGAGTCACACATAAGAATTTATTTAATTTAGACAAAAATAAATTTATATGGCAAAATTGATAATGAGATGACAATAAAACAGGGGTCCGTATAAAATGATTAGTAGAAAGATTGGTTCATCTTAGACCAATTATTTATATTCGTTTGATTAAATTGTCCATTAAATCTTGTTATAGTCCATACACATCAAATTCTACTCATCATCTTATAGAAAAAAACTCTTTTTATATACATTCTTTCTCTTCTTTAAATCTTCGACCACTTTGAGATTATAACTTAAAAAATAAAATAAAACCTACCAATATAATTCATTAAATACTGCCATCATTCCTACTCAATAAATTCTCAAACTTCATCCATGCAAATGGCTGAGATAAATTGGTTTAAGGTTTGCTGAAAAAGAAAAATGGTAAACCTGTGTGAGAGTTGCTACAGATTGAAAATTATGAATTTTCTATTGTTCTTACCTACAACCATTGGAATTTTTTTTGCTCCCTCTATCAAGAACAAAAACAAAAGAGTTTTTTGAGATGAATATATGTGTTAAAGAAGAGATATTCAACTATTGGAATTTAAGTAAACTAAATTTATAACCCATATTTGACTTAGTATACATGTAAAAAGAAAGACTAAATTTTTAATTTTGGGCTTGTTTGTATAAAACTTATCTATCCAAGAAATTAAAATATTGAATCAGACATTAAAGATCTTAAATTTAGAGCTATCCATCTAAAAATAATAATAGAATAAATTAAATTTTTATTTACAATTTTTATTTTAAATAACTGCATAAAAACTTAGTGGTAATGAAAGTGAGATTGAGAGAGATGATAGAGAAATGAGGAGATGGATCTGTGTGGAGCTTTGAAGGTCATGGTTGTTGGGAAATGTCATATATAAGGGAGATATTACATGTGGAGAGCATATAATATTACAATAATGATGTGATTAATCTAAAGGTTAAAAACTCATGATCCATTTGGACCAATACTTTATAGGTGCATGCTAAACGGACCCATAAAATAGATGAAGGGTTGATTTATTATATTATGAATAGATTTGTGATTCATTAATTTCAAGATCTACATAGCATATATAGTCCGTCATTTAAGGACAATTGTCACTAAACTTTGATCCACCCAACTAGTCACAATTATAGGTGTTTTATTCAGTCCAATATAAACCACAGCATCCAAATTGAAGAAATAAAATTAAAAATTGAACAAACTGAAAATGGAAAAATCAGCTTTTGAAAAGGGTTTGTTCGATTTATAGTTCCTATGATATTAAATCGATCCAACCTTAACCAAACCACAAAATTAAGTCATGTTTATTTTGTAAAAATATTTTATGATTTTGTTTTTCAAAATATGTGTTTATTTTATTTTTAATTAAAACTTTTGAAGAAAATAATTATGACATAAATAAGATAAAATGTAATTAAGTTAGTGAAAATGTAAAGGAGATAACGAAAACAGTTTTTTGACTTTTTAATAATGAATACAAATAAATACACATTTTAAAAAATAAAAACAAACTTATTAATTAGATGTTGAGAGACATGAGTTAATCCTCAAAGTCACATTAATTAGACGTTTAGGATAAATACACATCGTTACTATTTTTGTCATGGCTTGAGCTACGTACTTATGCCTGATTGAGGTATTCTTAGGGGGGTTAGAAAGTGAAGAAAAAGATCTACAATATCAGAGTTTCACTCTTGAGCTAAATAGAGGTATATCATGGTGTAAAGTTCATGTACATTTTCTCTAGTGTATCACGAGTAGTACTTGCATATATTGATATATATAGCTATAAATATTAGATGATCAAGGTGAAACCAAGGCGGAAATAAAATCTAAGAGGCGAAGCTACGATTTTAATTCAGACGCCTCAATCCAATTTAGTTTAAAGAGTGTTAACGGAAGGATACAATTATAGATGAATATTGGGCACGAGAACTTGACTTCTAATTAATCCAATTACCCAATTAACACACTATTAAACAATTAAGAAGATCTTAATTAAACAATTATAATAAGGATAACACATTGCACATTGTGCCATATTGTTTAGACCATAGGGCTGAATACTTTTTCTTTAACCGTATTAATTTTGTAGCATGTAAAAAGAAGAATGACCATAAAGTGGTCCTTGTTAGAGGACTCCGTGTTTGGTCTCAATTTTATTAACTCATAACCAACAAGAGAGGAGGACATTTTTAATTGTTTTGGACCATATAGGAGGGGTATAATTAACTATAAGTTGTCGCAATGCAGGATTGACCGGATCTCACATGCAAATTTGTTCTTAAAACTTCAAATGAGTTGTAAGTGGTTATTTTAGTCTATTTTCTAGTGTTTGCATCAGAATTTGGATTTGGTGTCCTCAAACTTTCAATATATCTAAATATTAGAATTACCACTACATTAAAATTAAATATATAAGATTAATTAAAAATATTTTATTTATAATTTATTTTATGTTGTCTCTTTTCAATAAAATTTGTCAAGATCCGTCATTACACACAATCACTAACCGCGTGATTGTTCGATCTTGATTGAATTTTTTCAATCTCAAGTAAATTTAAATTTTTTTATGAAAAAAAGAAATTATCTTATAATGTAAAATAAAAGTTGATATATTAAATTTGAGATGTATGAATTAAGGTAATCAAAATCCACCTTCAATTCTTTTAATATTTCTAATATTAGAATTTGAATATGATAATTCAGTTCAAAGAAAGCTAAATCCCTCAAATTTTATAGATTCATTTAAATTATATGTAATCAATTATCAATTTATTTTATATGCATTGTCAGAACTTTTATACTGATAATTAATTATAATTGTTAAATCATTTATAATTTTAACTTAATTTATTATAATTAATTTATGTCGATATGATTATTAAAGTACATTTGCTCAATCTGTTTTTCAACTGCAATAGACACATTGAAAAAAGATTATATAAATCAGCTACACAATTGCAGAGTCGTGTAGATACATTAATATTTTACTAGTTGCCTATTAAAATTTCAACAATTATATACTTACACTATGATTTTTTATTATATCATCACTATATCATATTTATCAAATAAATTTATTTATTTATTTATTTATTTAAATCTGTTTAAGAGATGATAGACGTCCACCGATCTTTTTTCCGAAAATTATGAGTTAAAAGGCCGAGGTAGGGACGGATTCACGAGGAGCAGCCAGGGGCTACAACAGTACAACCCCCCTCCCCTTAATCAACGTATCAGTACTATATTAGTCTCTTTTCCACAAACAACTTACTATATTATTACTATTAATTTATTATTATTATTATTATTATTATTATTATTATTATTATTATTATTATATATGAAGGTTTTTTAAATTGAACAAAATAAAAAAGAAAAAAAATCATACTCAAATTACAATATTAATATAAAGTAAAACTAAGATATTGGTCAGATGTTTCTAGAATTAATTCTTCCATTTACAAATCTCAATGTATTGATTGATTACTCAAATTTATTTACATAAAAATAATGATGTAACATATTTTAAATTATAAAATATATGATAAGATAATACAAAATTAATTAGATAGATTTATTATTATATATTGATACTTAAATTGCAAAAGTAAATGATTTATGAAGTTAAAAAAAAATTATCCTGATCTATTGTTTGTTTTGGATTCGCATGAAATTGGAAAATTATTGCACATCTTATCTCTGTCCTATTCAGATATATTATAGTTGCAATTTCAGTTTCAAGTCTCGAAACACATCAATTTTGTATTTTTGTAGTTTTAGGCTATTTGTAGTTTTTTTTTTTTTTTGAAGAAAAGAATGATATCTTAACAATAATATGGAAGAGAGAAGCAAGATGTGCAACCTTGGATAATTGATGTACTACTCTCATATTTCATAAATATGAAATATCATCTCAACAACTGCACTGTGTTTGCTATGGAATGCGGGTTTAATTGTTGAATTTGTATATTTATTTCTTTGACCAAGGTTGTTTGACCATATGAATTTCTTTTAAATGCAACATATGAATTTCTTCTAATGTATTGTGTTTAAACTTAACTATGAATATATATATAAACGAATGAAAATAAGAACAACAAAAGTGGACGTGCCGGAGTGGTTATCGGGCATGACTAGAAATCATGTGGGCTTTGCCCGCGCAGGTTCGAATCCTGCCGTCCACGATTTTACTCTTTTTATTTTGAATTAAAAAATATCAAGCCGTCCACGATTTTACTCTTTTTATTTTGAATTAAAAAATATCAAGCCGTTCACGATTTTTATCCTTTTTATTTTGAATTAAAAAATATCAACAATTAAGTCTCGTGATATTTCCTTTCTTCAATTCATAAAATCTAATTTTCTTATGTTTATATGCATCACAGAGAATACAACTAATGGCTTTAAGAAAATTAAATGATATCAAATAAAGTTCTTATTACTGTGATTTAATTTTTAAGCTTACATAAAATGATATGTATGTCTATTTAGCTTTTATCCTACCCAAAGGTATAATTAAATATATTTATTTCCAAGTTCGCATGCATGCTTTCAAAATCATGTGTGATATTTAAAAAAAGTAAAGTGGATAAAGTTCAGACCAAAATATGGTCTATATAATGTATTTCATAAAAAAAGTGTGTACTTCAATTGCATCACTATCTATATAATGTATTTGTTTTCAATGTCTTCAGTCTTCACTAATTCTCCATGGTGCTGACAAACGAACTATAGTCAAATCTTCCTCCATTATTCCTTGTCCAACCATAATTTCAATGGTTTGCTATAATTAAAATACAATCATGCAAATATTAGTTTCTCCAAAGAGTTATGCAACCGGCCAATTATGCAAATATTAGTTGATATCAGATTAACTCTATGAACTATCACTTTTATTTTACTTTTTTTAATATTTTAAATATAGATAAGCTATTTGTGAAGACATGTGTGTACTATTTTCTATGCAATTATGTAAGAATTAATAATGGATAAGTATTTTTTTTTTTTTTATGATAAAAAATTTCTCCAATATGTAACAAATACCGGAAATATTTTATTAAATCAAACAAATTGCATCATACCAAATATCCAATATATTTTTAGTACAAAAAACATGTTTTTTTTACAAATTGCATAAAATTATTAACCTATGAAATTATTTTTCATCTGATATTTTAACGATGTTTTCTAGGTTTAGGATTGAGGAAAAATACCAAAAGAAGTGTTAATTTTTAAAAAGATTTATAGTTCTTATCTCTTTCCATGAGAAATTTGAGTTTATTTTTTATTTCAATGTTAAAATTATACAATTAACATTAATATAAGAAAAAATATGATGGCTTCACTTACCTAGGGAAAGTAATTGTTTCAGATTTGTCACTTATTCTAAGTGTAGTTGTTTCTGACTTGTCACTTATTCTAAGTTTGTTAAATGATGATGAAGATTCCTCAAGTACTTCAAATTCAAGCAATGCATCCTCAATAACTTGATTCAATTTCTTGTCCTCATCAGCATTATGCAAACACTTTCTTTCTTTAGCATCAACAACAACTTTTCTCCACACAGAGTCACTGTTGATTAAAGTTGAAGCATTTCCTACAATCCAAAGGCAATATCTACAAAAAAGTATATAAAAATCAATTTCAAATTAACTTGTTCGTATGTATTTTAATCTTGGTAACTCTAACAATTCTAACACTACATGTTGAGGCGTGTGACTAGACACATTGATTACTATCAATAAATTCATTTTGTCAAATTATTACTGGTCTCAATGTTGTGCCAGTGTTATTCGTGATTCATAATTTGAAAGCAACATAAATAACATTACCTAGCTCTTGTGATTGCAACATTAGTTCTTTGTCTATTGGAAAGAAAACCTACTTTTCCACTCCCATTAGATCTCACAGTTGACATTATTATAATGTCTTCTTCACCACCTTGAAAGCCATCAACAGAACGAACATTAACACAAAAGTGAGGATCAGAAACCATGTACTTCTTAACTTTCTCTTGGATTTCATAAACTTGAGCCTTGTATGGAGATATGATCCCTATGCTAACTTTCCTCCTTGTCCTTAAATATTCTGTCAAATAAATAAAAACACATACATAATGTATATATCATATATTATAATATATCATATCATATTATATTATGTTATGCTGGTAGTTTTAAATTGCAATTTCGGTTATTTTACAATAAAAATCAAATAAATGGAATCAATGCAGCCATATTGCGATTGCAATGCAGAAGTGAAGACCTCTAAAATTGAAGTTGTTAATGCAGTTGGGGACCGCAATTTAAAAACATAACTTCGTACACTATTGCTAAAAATTTTATAAACAAACAAATTGACAGAAGAAAAAGAGAAAGAGAAATCAAACCATTTTTAAGGCTTCTAATAATCTCAGAAATAGCAGCAGCTTCAATCATGTTCTTCAAACTATGCTCATGATTACATTGCTCTTTACCCTTAGATATGTTAATGAAAGAGTAGGAACCATACATGTTTCCTTCAAGGAAAAGCTTGTTATAGCTTTTCTCTGCCACAATGTTGGCATCAGAAAGTTGATCATCATAGAATTCTTTACTTGGGAACATGCTAATAGATGGATGCATTCTATATTGCACATTAAGCATATGCTTCTTGTATCCCAACAATACTAACCTCTCAAACAAGCTCCTTCCAAATTCTGCCCTGTCAGCAATCTAACACAAAAAACTTCATAATCATTAACTATGATAAAAATAAAAATCTCACACAATTTTAATAATATCTTCCACTCGTTTTATCTGTCAAGTCTGAAATATTATCATGTTATTTGTCATTTTAAATTACCAAAACATATTTCTTTGAACATAATACATTTATTTATCGTTATTAAGCGCAGTTTTTAATTGTAAAAGCAACAATAAATACATGTTATTTTAACTTTAAAAAAAAAAAGTACTAAGGATTTTCAAGTAAAATGAGACAGATAAAATAATTTTCTTAGTACCTTGCTTTTGACCATTGCAGGAAGTTGTCTCTCATCACCAATGAGAATACAACGTTCGAGACCAGGTAATTGTAATGGAATAGTTGATTCACATTCTTTAAGCTGAGCAGCTTCATCAATCACTAAAAATTGCACATTTTTCATTTCTTCTGTGTCCAATTTACAAGAACTTGAAGCTGTACAAAATAGAAGACGTGCATTCTTCAAGCAAAATTGTGATAGACCATATTTGGTTGTAACCTTTGGGAGCTTAATAGCCTTAGAAAGAAAACAAAGGGTGTCAATGAACTCTTCTTTTTCTAAGCTTAACCATCCAAACCAATCAAAAATGACTTTTCCATCTTCACAATTATGGAAAGCTTGTTTTGGTTTGCTTTGATTCAATGAAACTTCAAGAGATTTTAGCAATTCAATAGCTCTAAACATTTTCAACGCCAACTTAATATGAAGAAAACATGTTGGTAGGTGAGTATATAAAGTTTTCATGAATGACTTTAACTTCCCTCCAATGATACAGAATCTTTGTCTTAAATAATTCTCCATACTCATACCAACACTTAACCTTTTATCATCTTTATATACATCATATTGCTCTGCAATGTAATCATATCTCTTCTTTACAAACTGCTCTAATGTCATAACAGAACGATATTTACAATGTCTCTTGTAATTAAAATATGCATGACTCACATTGCTGTGCTTTCCCTTCACAAATTCTTCTAATGACATAACATCTTTGTCATCTTCATTCACATTATTATTATTCTTATACCAAGAATATTGCTGTTCAGGATTCTTTAGTAACTGGATCATTGATTCCAAACAAGTTATCCAACCAGTCATTGAACCAAAACAGAATAACAAATCCTTTACTCTATTATTCAAAAACACTTCTCCAAGACCCTTATAAGAATCTATTTTCATTCTTTCTTCATTACCAAATAGCACTATGTCACCAAGACCATATGAACCATGTTCAAGTGAATCCTTAGCTATGCTGTGAAGGCGCGACACCACGGCTAACACTGCAGTATTAGTAGGAGCACATGTCACTGTTCTGATTTTTAACTTTAACAGACAAAATAGCATTGAAGCAACTGTCTTTGTTTTTCCGGTTCCGGGTGGACCCCATATGAGTTTTATAGGATCATTATGAGGACATTTGGTCATACTAACACAACTTAGAATGGCATCTTCTTGAGATTTATTGAGATTCTGTGCTTTGATTATGTTTTGCACTCGAATATGGGGTCGAATAACAATTTCCCCTGATAAGCAAGTTTGACAGTTTTCTTCGTTCTGTAAAATATGAAATGAAAACATGAAACTTTTTATGACACTATCTATACTAATATCATAGAACAATAATGCCAAAATAATGGTTAAGTATAGTTGATATGGCCAAACTTGCAGTCACAAAAACATAAAACTTTTTAACATTGCTGTCAAAATCGCGATTGCTACTGTTATTGAAAATGTGAAAATTATAAGCAGAATTTTACAAATGGCCCACGAATGCAATTTAAACTATGACATCAAGATTTTGTATGTCTCTATAACACAACTGCAATTTGGGCCACATATATAAGCTTATGACGAAAAATAATTTGATGATTCTTACCATTGAATAAGGCTGCAACACTTTTTTAATTATATTCGCGCAGGATCCTTCCATCTTCGAGTGCAAGGCTTTCCAAATCCGAACATTTGTTGTCATGTTAATGAGATAAACAGCATAGAATTTCTGAGATTTGTTCCTTCTATAGTCAAATTTACTATGCATCTCCATATACTTGGACAAAACTATAGGAATTTCATCAGTAAATTCATTTTTTGGTTCATAAACATAAGCTATATGACAGTAGCTTGTGATCCTGCTCAAGTCATCTATTGATTTTGGTCGAATGTTGGTGAAAGCAATAAGATCACCAACCTCAGGTTCATATTTTCCTAAACCATTCACCTCATCAATAGTGTTCATCAATGTAATGTTATATAACAAGTTATTGGGAGGATTAAAAAACTTAGAAGTTTCCATTGTCCTGATTTCACAAAAAGAAGCTTGTGCCACACTTATCAAGCTTGAAGACAGATCACAATGTGTTTCCTCAATCAATGCAGGAATGAAGGAATTCATGTAACCATTTGTTGATAAAAATGTCATTGGAATCTTAGGCACCTGCGCCAAATTAAACAACATGATCAAACAAATTTTAGTAGTACTATTACTAATGTATTTGACATTTCACAACAGAAAGGTGAAAAAATGAACCTGGTGTTTGAAAAGATTTTGATTGAGAAGATCCTCTATAGTCCAAGAGAATACAATATTTATTAAGCTTGCACAATTAAGACATTCTGCCATGGTATTACAACTCTTCTCCATCCTTGTTGCTTAATGATGATCCCTTTTGATCAATCTACATATATACCAATATCAGCATGCATGGTTAATTTATTTGTTTTGGACACATGAAAATATATGCAAAAAAAACTTCTTCAAAAGCTATGCACATTAATTTACATATCCATGATAATAATACTAGTGAAAAAGAAAAGGAAATAAAAAGTTATGAAGTAACAATAACACTTACATTAAAATACTCAAGTAAACAAACTAGTGTAGTAAAATACTCTTTAAAGATGTTTTATAGCAAAACTAAAACAATGTTGAGTAGCTAGAAAGACACTCTTTGATTACAAAAGTTGAGTAGACAACACTAGTAGCATAGTACTAGTATTAACTACCCAAACAATTTGAGCTGGTGAAATGCATTTACTATTTTTGAAATCTTAACCGGTGTTTTTGAAGCCTTGGAAGAAAAAAAATTTAATTAGGCAAATGCTAATTATATTCAATTTTTTAAAAGTTCCTATTTATGTAATTAATTATAGTTGTCTTGTTTAACTTATACATACTACTTGTCCTTCCTAAATATAAGACTCTATTGAAATTTTTGTTTTTCCTCTTTATAAGACTTTATTTTTTATTTTTTAATTACATTAGTTATTTTTTACTAACTTATCCATAATTGTGTTACATTTTTTTTTGCTATTTGTAATAAATATTACAATAAAAAATATAAATTAATTCTCTCTCTTCAAATATAAATTAGTAAAACAATTCAAATTATAAACAAATTTAATACTACAATCAAATTTCTAATACTTGCAATTTAATCAATAGAGTTATATATATAGGAATGGAGATAGCGATTCTTAAAAAAAATGTTTTATAATTGTGTTAATTCCGATAATAAAATAAATTTTGTTTACTAAAATAATCATATTAATATGAATATTTTAGTGTATTAATAAAATAATGTAATTAATGTTTCATTAATAATATAAAGATACATATAAACTAAGACAAGTAAATATTGCATATAGGACACTTAATATGAGATAAAACATCTCAAATATAATCATTATTTAAAATATATATATATATATATCATTTTTTATAGCAGTTTTTTCGTAATTTTGATTTTTTTCTTCTAATTTTTGAAATAAAACCTAACACTTAAATTTAAATTTTGAGTTGTATAACAAGTTTTTATCTAACGTGGCTTTAATTGCATAAAAAGGAAGGCAGTCATATCAATATTTGAATAAAATTTATTAAATTTAAGTTTAATTAAAATATATAAAACTTTTAACACTAATCAATGTATGTTTTGGACATAATAATTACATTTAACAATAAAAATAAAATAAATATAAAATTAATTAAAAAATAATGAAACTCCTATAAGTCAAAACCCCCAATTCATTCAACAAATCCATACATCGTTTATCCTTCATCGAACTCATACCCACATCTTCATCAAATTCATTCTCCACGCTAACCTCCCATGAACCCTATCTCCAAATTCGTGTTAACTCTAAGTTCATATGTGAAATGAATGGTTTCAAATGTGGTGAGAAAAATATGTGACTACCTCCATTAGAGCGTGAGTTGCGTAATATTTGATTAACTTTAGCAATGATATTTATCATAATTTTGACTACTAATAAATCTCATGTGTCATATCTAATTTCCAAAACTTCCCCAAAAAATTAATTTTCCAATTTAAAATGGTGCCTCATATCATATTCCAAAAAGGCAACATTAAGTTTCCTCTAATCAATCATCTCACTCAAAAACTTAGATAGGATTTTATTGTGCATGATTTATATTACCATAACTATAAGAAATCAATATTTAGAAGAAAAAAACACGGTAAACTCTTTTAAATTGATAGAATTTTATATATAATTTTCTAAATATTAGATTATTGTGTTATTCCTCCCTAAATTTTCCTTCATGATAATTTAAAAAATATTTCACATTTATGTCAAAATTTCAACATCATTATAATCTTTCGCAAAAAAGAAACATCCTTATAACCTATTTTTAGTGAATTATTTAAACAATAAACTTTTTTAGAGATATAATAGGGTTTAGTGAAAAAATTATATAAAAATATTTTTATGTAAAATATTCATTTCCTGTTTGTTAGTAAATTTTTATGTAAAATAATATATTTAGTCAGATCTTCAATATATTAAAGTGAAAATAGATAAAATAAATACAAATATTTATTTAAAAACTAATAAGAATATTAAGAACTATCTAGCTCAAATATTTTATCGGTCTTTGTAAGTTCTTGCATCTTTTATTTTCGTTCCTGCAAGTTTTTTTTTAATTTAAATTTTTTAAATTTAATTTAGTTTTAAAATCATCTATACCATTAGCTGCTGTTAAAAAAAAGCGTATGTAGCAAACAGATGACTGACATGCTAGTTTGACGTAGCAGATGAATAAATTAAATAATTAAAAAATTAAGTAATTAAATTGATTAATAAAGATATAGAAAAAGGAAATGAAGGAAAGTTGAAGTTAGTTATGTATTAGTCCTTTCATCCAAAATCATAAATAAGTTTGGGGATTATGGTTCTCTACTCCTTTCTCTATCATTGTATCATCATTATCAGATCACCAACATCGAATCACTATCATTGCATACCTTTTTGTCCCTTTTTTTTTTTATTTGTGGCGAAGGATGAAGTTTTTGTTTCTTCATTTAAGGTTTATTTATTTGTTGTTTATGTTAGTGAGTGATGTATTATTCTATTTGGTTGTCTTTTTTTTTTTTAGAAAATAATTTTATTTAATTTTTGTTTATGTTGTGTATAAGGGTTGTGGGGACCAAAACATATTTCTCATTTTAGAAGGAATTACTAAAATATAATACTTTGGTGATGCGAAAAAAGGTTTATAACTCACATCATCAACAATTTGTACTTTTAGCATTTTTTTTTCTTTATTCAGATATCAATTTAAGTGGTGTTGATAGATTTTCTACGTAGCCCTTGATAAAATACAACTTTATTCATTCTAAATGTGTGATTAATAAGTAGTAACCTACTATGCGAGTCAAACCACGATGTCTTTCCATCGAATTTTATTCTAAATTATTTTGTGTCTTTCATGCAAATAGAACAAAAACCAATATATTGTGTCCATTAACATGACAATATCTCATAAGCGAGAAAATCATTAATGATCCACACCAAAGGATCTCTGATCATAAAATTTTATTTTCAAGCAATATCATACGTTAAGACACCACTCCACTACCTCTTGAAATCAGCGATCAAATATTGTAAATAAATACCAGTTGTAGGATTAGAAGGATTTGATATCATCACAACTAAGAACATGTAAGATTTAAACAAACACGTATTAAGAGAAAGATTGTATAGAGTAACAATAACAGACCAAAAAGAATAAGGAGTAAACAATGCTCTAATAGAATGTATAAATTCATCTGAGGCTAATCTAAATCTTACATTGTATGAATTTGGCGCAAATTCGTGATGCATTTGATCAAAGCATTTTCATGTCTGACCACCAAACAGATGTCGCAACTCACTTGAATTTCTTCTATTATCATAATGTCACATTATTTTTCCTGCAATTTGCATTGATGCAAACATTCTCTGCAATCTTGATACTATGGATAAATAAAAGATTGTCTTTCTTGAAATTAATTTTCCCCTACTTGCTCTTGAGTTCTTCCTTTGATGATACCTTGATTGTTGACAAAACTTACATTTAACTAAATTGACATCATTTTATACCGATTGTTATCGTAATACAACATACAATATTTAACACAATAATAAATCTTCTTGACATCTAATCCTAACTTCGACACTATATGTTTAACATCGTAATAACTTTGCAGCAAATCATTACTAGGTGTTGCATATGGCATTATTTTAGTTATTAAACTTAAAGCTAAATCAGGAACATGAAATTGAAACCTTAAATCTAAAAGTCTAATACATATTGATTATAACTTTGAGTTTTGAGATCATTCGAGCAACGATTTATTTGTATCTTTAAAAAGACCATAAAATATTTGAACTTTTTATTTGGAAGTCCATCAACATCGTTATATTGATCTTCATTAAATGTCAAATTAACTCCATCAGCATATAAAGTCATATTATTCATCACCTAAAAATGTTGATAATTATAATAATCTACACCTAATATACTAGTACTATTTGAAAGACCTACATTATTCTCGACACATATATTAATATTAGACATTGTGGAAGACTCCTCCCCGTGATTGGTCGGACATATATACATGTATATGCATATGTATATATATATTTTTCTATTTATTTTTGAATTAATTCTAATATATTTTGTAATTAAAATAAATCAATACCTAATAATTTAATAAAAATAGTATTTATTTTTTTATTTATATAAAATTTAAATATGTGAAAAATCACGAAATGAGTATGAAAGACACAGTAAGAGAGAAGAAGCATACATTTTCTTTTATGTGGAAGTAAATCCGAATTATTTATTCTTTCAAAATAAACCAAATTATTTATTTTTATTACTTTATCTATGTGAAGTTATTTGAAATTTTTAAAAAAAAATAGAGAAGACAAAACTATTATAATTAATGGTATTATTTTATAACACTTTTGTACGAGATTCAAACTATTTTTTAAAATATTTGAAATATAATCATGAGAAAATAAAATAACTTCGTCTTACCCTTTTTTGTTGGAAATTAATTATATAAAAAAAAAAAGAAATGGAATATTTAATGTTCTTCAGATCCGTTATCATTTTCAATTATTTCCTCTTAACGAAGCATGTTAATTTGAAAGAAAGAAAATTGAAAAAAACAGTAAATTTAAAGATAACAGATTCCAATATTGACATATATTTTTAAATGAAATGAGAAAACTGATTTATTTTTAAAAATCCTTTACATTCCAACAGAATATTAGTAAATGATGTGATGTTATTAGCTTAAAAATTAGATGAAAAGTGAAAACTCTTGCATCCAATGAAAATATTGGATTAGGTTTTTCTTCTTTCAACAATTAAGTTTCTTTTTTAATTATCCAGTGCAAAAAATTGCACACCTCTCGCTTTTTAGAACAAAAAGAAACACTGGAATGAAATAAAATAAAAAGAAAATATTTATATATATATATATAGTCAAGAACAACGAATCCCTTTACGATAAACAGATTCATTTTGCAAGTTCGTTATTAAGTAGTTCCGACAAAGGATCCAAATAATGACGTATACAATACTTGAATTTTTGGTGTAGATGCTACATAGTTGGTTCTCATCTTTCCGAGACTACGAGTATAATATAGGAGCATCCGTAAAAAAAAGACCACCCTAAAATGATCATCTCGTGGCTAATAAGAACGAATCAAATCAAATGGTTCTATTTTCTTTCTCAAACTTTTTGAGCTCAGTTCCGTATGAACAAATCGTAAAGATTAAGAAAAATGAGTGAGCCATATATCTAATACTAAAAAAAAGATATATATATATATATTACTAATAAGGTCCGTAGACTCTAATTAATTTTTGGCGATCTTTATTTCCGTAATAATAGCAACGTGTATATGCATGGATTCGTGATTTTCCATACAAACTTTCAATTCCTCAAGCTGGATACATGCCCAAATATTTATTGTCAATTCTTATATTTCTAAGACTGGCTTTATTTTTTTGTCATGAACACACGAAACCTCATATATAAATTGGTTGAACCAATTTGTTTGACAATGGTTCACAATGGCATATCACATCACAATACAAGTTTGCATTGCCTGGCCTCCAAGT
Source organism: Cicer judaicum (assembly GCA_037974835.1). Classification (NCBI taxonomy): domain Eukaryota; kingdom Viridiplantae; phylum Streptophyta; class Magnoliopsida; order Fabales; family Fabaceae; genus Cicer; species Cicer judaicum. Next base: position 524,949 of record JBBPBS010000361.1, read on the forward strand.
TTTGTTTTTATATATTTGTGTTTCATCTAAAATGATTATAAGATTATAAAGAAATTCCTTCATGATATCAAGGTAACATAGTTAGTGGCGAAGTGACACTTTATTTATTATTTGATGGAGTGCATGCATGACAATGAAAAGTAATGATGAGTACATGTGTTGGTAAAAATAACAATCATGACGACATTAATTGTTATCCCATTGATTAGTGTGTGAGTCATTCATTTTTAGTTATACCACATATAGTGTGCTAGCCATATGTTATTAATATTTCGTCTCGCTATCCTATTTTCAATGTCTATCATCTCCGTTTTTCACCTTCTTCATTATTTTTCCATTATTAAAGTTTTGCGAAAATAAACTTAATAATATGACATTTAATAGCTCTAAATATTCTATATACATTCTAAAACTTTTCAAAATTATAGTATTAGAAAGAGAAATTCAAAAGAAAAAAAAGTAGAGATATCCTAACGAATTCTCCCACCGTAATTTATTAAAATAAAAAGAAAAAAGTCGAACTTTTTCTTCTTCCTTATTATAGCAATTTTAATTGACTTTTCAATTTTTAATTTTATCATTCTTATAATATCCTTCATTAAATTTTTGTAACAATTTTCTATGTATTGTTTGAATAATTCAAGAAAAAATTTCAGGATGCCTAGTTTTAGGAAGAGAGTGATAAGTGGAAAAGTCTTAAAAAAAAAAAGGATATTTTTGTCA
>JBBPBS010000361.1:527409-550376 GCA_037974835.1 Cicer judaicum
TTAAAAATTATATTTGCATATTACATGAATTAAAAATAAAAAATTTAAATTTTATAGAAATTAAAATACATTTATATAAAATATTAGATTTTATTTTTTTAATAAATAAATAATTTTTTCTTTTATTTTAAAGAGTTTAACGACACAATTCACACATTAATACTAAATACTAAAAAATAAGAGTATCGCAGCTAAGATATGAATCTATCTATACATAATATTATTAGAATAATTTTATGGCAAATTTGTGTAGATATATTTTACGTTTCAATTAATAGTAATTAATATTTTTTAAGTATTATTAATCTAATTACTACTAGTTCAAATTCATTGAAATATTTCTATTGAAAGTTGATCTTATTAAAGGATTTTTTTTCTCTTTTGATCATGGTAAAGTTACTGGCCCTAAAAATGATGCAAAGTGCTATCAATTAATTATGTCTTTTTTTGAAACAAAAAGTCTTATTTTTTTTGTATGATATAGGAATCCGAGTAAGGAACCTTAAATGCGTGAGAAACTCTTTGTTACTTTCTTCTCTCATCAATTCTCATTGCGTTGAGCTTTCTAGGTGATTCCATTACTATTGCAAATGAGTCATATGATATTATCTCTTTGAGTAAATTAAAGTGATGGAGTAATACTTGGTGTACATTATTCTGTTCTTTTTGAATTCTTTTTCATCTAGATTGAATCATGTGAGTTGAAGTTTATTTGGTAATTAATAACTTATCCCAGTTTTGCAAAACAATAATATGTCTCATGTTTTTCTCTTTATTTGTATAATTTATTTTGTTTTAGTTTCAGGCTATTAACTTTTTTTTTAGTTCATGTTGAACAATGATTAGTTTCAATGCATCAATGTATTTAGAGGATATGCATGCATGAAAGTAATGTGCTAACTTTTGGCACTTCACTAATGATAAATTTTTATGTTATTTTGTAGTATTTTTTCTTATTCCATGTTTTTTGTACAATTCATATAGATATTTTATGAATTATGCTATTGTTTGCTTTTATGTATCAATGGATGATATAAGTTTATTGATTTATTGTTTGCTTTTGGCACTTCGAAATTTTTCTTTGTTGTTTGCAAGAAAACTATGAATTGGAGGTAGCTATATTGCAACCATTTCCTGAGTGAGAGCTATATGTTTCAGTCAATTCTTTGAGGTAGCTATAGAGTGAATGCTTTGAAATTAATATATAAATAGTAAGAATTGAAGAGCATAATTGAAAAATTATAATTAAAATTACATCAAAAATTGAGAATTATATTCATTATAGATAATTATTTTATTAAAATAATTTTGTGAAAGAGATGGAGTACAAAATAACAAAGAATGATTAAGAGTAAAAGACATTAAAGTAACATTATACTATAGTCCTTAGAAAAAAATGATTTACAATTAGAATGTTTCATTTTGTACCACAAACATTAGATTAAAGATTTTATTTGATTATGTTGTTGAATTATGTTAGAAGATCTAAAAGCTCAGAAGAGATTAAAACAGTCCATAATGTGTTTTATAAAAAAATTTAAGGAGGCATGTTTTCAAAGGGATTTGCTAAATGATGATAAGAAATACATGAATGGAATTGTAGAGTTAAGTGAGTACGAGATATTATTTGAAATTTTTTTTTGCAATTTAGATTATAATTTATTTTCAACAAAACACGAGAATATTTGAGTGATTGTATTTTGTATTGATAACTGAAAAATTTACAATTTCAAGTATGTAATATATGATATAATTATAATTATGTTTTATGTCACGTTAATTTAATATGTAATATCTTTACTAATTTATTGAACCACATATTGACATTCCACTAGAAGTTGGTGAATATTCAACTTGTAGCATAACTCATAATAGTCCACTTGCATAGTTGATTGCGAGAACAAAACTCATTATATGGGACGAGGTGCCAATGACTCCTAAATTTTGAGGCTGTTGATAGGAATTTTAGAGATGTGATTCATGAACATAAAGATCAAAAGTTGAATATTCCATTTGGTGGCAAAATTGTTGTATTAGGTGGAGATTTTAGAATTCTTTTGCAAGTTATTCCAAAAGCAACAAGACAAGATGTTGTTGATGCTTTTATTAGTTCATTATATCTTTGAAATTTTTGCAAAGTCATGACATTACTCACAAACACAAGACTTCTTCATGGTATCTCGACCACATAACTTGCTCAAAAAAAGAAATTTTTTGATTGGGTGTTAGGAATTGGTGATAGTACAATTGGTGAAAAAAACAATGACATTATCATGATAGAATTACATGATGATTTGGTATTACGAAGTTCAGGTTATTCATTGACTTCTATTGTTGATGCCATTTAATCGTCATTTTTGGTTAACATGAACGATCCATCATATTTTCAAGACAAAATTATATTGTTCCTTAGAAATTATATTCTTCATGCTTTCAATGATACGCTCAAAATGATATCGAGTGAAGAAAAAACATATCTTAGTTTGATACTTTACACTCCACAAATCCAAATGACCTAACAATGAGCATACACCAAACTTTTTTAATACTTTTAATGTATGTGGTTTTTTAACTCGTGTATTGAGGTTAAAAAAAGGGTGGGAGTAGTAGCGATGTTGTTGAGGAATATACATGAAACTGATGAATTGTGCAATAGAATTCAGCTTATCATACACAAAAAAAGGCAACTATGTTTTTGAAGGAAAAATTATATTAAGAAGAAATATTCGAGATAAAGTTTATATATCTAGATTGTGTCTGATACCCTCTAATCTCATAATTCCATTTAAATTTCAGCGAAAACAATTTCCTTTAGTCGTCCTCTTTGCAATGACTATCAACAAAAGTCAAGAACAATCATTGAACCATATAAAATTATATCTTCCAATCACTATTTTCTCACATGAAGAACTATATATTGCAATTTCAATCATGACATTAAGAAAATCATGACATTAAAAAAACGTTTGAAGATCCTAATAGTTAATAATAAGGCTGTGATTCAAAATCACTAAATGTTGTTTATAAAGAAATATTTTGAAAGGTAAAATAAGTTATTATATATTTTTTTTTTACTTTTTATGATATGATTGTTCTTGCATTAGATTTAATAACTTATATGCATAACATTTAATGTTTTAAAATTAAAAACTGTGCACATATTACTACATTATTTTATATGATTGTATTTATCTTTTGTTTTTCACTTGCTAATATATATTACTACATTTTATTTTTTTTAACCCCTTAGCATTGTACGACTTTACGTCTAGTAATAATGAATAGCTAATATGCTTATCTTGAAGAATATGATAATTTAAAAAATATAAGAAGTAAAATACATTTTAAAATCTAAAGTAGAGTTGCAATTGTTGATTATAAAAATAAATTTCAATTTTAACAGTTTTGTAATTTGTAATACATGTATATCCACCGAATCACGATGTTAAAAAATAACATTGCAATCAATGATTTTTATTTTTGGTAATTAGTTTTCAAGTTTCTGTAAAATAAAAATTAATTTTGAAGTGCTGAATTTTTTGAAACTTAATATTTCATATCAACTTTATGTCTCTCTTTATCTTTCTCTACCATTTCACCTCTTGTCAAAAAAATTACGCAATCTATGCTGTTAGCCTGTTACCAAATCAAATTCATTAAGTAATATAAGATAACTCTTTTCTTGGTTTTATGTTTTAAATCCAATTTGAAGAGATTTAATATGAGTCATATGATGTTGAACTAATAACTTATTCTCTCTCTCTCTATATATATATATATTCTTGAGATCATACGTTCAAGATGATAATTTTTATAATGGTTTTATTTTTTGTGATTAGTTATACATACTCTTAATTATTTATGCATTATTTTTTACAATTCTTTACAAAAATAAAATCCCAATTTAAATTGTTATATTTTTCTCTACTTTTCATTGCATTATTATTTAGTATTTAAGTTTATATAAGCTACAACTTTTTAATTGCTTTTTCGAATCATTATTAGTTTATACATACCTTATATTAAAAAAAAAATGGACGTATAAAAGACACAAACATATAGAATACAACATATAAATTTCATTTTCCTTAAAAAAAATATATAAATAGCTTAACTGCATGCTTGATTCTCGACCAAAATAAATTGTCAGGCCCTTCATTTTTAAAATCAATTTTTTGTCCCTTATTAACCAATTTTTTAATTTTTTTTTATCTCCCCTGTTTTTATAATGCGACACTCTTAATAATGATATGTCACTTAGATAATATTTGGGAATTAGATAAAATATTTTTTATGTCATTATTGTTTTAATTAATTTTATTTGTATATTAAAATATTAAAAAATATTTATTTTATTTATCTATTAAAAATAAAATAATTGAAATTTTAAGTATTTGTTAGAAATATTTTAAAACTGTTAAAAAAATTTAAATAAAGTTAATAAATTTTAAACATTTTATTTAAATATTTTAAGCATAATAATAATAATAATATAAAATATATTTTATCCAACTCACAAAAATATTATCTAAGTTCTAAATATTATGTCATTAATGAGAGTGTATCATAAAAAAACTAATCAAAACCAAAATAATTTTAAAAATTAGTTAATAAAAGGAGACCAAAAAATTGATTTTAAAAATAAAAAACTACTATAAATATAAAAAAAATACATTTAAACCTATATAAAATTAATGTATTCAATTGTACAAAAAAAATATTTGTATTCAAAGAATACATTTATATAAAAAAGATGTTACATTCAATTTCTTATAAAAAAATAATAATAAGTAGACTACTTGGTCATTCCAATTCTCTCGAGAAGATGAAAAAGGAAAATACACATTAAGGAAATGATGCCACAATTAAAGGCCACCAACACTGTCATTAACTGCCAAATAAAAAGGGATAACAATGAGTTTAGGCGGGAAAATGCAACTTTATTGCTACTACACCAAGATATTATTACTTAATAAAGAAACCAAAATTAGATATTTTATATTTAAAAAATTAAATTTTAAATTAAAAAAAAATCCAAGTTTCAAATATTTGAATTATAAAATAGTTTTAGTAAAACAAATCTCGTGTTGCACGTGAGTTAACATATTTGTCTCTTTTCAACTTACCAGCTATAGTCAGAGTAATCCAGAAGAAAAATCTTAATTCAAGTATGGATTGAATAGGTAGGGTCCACATCTCTCACATTCAAGACAAAGTACTATAAATAGTTAATCTCTTCCTTAAAACAAAAACATATCTCCAACAATGTCTGCTCCAAACTCCAACAACCAATCCTCAGATAAAAGACCCATTTCCTTTTCCACACTCTCAGGCAGCTCTTCCCCCACCGTGGGAGCCAAGAGACTTCACATGGATCCTCAAACCACCATCGAAAATTTCATGCTGCCACCACAAACGGAGGAGGATCTAATTGAATCCTCATCCATGAAACCACCCGTTGTTTTGAATGAAAACATTGAAGCATTCATTGAACCTATTCTGATTGAGATATCTTCTGGAGAAGATATCGTGGAAACTCTAATCAACTTGGCACGTTTCCATCAAGCTGGTATCATTGTTTTAAGTGGTTTGGGTCCTGTGACTGATGTTACTCTTCTCCATCCACTTACACATGAACCTGCTTTTCCTATTCAAGGACCCTTTAACATGTTATCACTCTCTGGTACTTATATTAACCCTAATTGTGGACATGTACCTCCTAGATTCATTGCCAACCCTCCATGTTCTTCTTTTTCTGTTTTTCTTGATGGCACTCGTAGACAAGTTTTTGGTGGTGTTATTGGAGGAAGGGTTATATCTGCTGGTTCTGTTTTGGTTTCTCTTGCTCTTATTAAGAGCTTTGAGTTTCATCGTTTTATCCAAATTAATGGACAAGTTCGAGAGTTTGATGGTGATGATTCAACCTATGGTGGTCTCATTCCTACTCATGTTGCACCCGACAACAATGCTTTTATGGCTTCAGGATCTGGTGGTGTGGGTCCCAGTCAAACTGAGATGAATGAACAAATGCTGTCTTCTTCTCTTCCAATTGATCTGAATGTCATGCAATGGAACCACTCCACTCGCAATGATCATAACGAGTCTCAACCAAAAGACTCTTGAGTGTTTCTCCATTTGAGTCTTTTTTATATTGTTTGAATAAAATCAGTTTCGTTTGTTCTGTTTTGTCTTTCTTCTAATAAGAGCTGTATTTCAAAATCAAATATTATATGTATCACCTTTTCATGCTGTTTAATTTTCATTATTTATTTTCTTCTTTGTTTTCTCTCCAAGTTATATGCCAAATATGCCAAAGCTTATAACTCAGATTTGTTAGATGCAGTTGTGTATGTCTACGTAGATACTTATTCTAATTTGCATTTTGTTATATATATATATATATTTATGCACCTTCAATTCAAAATGGTTCTCGTATATCTTGAACACGGCTCCTCATTCGTAAGAAAAGAAAGAAAGAAAAGAATTGCACCCTTGAGTGCTTATAATTACTATATTATTGTTAAGAGGGGTCACATTTTTATTATAATCGGTGGATAATTTTTCCTCTATTAACAAGTTGTGTGGGATTGCATAGTACTCAATCCAAATTTTGATAATTAATTTTTTTATAGGTTTAATTACACTTTTGATCCTTTTATTATAAACAATTCATGAAAATGGTCAATCTATTTTTAAAGTCGTCAATTTTGATTTATCTATAGATTTTTAAACTAAAGAATGAGAAATTTAAGTATTTTTAATAACGAGATATACAATTCTATAATATAGAATCATCTAGATCTATTAGTTATTCATATGTCATTAATTAAATTTAAAAATGTAAAAAAAAAATCGGAGTTGAAAGCTATGTTTTTATTGTGTTTAAATTTATTTCAATTTCATAAGTGTTAATCATTTTACATCATCGTATCATATGTTATGTTAGTTAAAACATCTAATGTATCATTTTTTAGTTAAAAAATCAGAAATAGAGACTAAAACTGTCGACTTTTAAAATAGATGGACCAATATTATGAATCGATAGAAATAGAGAGATTAAAAGATGATAATTGATTAGTATCAACTAAAATTAAGTGTTGTTTTAGTCATTTTTATTTTTGTGACAAAATAATAAATACCACTATAAAATTAATTACATATATAATATTTTTTATTAGAACTAAAATATAATATTTAATATAATAATATTAATATTTGTCAATTAAATTAGGATTTAAACACATTTTGTTAATAAATTTAATACATGTATTCCACACTGATATAATATATTTTTCATATAATTAAGTTTTGTTTTTAGAAAAGAGTATCAACATGGAGCAAGAAAGTAAATTTTATTTCATATGTGGATGCATATGGTAAGTACAAACGTCGGAAAGTTTGAAATTACTATCTTAAAATAATTTTTTAAGAGGATTTTGTCAATTTTCAATTTTTTATCCCCTTCTAGAAATACAAATAAGAGGAGAGAGAAAATAAGAAAAAATGTATTATATATATATATATATATTATTTTTAAATATAAAAGTGTGACTTTATTTTACTAAATTTATTATTTGTTTATAAGGGATTTGTATAAAACAATATTATTATATTTTCTATTTTTTTACAAACTTGAAGTATAGTGAATACAATGTATGTGTTGAGCTTCAGAAAAACAAACAAAAGACTTTTTATTCAAATTAAATAGACCTTTATATTTTCTCCACTTTGATTGTTATTTTAAAAAAAAAGATGGTAGTGGTGTTAGAATAAATCTTCATTATTTTATATGATGAATAAAAAAAGTAACAAATACCATTAATTAACTCCCAGATGTGATCTCATGAACTAATTAGATGACTACAAAGTGACAACCATGTTAAAATAAAAGTATTTTTTCTTTTTATGGTCAATAGAGAAAGTGACAAACACCTTTAATAATTTATATATATAAAGTAGATATTTTATATTCAAATACAAATTATTACAAAAATGTTTTTTTCTATGCTTTGAGTTATATATCCACGTTGATATAAAAAGTGAAGATATATATTACTACAATTCAATTAATACTATACTAAGATAAATTTAATTTAGTGAAGTATGATAAATCACTAGAAATAATAATATAGTATTATATATGGATGGCAATCAAACAAATATTTGCAAAAAATTATTTATGTACAAAAAGTATTATTTTTACAATTATATGTACATTTATTTTCCTCTTTTGTAAAAAATAAAAATATTAATTAACACATAAAAACTAAATATATGGTTCTCAAGTCTTCAAATAAATATATCATAAATCAATCCTTATTATCTATGATCTTGGAGCACAACCCTTTGAACTATTCCTTTATGGAATTTCCACAAAAGAAACGATAACAAGGGAGTATAGTTCTTCATTGGCATGCATCTTCCTTGCGATAAATTATTACCCCTCTTGGGGGCACTTTGATTCCTCGGCTCTAGAAAACTTTGTTGAGTTCAACGTTAACCCTCAAATTTTCAGTCCCATGCATGGCTTTTTCTTAAAGGTGCAACCATGGAGAAGTTTGCGGAGGTTAATGGTGTAACCTATATATCTACGCTTTTTCTCCACCATTTTTTACTTCTGATCGTTTACCTATAACTTATTTATACTATAACTATACAATTATTAAATTCGAAACAGAAACACTCTTTTTTGTATATATGTATTTTGTTACAAAAGAACTAAGAGTAATTAATTAAGAGTGTCGTAATGAATAGCTACTTAGCTAGAATACGTATCTTGAAGAATAATAATTGAAAATATTTATATCTCTAGAAGAACACATTTTAGATTGTCAAATAGAGTTATAATTATTGATTAAAATTTAATGAATGAAATTTTAGATTTTCATAATTTATAACATAAAAAACTAGCTACCGCACTTTTAATTTGTTTATTTCTCTTTCTTCGTCTCGATCACATAAGAGAAGTGATTTTATACTATTTTTTTTTATCTAATATCATCTCTTTATATCACTTTTTCTTTCTATAATTTTATATAAATAATAGATTTTTACACGTATTTATTTTTGTTTGTGCTTTTTTTATTTTACTAAGTACGTGCGACATTGTTTTGTGTTTTTCGTTTTGATGCTATGTTTACTTATTTAAATTAACATATTAATTTTAATATAAATCATATATATTTAATCAATGATTTTAATGTATTCAATCTTACATATACATATATGGATGTGAGTGTATTTCTGTCACTTTAATTTTGTCAAATTTTTAAATCTATTTTATATTATTATTTTAGGTGTTGTAAATTTATTCGTATATTCATCTTTTTCATTTTTAAAAAATTTGTATTATTCTCAATCAATTTATTTTTTAATATGAATGAATATGGTTTTTAAGTAAAAAAAATTATAACACATATACACATCACAATTGTTAGAACCAAATAAATTGTAATTTTGAGAAATATTTTGTGTGGTAATAAGATTTGTGCACAATCACAAAAATAAAAAATAAATAAATAGAAAAAATAATTAAATATTTATTAATTATATTGAAATAATTTAATTTGAAATATAATAATTAATTTAATAACATTGAAATTTATTAATTTAATTAAATTTTACAAATAATATATTAAAATATGAGGATATTTTATGGTGTAATTGAAAATTAATATGTTTTTGTATCATCAAATTAAATAATTAATAATCTAATGACATGTGATCTATGAGTAAGTTTTATCGTATTTTAAATTTAACACCACTAAATTTTAAAATTTTATATTTTTATTCTATTTTAAAATAATTAATATTTATTTATTAAACTATATAAAAAAATAATCAAGTTTCTTCTCTTCTTCCATTACTTTTTCTCCACGTTGTATTTTCATCTTGTTTCACTATTTACCGTTCATTAAGAAATAAAGACAAACTAAAAAAATGAGAGTATATGGTCAATGATAACATGCAAACACAAGCAAATTAGAAGTGAGACAGAGGAATGATGTCGTTGCAATGGTGGAAGAAGGTGAATATTTTTCTCACGATGGTGGAAAGACGACGAAGAATAGCGATTTTCTAAGCCGTTGAAACAGTTTTGTGAGAGGAAGAGAAAGCGTTATGAACTTTTGAGTTAATAATAATTTTTATTTTAATTAAAATATAAAAGTCAAGAAAATAATTTATTAAATTTTTAAAAATTAAATTAAAAAATATTTATTAATATAAATTATTTAATCAATTTAATATATAATATATTGATATTAATATGAAAAAAATAACATATTTACTAATTAAAAAATTAAGAATACTGTTATTTTTTTTAAGAGTATAACATAAATTATCTTAAAATATTATTAAAAAACATAAAAAAAAATAATTTAATATTTTGAACAAATGAATTATTTAGTGCGAAAGAATATCAACAATAATTTACAATTTTCGTAGCAAATACTCCGTACTCTGACAACGACCACTGAAGGATGGTGGCACATGCTTCCTGTCAAATCAACTAAAAACCAACCGTCAAGATTCACACGTACGGAAAATCAAACGGTCGATATTTACCCACCACAACACACACTTTCTCTCTCTTCTCACCTCTGCACCCATGTCCCATTTGTGTCGGGACCCCCCTTTATAAATGGCAAAGACTCTTCCTTTAACTTTTTTTTTCCTCTTTCTTTACTGTGCATTTCAAACCCAAAAATCCCTCACTTGTGTCTCAATCAGAAAGTGATTGGCCACAAAAGAAAAACACTTTACTTCATCACTTGTTCATTTTTTTTTGCTGCTTCAGTCATTCACATTCATAATATATTCTTCACAAAATTCATTCTCTTCTGTTACTTTCATGGCGATCTCGAACAAAGTGTCACCTTTTTTGTTGCTATTGATGATGTTGAAGCTTGGTTTCATTTGGGTTCCACTTTTTGTTCATAAGGGTCATCAATTTGCTTGATACTATTTAGCATAAACACTTGACCCTGCTTCTTCTTTTTCTTCATCTTATTGTTCTTCTACAAACCCTTTAAGTTTCAAAGCAGGGTCCTCACTTTTTTTCTTCTCCTTTTTGGTTTGGTGGGGTTCTATAGTTTCTTCATCATTTTGCACTTATTAATGGATCCCATCTTGTTAGTTCCTTTGGGTAATGTTTGATTTTACTAGAAATTAGTGTTTTTTTTTTTGTGTGTGTGGGGATGGAGTGCATTGGAAAGTGGGAGGGTGGTATGAGTGAATGTAATAATGGTTTTGAGGAAATTGAGGACGGGGGCTCCCAGCTAGGGTTCCATGTGTTTGTGTAATTGCTAAATTTTGTGTCTTTAAAAAGAGGAGAAAAAAAGGTAATAAAGCTTCTTATGAAGCTTTCAACATCAGGAATGAGTCAGCAAGGACATGAAGGTATCAACTCAATTTTCTCCCTTAAACATTTTATTTTTCTCCCTATTCTGAGCTATTTGTTGTGGGGGCTTCAACTTGAAGTTTTATATACATGTAGATAAATCATAAATAGTATATGTGATAAATAGTATGTGTCACTTTCAAAAACTCCTTTTGTTTATGCTTCAACATTGATTGTTGTTTCCTTTTTTGATTGAGATAATTTGATGATGTGTGGAATTATAATGTAGGAGGGGAGAAGAAGTGTTTGAATTCTGAGCTATGGCATGCATGTGCGGGTCCATTGGTGTCCCTACCAACTGCAGGGACTCGTGTGGTTTACTTCCCTCAAGGTCATAGTGAGCAGGTGCTTTTTTTATACTCCTTATTGTTTCAATTTTGGATTGATAGAGTCTCTATCTAGTTAGAATTTGGTTGTTTTTTTTCTTCATTTTTTGTCATTGGAAGTTGAGTTGAGCTTTTGATGAAAAATGATTGTAGGTTGCCGCCACAACCAACAGAGAAATTGACGGTCAAATACCGAATTACCCGAGCTTGCCGCCTCAGTTGATATGCCAACTTCATAATGTTACAATGCATGTGAGTATTATATTCTTTCATCAAGTTATGACTTATGAAATATGGTAGTTGTGTTTGTTTTATCTCATGAAAGTGAGCTTAGTCAACTAGAGCATGTGTTAATTTTCAGGCAGATGTTGAAACTGATGAAGTGTATGCTCAAATGACACTACAGCCGTTGACTCCGGTATCTTCTTATTCTTTGATGACAGCTTGTTTTGTTTGTAATGCGAGATTTTGTTGAAAATGTGTTTGTAATTGTGGTTGTAGCAAGAGCAGAAAGATACATTTCTACCTATGGAATTGGGAATTCCAAGTAAGCAGCCATCAAATTATTTTTGCAAGACATTGACGGCGAGTGATACCAGCACGCATGGAGGGTTCTCTGTTCCTCGTCGTGCAGCTGAGAAAGTTTTTCCTCCATTGGTAGTGTCCTTAATTATTTTTATTTCTGTTTGATTCTTGTTTGATATGGATACATTTCTATTCTATTTTGGGCTGTATAGGATTTCTCACAGCAGCCTCCTGCACAAGAACTAATTGCTAGGGATCTCCATGACACTGAGTGGAAGTTTCGACATATTTTTCGGGGTGAGTTTCTAATTTTTTGCTGACTCTATTTTTGTTATGTTGAATTCTTTGCTAGGGATTTCCATTTGTGTTTGTTAATGTTATGCATGTGTAGTGCAGTGGCGATTTATCACAGGCTGCGTTATGTTGTCAAAAACTTGGTTTTCATGTTGAGTTGTTACTTTACTTGAGTTGTGGCGGCGAGACTTGCTTATGCATTCCTATTGCAGTTTAGTTAAAAGTTAGTTGTAGACTAAGATTCTCAAATTTAGAAAGGGATCTTTGCTAGAATCCCGATGTGCAATTACTTAAGGCAATTTAGTAGTCATTGGTGTTTAGCATATCATTAGTGACTTGAATATATGGGAAACCTGCTTTTTCCTCCTGCCTTAGAATTAAAATTAGTTGCATATAACTTAGTACTTATTAGCAATTTTCTTTTATTCCTGTAGTGAATATTGTGAATGTGTCTGAAAATTCTTAGATTCAAAACTATATTTTAGCAAGTAATTCAGTAAAGTTGTTTTTTCTTTCTGCAAGTTCAAAGAGTTTTGATTAATTTATACGTAGGTCATCAATTCCGCATTCTATAAAAGGAGATGTTAAACGGCAGTTTTTACAATTTATCATCGTAAAGAGAATTCAAGTCATTTTATTGACACGAGTGTTCTATATCGAAAAAAATTCCATTTTCCATATTAACATAGTTGTCGAAAGAATACTACACTGCGTATAAACTTCAAACTGGTTAGCTTTAACCATGGTAATGTTCCAAGATTATTGGTTGACAGAGAGTCAAAGTAGATTTACCAATGAATCGCGAAATGTTATGGTTCTTAACTACTTTTTCTCAATTTTGTGGTAAATCATTCGCCGGATCATGCACATTTTCCTAGTTATAACGAAAAAAGTGCAGTTGGTTGGATCCAATCTATTGTTTGAAATAAACAACTTGCACACAATCCCTTTCCAAAAAAATCAACACACCTAGCACCACACTTAGATTTATTAGATTTGTTGCTAAAATATCGGTATCAAATGCTAGCTCAATATCAGCTATCATTAAAATTCTGACTGTTTCTAGTAGTGGCTGTCATCTGCTACATCGAATATCAATTAAATTGTTATGAGCAAATGAGGTAGTGTATTTATCAGATCTCTCAAGTTTGTGTGACATGAATGTCGTAAATAGTGTATATTCTGTAATTATGTGTAATAATTGTATTCGGCCCATTAATAAGGCCCTTAGGTCTAGAGTAGTCTATATAAACATATTAGCGTTTGAACTCTATTTACAATTTTGAATTATATCAGAAATATTTTCTACAATAAATAATACCCAAACATAAGTGGCCTGGACATGGTTTTTAATCAAACCAATATGCTAATAAGGAAGTTTGCAGTTACAATTTGTAAGTGTGTTGCTAGTGTAAGAAATTGGTCTTTTGGGGCTATTTACTTTTTCACTACCTTATTGAGAAGAGATAAACAACTTTATAATCACTCTAACTGAATCTGATCAGATAGGGAAGTGAAATGGTTCTGTTACTAAAGTCTATTAGTGAAATGGTTTTGTATATTACTTCAACTGTATGCACTGTTATCTAAATCTTCAACTAAACAATTTACAAACATAGTTGCATGTCAAATTACCTTTGCCAAGGAGCATCGACTTTTGTAAAGGAGGTTCCAAAAGTTTGGGCAAATTACCTTTTGTAAGGAGCATCTGCTTCTGTACATCAAGTTCTAAAAGTTTGGTGTTCAATGGTCTTCTTTTCTTTGCTAGTGATGTTAGATTTTATTTTGTACCTTTTCAGCGGAACTTCTTTATCAATTATCTCACGTGTTTAGTTGCATCTTGCATGTAATTTGTAATATTTAAGGAAAGAAAACTGCTATCTGTTGTAAATGGTAATAACTACTTACTTGAAAAAGAACCTTTTGGTTTTCTACCCCTTGTTTTAATTTACAATACTGAATAGTAAATTTGCCCTTTTTCTTGGTTCACAGTTGGTGTTTCCATTATAAACAGATTTACTATAATGAATAGTGAATGTTCCTTTTTTTCATGGTTCAAAATTGATGTTTTTTCCATTATAAAACAGAAACATAACACTAGGTGGAATATTTATTTATTTTTAAATTGGAGCTTCTGTCAACTTGATTGTATTATATGTGTGATATAATGTGTATTACTTCTTTATCATTTCAGGACAGCCAAAACGGCACCTTCTTACCACTGGGTGGAGTGTATTTGTTAGTGCCAAAAGACTTGTAGCTGGAGATTCTGTGCTTTTCATTTGGTATTCGTTTCGTTTCACCTTTCCGAATACTTCCTTTGGATGCTGCAAACTGCCTGTTTATTGTTTTTATCTGTATTTTAATCGATAGGAATGAAAAAAATCAGCTTCTTTTGGGAATACGTCGTGCCAGTCGGCCACAAACTGTTATGCCATCATCAGTTCTTTCCAGTGATAGTATGCACATTGGACTTCTTGCGGCTGCAGCTCATGCTGCAGCAACTAATAGCTGTTTCACCGTGTTCTATAATCCAAGGTTGTGTTTTTTTTCTTCTAATTTCTACTTTTGATACTTATTATTACAGATTCTAACACATCATTTGCAACCTACTTCATGAGCAGGGCTAGTCCATCCGAGTTCGTCATACCACTTTCAAAATATATCAAAGCTGTGTACCATACACGTGTTTCTGTTGGTATGCGTTTCAGGATGCTTTTTGAGACTGAAGAATCAAGTGTGCGCAGGTACTTGTTGCCATCAATTATCTTTTCTTAAGCATATAGTGATTTATTTTAATTGGTAGACCTAATTTTGCGATGATTATTGTAGAAATATTTATAGTTGTGCATGACAGAAGCTGTACCTTTTAAAACTGCCAATGTATCGTGAGGTTGATATGATATCTGCATTTATACTCTTTAAGGAAGCAAGTTTGCTAATCACTGGATTTATTGTTATAAAATATATCATTCAGTAGTATTTTTCAAAGATAATAATTAATCATAAATGTTTATGCCATGATTTATGCCTTTGAAAATTGCTTTTTTTATTAAAAGAATGATTGATATGGCATCTGTGTCTATATTGTCTAAAGAGCTAAGTTTATTTTGGATTATGCAGCAGAAGTTGATGGCAAAATATTAATTATACTTTGATATTGTGGAACCATACTATGTAACTTTTATTTATGAACAAAGTCACCTTGTTTTTCAGGTACATGGGTACAATAACTAGCATAAGTGATATGGATCCTGCTCGGTGGCCGAATTCTCATTGGCGGTCTGTTAAGGTAAGTGAGATCATCATTTTGTAAGGGTGTCAACTGGCAGCCTTGTGTACTTGGCTGCCATTATACACCTGTTATGTGAATTCTGCGGAAAGATGAAGATTTTCTCAAAAACTATGTTTGATGCATAAACCTTTCAAGAACACTGGAATTTCTAATCCTGTTTCATAAAGTTTACTTTTGTATTCCTTTTTTTTCATCAACCTGTAGTACAGCAACGCAAATCATATTCAATGTTGTAGAAAGAGATTCTTAACATGTTTATCATGTTTTATCCATTGTGCATAGGTCGGTTGGGATGAATCGACAGCTGGAGAGAGACAGCCACGGGTATCATTATGGGAAATTGAGCCTTTAACTACATTTCCAATGTATCCATCACTATTTCCCCTTCGATTGAAACGACCATGGCATCCTGGCACTTCTTCTTTTCTTGGTACATATTTTTTAATACTTTTTTATTTGCTTATCTTCCTTTTTAATGTGATCGGCACTATATAATCAATGTCATGGTGACACTTGGATTAAAGAAAAGAAATTTCTCATTTTGGTAGTTGAGACAGTTTAAGATTTTGTAGTTGTGTTTATATTTAGAGTTTCTCAACCATACTTTTCCCTTCATCCAAAGATTTTTTTTTTCCAAATATTTCCCCTTTCCATAATTTTCTTTCTCACTATCTAATGATGTAAGAAAATGTTTTGATTGAATCTTAAAGACTTATGTTTGCTAATAGTTTATTTTATACGCTAATTAAGATATGAAGCACTGACACAAACACTAGGCAGAATATTGACACTCACACTTAGACATTGATAATAATATAAGAAATATAAGTAATTAAATGTAACTACATGTATTTGTGTCGAACATTGGTCATGCTTTCAATCTAAAGTGTCAGTGCTACATAGATATTAAATTTGTCACATGAAGATTTTTATGATTCATATTTGCTCCTTTTGTTGTGTCCACAACACAGTGGGCTTGAATTTCATTATGCTCATTTACATTTAATTGTCCTAAGTGTCTCCTACCCCCTCATTATGAGAATTGGCTGTGGTGGTTTTGAGGACATACTTCTTTTGTCTCCTTTCTTTACAAAGGATGTTGTTACAGATGGCAGAGACGAAGGGCTAATGTGGCTGAGAGGTGGTCCTGGAGACCATGGTCTTAATTCTCTGAATTTTCAAGGTGCGGGATTGTTGCCCTGGATGCAGCAGAGACTGGATCCAACTTTGCTCGGAAATGATCAAAATCAGCAATATCAAGCCATGTTGGCCGCTGCTGGTTTGCAGAACCAAGGGAATGTCGATCTATTGAGGCAACAAATGATGAATTTTCAACAGCCTTTCAATTATCTTCAACAATCGGGAAACCTCAGTCCTTTGCAGCTTCAGCAGCAGCAGGCAATTCAACAATCCTTATCGACTAATATCCTGCAACCACAAGGCCAAGTGTTGGCACACAACAATCGTGAAAACCAAGCACAGCAACCACAACATCAACAACACAGTTATCAAGATTCGGTTTTGATTCAAGGTGATCCACTCCATCAGAGGCAACACTCTAGTTTTCCGTCACCATCATATTCAAAACCAGATTACTTAGACACAGGCATGAAGTTTTCTGCTTCAGTTTCACCGAGTCAAAACATGCTCGGTTCACTTTGTTCAGAAGGGAGTGGCAATCTGTTGAATTTATCCAGAAGTGGTCATTCTATGCTGAATGAACAGTTACCTCAACAATCATGGGCCTCAAAGTATTCACCTTCGCAGATCGAAGCCATTGGCAACTCTTCAATGTCGCACATGCAGTATTCCGGAAGAGATACGGCAATGGTACCACCGCATTGCAACTCAGATGCCCAAAATTCCATTCTGTTTGGGGTCAATATTGATTCATCTGGTCTTCTGCTCCCTACGACTGTCCCTCGTTATACTACTGCATCTGCTGACGCCGATGCATCGACAATGCCTTTAGGGGAGTCTGGTTTCCAGGGTTCTCCATATCCTTGCATGCAAGATTCATCGGAGTTGTTGCAAAGTGCAGGGCAGATTGATAACCAAAACCAGACGCCGACATTTGTAAAGGTCTGATTCATATATGTTAGTCTTAGCTTAAGCTTTTTTGAGCCTTTCTTTTATTTAAAATGATTGTTTTATTTTGTCTTTTTCAAAGGTATACAAAGTAGGTTCAGTAGGGCGCTCACTTGACATCTCGCGATTCAACAGCTATCATGAGCTGCGGGAGGAGTTGGCTCAGATGTTTGGAATTGAGGGGAAATTTGAAGATCCTCTTAGATCAGGCTGGCAGCTTGTATTTGTCGACAGGGAGAACGATGTTCTTCTCCTTGGAGATGATCCGTGGGAGTAAGTTTAAAATTCAAATTATACAATGAGAAAATGAGACACCCACTCTCAGTGTAAACTAGATTTACATCGACATCCAATGAAAATCCTACATTGATCAGTTATTTTTTTAAATTGCAGTAAGAGAGTAGACTTATGCAGTAATATCATAAATTCTCATTGGATGTTGGTGTAATATTATTTTACACTGACCATGCTTCTCCATTAAACACTTATACAATACAATACTATAGAGAATATTGATTTTCTATGCTAAAGGTAATTATTGATTTCACTAGACTAAAGTTTTTTGACATCTTGTCTTTTGGTATTTGGATAACCTCTCGTAGATCATTTGTCAATAATGTTTGGTATATCAAAATACTTTCTCCTGAAGATATTCAGAAAATGGGAGAACAAGCCATTGAATCCATTGGTCCAAGTTCTGGACAAAGGCTGAATAACACTGGTGCAGAATCTCATGACATTGTTTCTGGACTACCATCATTAGGATCACTTGAATACTGAGATAAGATCATAAAAGTATTCCTTCCGATTCCACGGTCATGACGGCAACTACTACTATTACTACTTGTTTGTTACTTATGTTTGAACACTACCTATCAACCTTGCATATTTGAATATATTCTGTATTGTCTATTCCACTTTCATTATTATTATTATTATTATTATTATTATTATTATTATTATTATTATTATTATTATTATTTGTCCTAGGATTGTTGAAATTATCCAAAAAGAATGAGAAACTTAGGACAAACTTTTATGCCAATTTGTAAACTTGTGTACCTCAAGCAAAAATTTAGTGTTACTGCTATTGTAGCATTTGCTTATATCTTGCATGAAGTGTACAGTAAGAAACCTAGAAAGCCTGAGTAGTTATTAATAGCATCCGCAAAATCTTCATATAAGTCATGAAAGAAAAGGAAATAGAAATAACTTTTGTATTGAACAAATGAAAAAGATGATTATAATAATAGGTATAATGAAATTTATATACTCAAACTAGAACAATTAATTTTTAACTAAGATAACGAACTTGCAATTAACACGCAACAAAAGTAATTAATTTGTAACTAATTATACATCACTAATAGTTATGTCCATATTTTTACGCTCTTACCAATGGCATTACATCCATTCTGAGTTGTTAAATTTCACTTCATTGTAGGATTTTACACTTTTTGATATTCCAACAACCAATGACATTTCACTGTTTTCACTGATATAATGAATGTTTGTTTTCTAGTGTAGTGTTTTCTCTGTTTTGTACATGGACAAGTACCATTGAGAAGATGATACTGTGTTAAGAATTTGTATATTATCCTTATTGCATTCTTTATTTGCAAAATCATTAATGATCCCAAGATTTTTAAGAAAGTTGTTTTTAATGCTTTACTTTCTCCACTTTTCTAATTTAATTTATATCTCAATTTTTTGTTCATTAACCGATATCATTCATAAAATATATTTCAATTAATTTGTATTTCGTTTCCAATTTTTTTGACGATATTGAGAAAATTAGATTAAATTGATTCACATTCATATTATCTTAAATTTTGTTACTTTTGTTTAAATTCCTGGCCAAGAATGATATGTAAAATTGATTAGCTAGTGTACACTTCCATCTGCACGTTAATCAAACAATGGATCCTAAATCTTGTTATGAGGCACTAAATTGTAAATGAAATGATAATATTCATATTACGAGCAATTGAGTTATAGAGCTCTCGATATACAAATTAGATCTATTGGCCTCTACAACTTTATAGTGTAGTAGCTTAGTTGAATTTAGAGAGATAACATTTTTCTCTCTAAATCTATGGATACTTATATATGATGTACCATAAAACAAATATAGAGGATCCTTGGACATTAAATTTGAAGAAATACACGTAATGAACCAATATCTAATTCTATACTCCTATGCAAAAAATATTAAAATTAAGGCATAGCTACATCTAAAATCCTTTATTTTATTCGTAAAATATCCATCTTTTATATGTTTTTCTCCCACATATATCATTTATCTTTATAAACATTTAAATCTTAAACATGAACATGTAATAATTGGTTTAACCATTATAATTTAAAGTCAAAATTATTCATTCATGCCTACAAACACACATGACACACACACATATATTACTAACAAGGCAACAACAAATCAAAGAAAGCCTTAGGCAGAGGAGTGTTTGGCCAAACAGATTGCCAATAATCTTCAGCTGGTGATGCACCATTTCCCACAAAAGCCAACTACAAAAAATGTTCCCCTCACATATTAGTATTGTTTAAAAAAAGTGTCCATCTCTTCAAGATAATTCTATTGAAAACTTTTTATGCTTGCATTAATTCTTGAAGTACGCAACAATGAGATTTATTTAAATTGAAAATTAAAAGATTTCAAAGTAGAAAAAAAGTTAGCTTACACAAAACAGAAGTAAAACAGAGAGACGTGCAAACTCCATTAGTTAATTGACTATGAAGAAGTGATGACTATATAGAAACTAATTAATTCGGTGTGTGTATGAATGTTACATGGTAGCCATATATATAGTAATTTCACATGTAACTATTTAGTTACATTTGCATGCAAAGCTTGTCGTATGCCATTGTTGTACATTGAAATCGATTGCTCCAAGTGGTTTAGAAAGCTTGTGCACATGTCATCCATGCATCACCCTCCAAAGTTTATGTTGTCTCCAAAAGGGTATCAAAACTACCTTGTTTTACTTTGTCTAAATGGATTCCATGCACCACAAAGTTTGTGTGGTACTATTCTTGTCTTTAAGAGTTATTAAACCTGTTGTGCACATGGCATTCATGGAGCATAGTTACAAGAGAATCTCCCAAGCTTGTGGTACCATTCACATTGATTCTCTAAATATAAGAGGTATATATTAGCAAAGTTTAATTTACTTTTCTAAGTACAATGACGAGGCATGATATATTGTTAGAATGCAACCAACAATAATTTAGTGTCGGTTTCCAACTAGAAGAGATGTTGGAATATTTTATTATTTAATTATATTCTAATATTACGTGGATATGTATCATATATTAATTATATTAGTTATTTATTAATTAAGATAATTAATTGATTAGTTGTTAAATTAAGTAATAAGGTTAATTAGATTTGAGTTTAATTGTTATGCATGTAAAAAATCTTACATCGATAACCATTACAACTATTTATATATAGACATAAAATTATAGATAATTATGATAAAAATCAAATAATTTTAATGATCTAACAGTTGTGATTGACCAACAATTGAAAAATTCACTACACAAATAATATATATAAATTAAATTCATTAAATTTCTATTTGGATAATTAATAAATTAATATGGGTCGAATTCAAATATGAGTGGATGTTCCTCATTGACTCATTTGAATAAAATGAGAACCTTAAATGAGAACCTTAATATATAGGCTACAATTAATCAAGCATTCATAATCTAAGTATTATTAGTATATTTGATAAATTAAATATGTGATAGATTTTAATTAAATGCATGTTCGAATATTATTTGACTTCCGCACTAGAGTATGCTTATAATTTTCATATTTATATTGAGCATGTCTTATATTGACTAATTTGTAAGTTTAATTTCAACCTAGATTGCTCAATATAATTGAATAAGATTTTTTTTATAAATTTCAACCTAATCTTGGTATAGTTGTGTAAGTGAATATATGTTAAATGAATGATATAAAAGATCATAGTGCAATTAGACAATGTTGTATCTTTCTAATTATACATTGTGAAATATCAATTGCTATTAAAGGATCTATTAGACAAATGTAGTCCTTTATATATATACACAACAACACTAGAACATGGTGAAATATATACTTGGTTATCTTAGAGATGTAGAAATTTTAAGGATCTATTAGACAAATGTAGTCCTTTATATATATACACAACAACACTAGAACATGGTGAAATATATACTTGGTTATCTTAGAGATGTAGAAATTTTAGTACCACATGAGGTAAGTTGAGAAGGTGTTTTGAATTAGGTCTATCACAATTCAACACATGCAAATGAATAATGATTTGAGTTCCAGAAGAATAACTACAATAGTTCTTTACTAGGATAAAATTGCATGCACACCTTAGTGGAGAATGATTTATTAAAGGGGATAGAACAAAATGTATTTTAAAAAAATATTTTTTGGTTGTAATCTTCAACTATTTGATGATAAAAACATGTATAAAGTCACTACCAAGTAAAATTTTCAACAACTTCTACAAAAGTTTGATCTCCCTTGTTTTAGAGGTTATTGTTTACATGTGGAGGAAAAATAAATATATAATCCACTCTTTTTCTTTCACCGTGATTTTCTCCTTAAGTTTTTTTTTTTGAATTTTTTGAATGAGTTAGTTTCCATACAAATATCGTTTTAGTCGTTTTCTTGACATTGAGTTTGTTTAGTTAGATTTTCATTAAAAGAAGTGTAGTGAATAATTAAAGTATTTAGTGGATGTTCATATTTCTACATCATATAACTTCATAGTTAAAAGTGGATTCCTAATATACTTATAAATTATAAGATTTATTACCTATAAATAAGACTAACATGACTTTATAGAAGTACACCTTGAAGAAGATAATACAAGTACTTTCTTATCCTCTCTCTACTCTACTCTATTCTTTCTTCCTTCATTTCTTTCTTTTATTTAGCTCTAATTTTAGTTAATTCATATTTTTAAAATTTAGTTTTTTTTTTTTAATTCAACAAAACTATAGTTAAGGT
>JBBPBS010000361.1:559700-574406 GCA_037974835.1 Cicer judaicum
ATAACTACAATACACCGCTTACAAAAATAATAAAGGATCAAAATGAATAACAAAAGATAAAAAATCAAAATTATTATTAGGTAAAAGATAAATTGATTAAAATTCTATTTAAATCTATAGAATAATATTAATTATTCATTTAGTTTCTGCATTTTATAAAAAAAGTTTTTTAAAAAAGAATTGAAATATTAAAATTTTACTTTAATTATACTAATGCATATGATAAATTAAATAGTATTGTTTAAATTTTTATAATTTTTTTACAAAGAATGAAAAATAATTTAAAAAAATCTCCATTACAGTTGAATTATTAATAATTTTAAAATAAAAATTCAAAAATGAAATAAATAATAATTAACCATTTCCAATAATAATTCATATTTATTAAATAGAATATGAAACATCTAAGTTTAAAAAGCACTTATTGAAATATGTGCCATATTTATTTTTTTGAACAATGTGAACAAATAATAAACAATAAAGCTTGATTTACAATTATTTTTAAAACTATGGCAGGGGCCTGCCGCCCTTTTTGATGGTATTGAAAAAATTAAATGAAATCACTTGACTTTCTTAATAATCATAAATTTTATTATATTTACTTATATTCAAAATTTAAAAAGATAATTTACTAATCTCTTCAACATATATAACTAAAATAGAGTTAATATTATATGTAGGCGAGTAATTTGATGATTTTATTGTCTTAATTGTAGTTTTAATTTTTTATTTTAGTTGAATTGCGAAAATAGTCATCTCATTTTATTTTTCTCTAGTATTGTTCTAAAACTTGATAAAATGTAAATTTTTTGCGCTCAAGATATCGTGGTGTAATAATTGTATTTGAGATCTATGATCATAAATAGTGTGATGTGCCTTAAAAAAGGACACTTTATCAAATTTTGAATCAAAATTCTTCTTGAGAGACCAAAACTGTAGAGATATAAAATAGAAGGACTATTTTCGTGAGTCAACTAAAATAGAGGTATGAAAGTGCAATTAAACATTTTATTTTAGTTACTTTCAGAATAATTTTGAATTCATGATTTAATACAATTCCTTCTTTTGAGTGTAGTTGAGAAAAGAAAACAACTTATAGATTTATGGTCAATTGTAATTTTAATTCTAAAAAGTCCAAATAAACAAGGGATATGAAACAACTATTTTTTCTCTCATTATTATCAAGTTCAACTTACATATTCTAAATTGAACTCCCAACACATGCAAATATACACATATTCTAAATTGAACTAGTTTTATTTGAAATAAACGAAATCTCATACTTGCACATCACAATCTCCATACATACATATATAAATTTAATCAAACAAACATAGTTTGAACATGATGTTATTGAAGGAGAGATGATGTGCACAAAAAGTTAGCATCTAGATGACACAAAGATGGTCTTCAGAAAAGTTAGGTACCCAAGCAGCAGCCTTATTGCCGATGAAATGACAAGCAGGGATTGTTCCAGGGTCAACTTTGAGAGCTTCATAAAGCAATTCAGGATTCATACCTCTTGTATCATGGTGACAAACTGTTAAAGCATTAACTTTAGTTCCATCAGAGGCTACCAATGAGACTACGTAAGTGGTTGTTTCTTGCACTTGGTGGCAATTGAATACAACTTTTTCGAAATTCAATCTATGACACATCACTGCATTGTCTCCAACTCTTTTCACTTCCTCAACAACATATTGATCTTGATTTTGGGTAAAAGTACTTGAAATTTCCTTAATCTTTGTCGTTCCAAAATGTGAAATGACATGATCAACCATTGATTCCAAGGATGATACACAATGTTTATGTTCTCCTGTAGCCGCTAGACTCGCACAAAAGTCATCAAGACTTTGTCTCTTTTTATTTGTCAATCATATGGAGTTTGTTATACCTTGTGTTGATTTTGTGAATGGTCGTACCATTTTATCCAAAGATTGACGTTTACCCAAGATAACTTTCTTTCCAGAATAGAGATCATGCTCGAAAAAGGGTGTCGAGTATTGATTAATTTCTTCAACTTTTATGGGTAAACTGTTGGTTCTTTTATCTGCCACAATAATACACAAAAATGAGTTTTAATTCTTGCTATGAGACACTAATTCATACATGAAAAAATAACAATAATACTATGAGCAATTGATTTATAGCTCTATCAAGAAACAAATTGGATCCCCTACAACTGGTTTATTGAGTAGGAGCTGTAGGAACCATTGAATTTAAAGAGATAAAAGATTAAAAGAAATACATACAACAATCCTCATAATATATATATTAATTACAACTAACAAGGTAACAATAGATCAAAGAAATCCTTAGGAAGATGAGTATTTGGCCAAACAGATTTCCAATAATCTTCGGCAGACAATGGTGATGCGTCAATTGCCACAAAAATCAACTGTAATAAAATATATTCAGATTACATATTAGTATTGTTTAAAAAAAGTATCCCTCCTTATATCTTAATGAAAATTCCTAATGAAAACTTTTTATGGATGTATTAATTCTTGAAGTAGAAAATAAGTTAGCTTACACAAAATAAAGCTAAAAGAGAGAGACGGGAAAACTCCATTAGTTGGTTATGAAGAAGTGATGACTATATAGAAATTTAGTTGAGTGTGTGTATGAATGTTACAAGATACCCATTATATATAGTAAGTTCACATGCAACTATTTAGTTACATTTGCATGCAAAGCTTGGCTAAACCATTTTGTTCATTCATATTAATTCCTCTAAGTGGGTAACAAAACTTGTGCAAATGTTGTCCATGCATCCCACTTCAAAGTTTGTAGTACCAATATTGTTGTTTCCATGACATGGCGTCCATGCAGCATAGCTACATAGAATCTTCAAAGCTTGTGGTACCAATATTTAATGTTGATTCTCCATGAGGAAATGTATTAACAAAGCTTAATTTATTTTTCTTAGTACAATGATGAGGCATGATAGATTTTTAGAAGGCAACCAACAAACAATTAGTGTCAATTTTTCATCTAGAACAGGTATTTAGGAATATTTTACTATTTAATTTATATTGTAATTATATTATCCAGAAAAATATCTTATATTAATTATATTAGTTATTTATTTATTAAGAGCATTAATTGATTATTGGTCAGATTCAGTAATTAAATTAAGCTTAAATAAATGTAAGGTTCCTATAAGTTAGCGTTTTTTATTTGTTTTTGTTTTTATAATATTTTGTTTGTTTTAAATTTAATTTTGTAAGTTTAATTTTATTTTAAAATCGTCTATATTATTAGTTATTGTTGAAAAAAGCTGACATAAAAAACAAAGATGTAATAAAAATAGAAAAAGTGCAAACTTGCAGAGTCAAAAATCAAATTAAAGTATATATTTTTGGTCCTACGAAAAAAAAGTTAAATTACATGCACTAGAGATATATTTAAGCCATAAAGTTAATTATACTTCTATTTGGATAACTAATTAAATAAATAAATTAATATGGATTCACTCAAATATGAGTGTATGTAACTAAAGAACCATTTGAAAATAATGAGAACACTAATTGGTCATTACTTTATATATAGACTATGGTCTTTAATATATCAAATACGACATATACGGCTTCGTCTCCTCATTTGAAGAGCATTTAAGACATAAGAAGTCAGTGGTGGAGTTTGACCGAAAAGTCTGGGGTGGCCGACATAAAAATTTAATATATAAATTAAATATATAAATAATATTATATAGTAAATAATTAAGTTGTAATAAACACAAAATAAAAGATCAAATAATTTAACTATATGACTTAAAAATACTTTAAAGTAATGCTCTACGCTCTTTAATTAACTTGAAATCATCAATAATAGCCTCAGAACTGATACTTGCATCAATTTCTCTTTCTATGTAAACTGTTATGCTATCTGCCAAAAAGTCGTCTTCCATCTTATTTCTTAACCTTGATTTAATAATTTTCATTGCTGAAAAAGATCTTTCAGTTGTGGCAGTAGAAACCGGAAGAGTCATGATAAGACGAAGTAATCTATCAATCAAGTAGAAATTTTGCGTCTTTTCAGTTGCAACCAAACATGAGCACAATTCTTGGATAGTTGATAAATTATTCAAATTTAAATCTTGACGAGCATCAACTAAGAAATGTTGGAGTTGAAATTTCAAATTAATCTTCTCTTGCATGTTGAAATCCACAGGGTAATATTTTTCAACTAGAGTGCAAATTTTTTCAATGTTAAAAGCTTTATAATTATCCTTAGAAGTCAAAGCACAATTTAGAGTTAACAAATCCATTACTTGCTCACTAAATCTGTTATTCAACTCTTCTAATTGTTGATCAATGGAAGTAAAAAATATTTCAACTCTAAAATAATGCTCTATTGTAACCTGACCTTGTTGAAGACGAGAGCGTCCAAATTTTTTTGTTGAGTGAACATCGTTGAAATTAGGAATTTCAATATCATGTTTTTCACAAAAAGTTTTCACTTCAGTAAATAATTTATCCCAACCATCTTCTCTCAATGCTTGTATAAGACACTTTGTTGTTCCAACCAAACACATGGCATTAACTATATCCTGAGATTGTTGTTGTAAGGCTTGGCAAAGTATTTCAGTTATCCCCATTATTTCTTTCATCAAATGCAAGATAAATATAAAATCAAACGCCTTCAAATAATTATAAGCACTATCAGCATCACCAAGTGTAGAATAACTTGTTCTTTCATTTGTAATTTTTTTTAAAACAATACGAGTTGCCTCATACATATTTATCAAGCTACAAATAGAAGAGAAATGTGATCCCCAACGAGTATCCCTAGCTCGTTTCAAAGTACCAATTTGATTTATACCTTTACCAGTTATAATTTCATCAATTTCTAGCAAATGCGCAATTTCCTCTAATTGAGCAGCTTGTAACTCATCATGACGCTTAGTAGAAGAACAAACAACATTAACAACAAAAGTGAGCTTCTCAAAAAATTTATGAATTGGAACAACTTCTCGTGATGCACTAACCAAAGCAAGTTGCAATCGATGAGCAAAACAATGGACATAGTAAGCTTAAGGACAATCTTTCATAAATAGTGCTTTTAAACCGTTCCATTCTCCTCTCATATTACTAGCACCATCATACCCTTGACCACGCATGTTAGAAACATCAAGATTATGTCGAGAAAGTATATCAAATACTTCTTCTTTCAGAGTTAAAGCTGTAGTGTCTTTAACATGTGCCACAAAAAAAATCGCTCTTTTATTACACCAACTTTGTCAACAAATCTTAACACAAGAGACATTTGTTCTCTTTTTGATTCATCACGAGTTTCATCTACAACGATGCAAAATTTGGAATCACCAATTTCTTCACAAATATGTTTTCTCACCTTACTAGAAAGGAAGTCGAGATGACTGACGAGAGGAACGGAGAGGAATGTGAGATCGTGACTGCAAGAGGGTGAGAGGAAGGCTGGATGGAAGAAAGAGAAAATAAAATTAGGTTTATGTATTCTTGTATTTATTTAATTTTAATATGGGCATATTAGTCATTGTACTTATAAATTTTTATTTATTTTTTGGGTGGTCGTGGCCCCCCTGTCACAAAGAAGCTCCGCCTCTGTAAGAAGTTCATATTGAAGAAGAATCACAAGTCGAATTGTGTTTGTCATTCGCCTCTATTTTCTATGTGTTTCAAGACTACTACCGAGAGACTACAATCAACAGATTCATCAAAAATATCATTGATAAATCAATATGTGGAGGATCCTAATTTATATGCATGTTCATTTGTTGTTAATTTGACTTCCACACTTAAATATGATTATAGTTTTAATCTTTATATTGAGCACGTTTTGTATTGATTAATTAGTAAATGTAATTGCAACATAAATTACTTACACTACTAGAAATATGTAACAATGACTTTGCTATAATTATATTCATAAGATGTTAGTTCAACGATAGTAAAATAGTCATTAGTGTTAATTTAATAATAATTTATGCTTCTCCCATTTTAAACAAAATATTATAATTATTGTTTATCTTAATGATATAAATATTATCTAAACTGAAGAAGCGCTTTTAAATATTAGTTGTTGTTAATATATCTATTAGAAAAATGTAGTTATTTATACGTATAGACAACAACATTGAAATATGTTGAAATATATACTTTGATATCTTATAAATATAGAAATTTTAGAACTACCCCAGAGGAAAGTCGATATGGTGTTTTGATTTAGGTCTATTATGATTCAACACATGCAAATGAATTATGATTTGAGTTTCATAAAAATAACTATAGTAATTATTTATGAGGATAACATTACTTGCATATCTAATGGTTCATTATAGGAGATAGAACAAGATATATTATAGCATAATTGTTTTTGGTCGTAATCTTCAATAAATTGATAATACAAAAATCAATAAAATCACTGCCAATTTTTTTTCCCAACAACTATTACAATTGATTGATCTTTATTGTTTTAAATATTGTTATCTACATGGGAATGATAAATAAATATATGGTGCACTCTTTTTTACTTCACTTAAATTTTGTCCCTTGAATTTTTCTTGAAATATTTTTAATTATTTTTGAAATATTTTTAATTAGACAGTTCCTACAAAAATGATGTTCTAATTAAATTTTTTTCTTCACAAGAATTTTTTACCACTAGTTTTCAGGTGGAGGAGTGTAGTGAATAATTAAAGTATTTAGTGGATGTTCATCTTCCTACATCATATAACTCCATAGTTAAATTAAAGTCATTCCCTCAATTGTTATTGTTCTTCACGTTAAATGTTAGTGCATCTAAAAATAGATTCATAATATACTTGTAAGTTACAAGATTTATTGCTTATCAATAGAACTCATGTGACTTTATAGAAATACACCTTGAAGAATATAAAGCAAATATTCTAATATTCTATGCTCTATTCTTTCTTCGTTCTTCTATACTTTATCTAGTTCAAGTTTTAGTTTTTTTTTTTTAATTTTAGCAAAGTGGAAAACTTATTAATTAAAAAATTACAACTACTTACATTTTTTTTTTCAATTTAATAAACTATAATGAAATTTTGTAGAATAACAAGGGTTAGAGTACGTGTAATATAATATATAGGAAAAAAGGGCAAGGCTGTTTTTCATTTAGATTAGAATTTAAATAAGAGCTTCCAACTCCGATAGACATAGGGATAGTCCAAGATTTTTATAATACTCGTACTTTTTGTTATAAAATTTCTACAAAAAGAATTACAAAAATAAAGTTTTAAATGAAAAACTGATTTACATAGTTTATTTTAAAATATTATTTTAAATATTCTATCTCTTTGCTACAATTTTTTTTTGGGTAATGAAATTTAAAAAAAAAATCAAAATTAAAAGTTATTTTGAGAATTTTTTAAGAAAAAATCATTTTTGATAGATATTTTTTTTAAATATAATTTTTATTATATTAAAATATTTAATAATAAATATCTCAGTTATTGAATGTCAAAACGAAACTAAAACAACTCATACTATTTTCAAATAAGTTATCATAAAAATTATTTTTTTAATATAAAGTCAAAATCATTTTTTTTTTTAAATCTTAAACAAACGAACTCATTATTATGTAGTTTTCATTAGGCATGGTAATGGGGCAGATGCGAGTTTCGTCTCCTCCAACCTACACTCGAGAAAACCTGCCTACGTCCTCGTTTGTTATCAAATGTAAAATTTAATTCTCTATTTATGTTTGTGACAGGGTTTGGATTTTTCCGACCACGTCTATACTTATTCATATACATAATATAATAAATTTAAAAGTCATATTTTTTATAATAAATATAATAAAATTAAAAAAATGTTGAAATCATATTTTCTACATTGAGGAGATTGTAATTTTTAATATTGAAAAAAAATATTAAATATATTGAATATATACATGGATATAAAATTTAAAAATGACTATAATATTACTAACGAAATGAGTTTGGGAACAGAGGCGAGGTGGATATAAACCCCCCAAACCTGTCTCCGCCCAAGTTTTAATTCTGGATAAAATATGTACCCGCACCTAATTAAAGTGAGTTTTCTCTAATCAAATCAGAAAAATTTCAAATGGATAGCTACGAGTACAAGTTGTATTCTGATCTCTAGTTTTTGCAGTGTGACTATTTTTACTTATTTTTTCACCATAACAGAAATATATCTCATGTTTGTATTTGTTTTAAGCTTCATCTAAATGTAAATAAGAAAAGTACAAGCAAATTCAAATCATGATATGAAATATTCTCCTTCTATATTTTGATATCAAAAGTAATTAAAAAAAACAAAAGACGTACCAATAATACATATAAATTTTTTAGAAATTAATGAAAGATGATCAAGCCAAAATCTTAATTCAAGCAATCAAACTAATTTCTTCTACATATGGCCGATCGTCAAGAATAATACAAGATCTATAGTTTTAATTCAATACATCTTCAAAAAAATATATTGGTTGGTGTTCACTCTTATTGATAATAGAATGGTCTTTGATATGACAATCCATTCACGTGTTAACAAATCATATATAAAACTGAGTGAGTATGGTACCAACATAACAAGTTTGTTGTCTTTGTATATGCCACACTTAAACGGGAAAACAAACAAATTTGTTCTCTATGTAAACACCGCACTTAAATGAGAAAACAATGTCACACTATGATGACAAACAAACTAAACATCATACTAAGACGTTGAAATAAAAAAAATAAAACATAAAAAACAAACAAAATCTATGTAAAAAATCACTTATTTAAAAAAAATAAAATTACTTAAAGAGTGATTCTAGACTAAAAAATACTAGAAAAACCACCACTATAAATGGAGTAACTCAAAATCTTATTCTTAAGAAGCTTGACAGCTAAATTAAAGGAAACATGTCTCGTACAATAGAAAGGGTCGATGAAGGTAAAAGGATCGCAAGGAGGATTAGGGGGAATCAATTAGCCTACCAAACACCTTTTTTCTTCATGTTAGAGATTATTTTGCTTGTTTAAGTATAATATAGGCACTAATTTGAAACTTATTAAGTTAAATGGTTGATTTAGAAAATATGTATTTAAAAATTTAATATAATGACTAGATTAATATCGATGCACATGTACAATTTAATCTAATCCATACGTCTGTATACCTATACTAATTAATATATATATATATATATATCAATTTTTTATAATTGTAAATATTATTTTTATTGTAATATTGATATACAATATTCTTACTTAAAGAAAAAAAATATAGTTATGGATTTTGTTTAATTCAAACAATGTGATGATATGTTTAAGACACAAAACTCTTGTTCACTTTCACTTGATAAGATTATTATTCTAATTTTATTAATCGTAATATTATTTATATTTACATTTGATATTTTATCTTTTATTATTAAAATTATTTTATTTTAAATAATTAAAAAATCATATTTTGGAGGAAGATTTATACATTATCCATCAAATATAAATTATGTTTATTTTCATAAAAAGGACAAATGATATATATCACATATATTGATTTAATAAAATCATATACTCTGAGTTTTAGAAACATTTAAAGAAATATAATAAAACCATATATTTTTTTTATAGATAATATTTATAGATAAATAAATGTTAAGATCAATATAATTGAAAGATCAATTTAAAATAAACTGTGTTAAGACTTCAATATATCACACTTATACCATTATTTGAATGACAATCGAAGTACAAAAACTAATAATAATACTAATCGGAAGTTATATTAAAAATTAATAGGTATTTAAAAAGTGAAAATTAGAGGGGTTAAGATATAAAGATGAAAGTAGTAATTTTAAGAGAGAGATACACAATTTTATAAAGATTTTTTCAGTCAAAGAGTTTGTATAGTGGGTTTAAGAGCTATTAAATATAAAGATTAGCGTTTATTTTTTCTTTTTTTAATATAGTGGACGCAACAAAAGGGAAAAGGTCCCTAGTCATATTAAGACATGACAATAAGATATAAATTAAGTGTGTACCCAGAAAGTAAAAACAAAAAAAAAAAAACCTCTTAAAACTCAAATAATAGATATGACTACTACGTGTTCTACAATACGCACTTCTTCTCGTACTAATATAAATATATTATTTATTTATTATTATATTAGTATTTAGTTTAATTAATTTTTTTATATTTTATTATCTATTAATATTATTGTATCACTATAATATTTATAACTGAAATATAAATATTTGTAAATTTTTTAAAAATTTAATTTTGATGAATAAGTAAATAATTGTGACTTTATAACTAAGAGTTATGTCTGATTAATCGTGACTTTATAATTATACTTGTAACTTTCTATTAATTTTTTTACATATCACGAATAATACTGTTGTAAGATTTACAACTTCATAAAGTATTATTATGGATATTTGAATGTATTGTAATGTGTGTTAATTTGAAATGTATGTTATAAAATATTTTAATTTATAATACTTTATGATTAGACTTAAGATATTTAAATAATTTTTAAATTTAATCACAACAATATTATTTATTTATCGATTTATTTTAATTAAAGTGTGAGTAATGAGTATGAGTACACACACTAAAGTTGATATCTAAAAAAGTATGGGCACAAGTATGAGTATTTTTATAAACTGCGGATATTGAAACATTTACTGTAGTACCCTACCCATTGTCATCTCTAGTCATATTCTAGTTTTCTAAAACACATAAATGATATATCTAACATATATTTCATTAAGTAACATTTTTTGGTAATTTTCGCTTTTAAACATACACCGACGTATTGATCATATGAGACTAGGTTGCCTACCGACCATACAAAAGTACAACCATAGTTCTAACTAGATTAGAACTACCTAGTTTTATTTGAAATACATGGAATTTGATACTTGCTCATCATATTTCTCCATACAAACACATGTTTAGTGTAAAGTTATTGAATGAGAAATGATGTACACAACCAATTATCATCTAAATAACACATAGATGATCGTTAGAATGATTAGACACCCATGCAGCAGCCTTATTGCCAATGAAATGACAAATAGGGGTAGTTCCATGATCGACTTTAAGAGCTTCATAAAGCAACTCAGGGTTCATACCCCTTGTATCATGGTGACAAACTGTTAAAGCCTTAGCTTTAGTTCCATCATGGGCTACCAATGAGACCATGTAAGCGATTGTTGATTGCACTTGGTGGCAATTGAATACAACTTTTTCAAAATTCAATCTATGACACATCACTGCATTGTCTCCAACTTTTTTCACTTCCTCAACAACATATTGGTCTTGGTTTTGTACAAAGGTACCTGAAATCGCCTTAATCTTTGTTGTTCCAAAATGTGAAATGACATGATCAATCATTGATTTCAAAGATGATGCACAATGTTTGTGTTCTCCTGTTGCAGTTGAGCTTGAACAAAAGTCATTCAGACTTTGTCTCTCTTTATTTGCCAACCATATGGAGTCTATGACACCTTGTGTTGGTTTTGTGAATGGCCGTACCATCTTTCCCAAAGATTGACTATTACCCAAGGTAATTTTCTTTCCAAGATAAAGATCATGTTCTAAAAATAGTGTTGAGTATTGATTAATTTCTTCAGCTCTTATAGGTAAACTATTAGTTCTTTCATCTGCCACAATAATAGACCAAAATTGAGTCTTAAATCTTGTTAAGAGACACTAATTCATACATGAAACAATAAGGTTAATGTTATAAGCAATTGAGTTAAAGATCTATCACCAAACAAAACGGATGCTCTACAACTACTTTATTGAGTAGCAATTGTAGGAACAATTAAATTTAGAGAGATATAATTTTTTTTCTCTGTTACACTACATTAGTGATATAACACATTAAATTGTCACTTAAAATTAAAATAAATGATCAAATCGGAAAGAAAAAAAAAAGACTAAAACGTTAACTGAAATTAAGTTAAATGACTATAGGTGGTATTTATCCTATAACTAAATATGGACAAAGTTTCACCTTTGATCTTGTAAGTTCGATTCATTTAAATTTTTTTTCTAAATTTGCCATTTAAGTCTCAAAACATAAATAAATGTTGTAATTCCTTTTTACTGATTTTCTGTCTAACTGCATTAAGAAAGCTGATGTAAGATGGCGATGTGTCAATAATATTGTTAAGACGACAAATACAAATTATTGAATTGTATATTTTTTAATTATTTTTTATTAATAATAAAAATCCAATTTTTTTTTTAGAAACACAATAAAGATAAAAATATAAAATTGATTCCTTAATAGACGTTCATTCTTTTCATCCATTTAAAAGAGAAACCCAAAAAAAATTAAGAAAATTCCATATTTAATAGATAAATTTGAATTTTTTTGGGTTTCTTTATTTGGAAGAAGACTATATGAAGGAAAATAGTGAAAGTTGATTAGATAACATAACAAAATTGTATTTTTAATTATCTCTTCCAAATTCTTAGAACCTTGTTTCTTATCAAATCGCTGCCAAATGTGTACTGTTAAAACCTTCCAATCGTTTCATATCTCAAATCAACATTAAATCCTCAAATATTTAAGTAAAAAGTTAACCATTTGAGTGCTTAATTTGTACCGATAAGAATGAACAAAAAGACATAATATTTATCATAATAAAAAAATTGATCATAATTTTTTAATACCAAGATCACACATTAACTAGCCCATGATAAATATATAGTTCACCATATTTTTTAGGATGATTAATAAGGCGAATAAAGGGATCATATACGTTTGTATAAATAATTCTGCTTCCTGGAAGAATTGCTTGCAAGTAATCGCTTTGCCAATTTTTGGTTGTAAATCTTAGCCTCTAAATTTTCATTCTCCACACATTTCCGATCCTTTAAACTTACAAACTTGGCTGTTATTTGAAGAGGTTTATTAGACCTTTTTATAGGGGTTTTATTAGAAAAAAATTACATAACAAATATGTTCAAGAACATTTAAAATAATTGTGTTTTTTTAAAATAAAAAAATTAAATTGAAAACCCATTTGATAATTTAATTTTATATTTGTTTTTATAATCATACACAATAGTTAATTTGTTAATGTGTACACCATTATTGTACACAATAAACATCAATCAATACTGCCTATTTTTATTAATTATCGATTTTTTTAAGAAAAATATTAATAGTTAGTGGATGGTTGTCAAAAAAGTCGTCTATGTAGATGGAAAAATGTTAGTAAAAGATATTAAATCATAAATTACATTAAAATAACTTTTTTGGTGCTCCAACTCAAACAATTGAGCTACTCCTTAATTATAGATTTTTCTATTTAGAGAAAGAGACGTTAAAAATAGGTAAATCCATAAAATAAAATTATTAAAACATAATTATTAAGAAAAAGGTTGACAATTAAAAATAGTGTTGTGCACTTGAGAAATATTGTTATGTAATTAAGAAATTTAATCAATGACTTCTAATTAAATTTACCTCAATGAAGATTTGAAGCCTACTCTGAATATAATCTTGATATCCACTAATATTAAACTCAAATCTTCTAGTTGGAAAGTCATAATAATTGAAAACAAAAGTCATTAGCTTCAACACTAATAATAACCAAAGCATTTTCAATTCTTTGTTTAGCTTCTTTTTCCCCTACAACACATTTAACCTTTGCAACATAATATTTGAAATATTCAATTTGTTTGGACATTGATATGGCACCAGATAAAACAATCGGCAAATCATCGAAACCCGATCCATCCGATGCGAAGCTAACACCGGTTAGAATCTCTTCATTTGTTAGATTTGGATTCAAAAAAGGAGGGATAGTGTCTTTGAGGTTTAGTTTAGATCCAAAGAAATCAATAACCAATTTTCCATTTGAGAATCTACCATTTGGTACATGACTAGGAAAATCTTTTCCATATGGTAAATCTTTTCCTTTGACCAATGTTTTGATGTAGTTGTTGTTGCCTGTGTCTACTGTTAAATCACCAAAGACTATAATGGATGAGAAATTTTGTCTAGAATTAAAGTTATTGCTTGTAGCAACATTAATGTTAATGGTGCAAATTTGGAGTAAAAAGATAAAGTGGGATTGCATAAGCCATTGCTTCAAGTTTTGCATATGGTAATTGTGATAAGGCTTTAACTATATATATATAATGGACTGAATTATCTCTTTTTTTTAGCATCTGAATAACCATTTCTTGAAATTGAAGGAGTTGAATAATTTGTTATTTACATTAACACGGCGATTTAATAATTTTCAATTTTTAGTGAAGTATAAAACAAATTTTAACGGGCGGCATGATTGTAGTTTAATCTTTTTATTTTTTTTATCAGTTTATAAAATCAGTCTTTCTATTTTAAAATTTAAAAGTTATGATCATTCACTATGGTTTTTTAACTAAAAATAGTGATGTGATATTCTTTAAATAATATAAAATATGAAATTATGATATAGAATGAATAACACCTATAAAATTGTAATATAATTAACTCTCTAAAATCTAATCTTTTAATTTAGGAAATCTTTTATTTTTATAATTTAATTAATGACATGTGAATATTTTATATATCTAGATAATTTCATATCATGAAATTGTATGTTATATTATTTAAAATATGTCAAATTGTCATTTTTTTTAATTCAAATATTTGAAGGACAGATTATAATTATCGATTTTTAAAACAGTGAGATCAATTATGTAAATTTGTAAAAATAAAAAGAACAAAAATATAACTAAA
>JBBPBS010000361.1:574754-609473 GCA_037974835.1 Cicer judaicum
AAGATAACATCTGAAATTTATCATTTTTAATCAAATTATTTTTCATTGTAATAATTTTAGAAATTAAATTGCCTAACACAAACTAATATGATTGCGATAATTTTAGAAATTACTTTTTAGTCAAATGAAAAATTAATTTAGATAGTTTATGTTAAAATATCATTTTAAGCCTTCTATCTCTTTCCTACAATTTTTTTTTGGATGATAAAATTCCAAAAAGAAATTCAAATTAAAAGTTAGTTTGAGAAGCTTTTCATAAAAATTATTTTTTATAGTTACTTTTTTTTTAAAATATAATTTTTATCATGTTAAATATTTAATAATAAATATCTCAGTTATTAAATGTCAAAATTAATTTTTTTAATCAATAACAAATGAGTTTAAAAAGAATTTATACTATTTTTCAATAAACTATCATAAAAATTATTTTTTTCAATATAAAGTCAAAATCACTTTTTAAATTTTTTAAACAAACGGGTTCATTATTATGTAGTTTTCATAAGACATGGTTATGGGGCAGATGCGGATTTCGTTTCCTCCATCCGGCACTAGAGAAAACCCGCCTCTATCCTTGTTTGTTATCAGGTATAAAATTTAATTCTCCATTCATGTCTGTGATAGGGTTCGGATTTTTCCGACCGCATCTAACCCATTCATATACATAAAATAATAAATTTCAAAATTATAATTATTATAAGTAATATAATAAAATTAAAAAATATTAAAATTATATTTTCTACAATGAGGAGATTATAATTTTTAATATTAAAAAATATTAAATATATTAAATATATACATGTATATAAAATTTAAAAATAACAATATTATTACTAAAGAAATGAGTTTGGAAATAGAGGCGAGGTGAATATGAACACCCCAAACCTATCTTCGCCCAAGTTTTAATCCAAAAAAAAATTCGCACACGTACCCGCACTCAATTAAAGTGAGTTTTCTCTATCTAAATAAAAAAAAATCAAGTGGATAGTCGCAAGTACAAATTGTGTTGTCATCTCTAGTTTTCATGGTGTGACTATTTTTGCTTATTTTTTCACCATAACATAAATATATTGCATGTTTGCATTTGTTTTAAGCTTCATTCGAATGTAAATAAGAAAAGTACAAGCAAATTCATCATGATATGGAACATTGCCCTTCTATATTTTGATATCAAAACTAATTAAAAAACAAAAAACATGCCAACAATACATATAAATATTTTAGAAATCAATGAAAGATTATCAAGCCAAAATCTTAATTCAAGCAATCAAACTAATTTCTTCCACATATGATCAATCGTCAAAAATAATACAAGATCTATAGTTTTAATTTAATTCATCTTCGGAAAAATATATTTGTTGATGTTGGATCTTATCAATTATAGGATGGTCTTTGATATGACTAATTCAATTACGTGTTGACAAATCATATATAAGACTCGGAGAGTATGGTACCAACATAACAAGTTTGTTGTCTTTATATACACCACACTTAGAAAGAAAAACCAACAAGTTTGTTGTCTATGTAAACATCCTACTTAGACGAGAAAACAAACAACGTCATACTATGATGTCAAACAAATTAAACATCATACTATGAAGACAAAATAAAAAATAAAACATGAAAAACAAACAAAATCTATGTAAAAATCACTTATTTAAATAAAATAAGAGAATAAAATTACTTAAAGAAGTAATTTTAGACTAAAAAATGACTATAAAAACCACCACCGTAATGGATATGAGTAACTCAAAATCTCATTCTTATGATAGCTTTTGACTATTATGCCATATAGGCATAATTATGACACATTTGGACTATTTTGCCACATTATTTTCACTATTTTACATGGGCATACGAAATACAATACTTATACAGTACACATACATGGCTCTTTGATACATGTTCTTGTGACTCATTATCCCTTACGGATAGGCTCGTGACTTGGAGACATATTCTGATCAGACAAATACCCTTCAGTGAGATAATTGCGAAAATAATCTGGCTCGTACAACCAGATATCCTCCAATATTTCCCTCAAAGATTCTTCCTGAAGACTTTCTGAAGCGTCGAGATCCATTGAACTTTCTTCAAAATTCATTGCTGCAAATTGTTCTTCAATTTTTATTTCAGTGTTTTGTTCTTGTTGAGTAGAGCTTTCTCCAATTTGAATTTCCACTTCTTGCCATTGGAATCTCTTGAGAATTTTATGTCCTTCTTCTTGGACTTCTTTAGGGTTAACTGGTTGCCACTGGGAATGAAGATTTCCATGACTGATACAAGTTGTATCGACCTGAGTTTTTTCTTGATAGATATTAATGAAATTGAGATAATCTATTAATTCCTTTATGACTTTTAAACTTGGAGGATAATCATCAATGGTTTTCCATACATCAGCATAATTCGAACTAATGAGGAATTTAGTTCTGGAATCAATCTGATATGGCCTGTGTATAATGAAGACCGTTTTGAGTTTGCTTATGGCATCCTGTGCTAATCTTCTTCCTTTAACTTCTTCTAAGACTAATTCCAATTGTTTTCTCCACCATTCTAGTGGAGAGTACCATTCAAGTACAGTCCATATTAATGATTTGTGATTCTTTGCTTCCACAAGATGGTTGTACATTGCTTCAGTCGGAACATATGCAGGCATGACATACAGACTAGTTGCACACCAGATATACCACAAATGGTTTTCAGTAAACTTAAGCTGTGGGTCTATCTTAAATGGTAAATAAAAGGGTGTGTCTATCTAAAAGGGAGACCGATCCGGGAGCTTTCTCATGTCCTTCATAATCTTGGTCATGAAGTAAAAGAGGTTGTTCCTAGCGTACTCTTTGAGCCGAGATGGGGAGAAAGACGAGTCTATTCCAGGAGGAAAATCTTTGAAGGTAGAGCCATGGGCTGGTAGTGGTTTGACCATAAATATGAGTGGAAAAATGTGTTTTTTAGTGATGACCTGGATGGGTTTTATGGGTCTGGAAAGTAAATCAGGAATCAGATTTTGATTTCCTTTGATATGTTTTACCGTAAAATCATATATTGAGAACCAATCTTTGAGCCTAAGAGTTTGTGGATCTGGAGGCATCTTGTTTTTAAATTCGAGAATCCTGGGAAAAGAAGAATTATCCATCTGAACTTCAAATTGGTAACCCCTCAAGTGGAAATCGAATTTTTGGATTCCTAATTTGACTGCAAGTGCTTCCTTGTAAGTGGTGTGGCAATGTTTTTCGGCTTCTTTAAATTGTCCACTCGCGTGACCACAATAATGCTTTACCCCATTAATTTCTTCTATTAAGACCGCGCCCCAATAATGATCACTCACATCAGTTTGCAGAATTCTTTTCCCATTTCCTGGAATCTTTAGGGCAGGTGGAGTTTGTGCAATTTTCTTTAATGTTTTGACGGCTTCAGTATGCTGTGATTCCCATGGCGGAGGATTTTTCCTAAGCAATCGTGATAGTGGGCTTGTGTATCTGGCAAGCTTTGGGATGAAATTTCTGAT
Source organism: Cicer judaicum (assembly GCA_037974835.1). Lineage (NCBI taxonomy): Eukaryota > Viridiplantae > Streptophyta > Magnoliopsida > Fabales > Fabaceae > Cicer > Cicer judaicum. The sequence continues at coordinate 578,257 of JBBPBS010000361.1, forward strand.
ATAATTAATTATACCAAGAAATTGCTGAATTTGTTTGGTGGTGAGATTTTCATCAGGGAAATTTAACAGTTCTTGAGCAATGTGAGGTTGAGGTTGATATTTCCCTTGAGAAAAATGCATTCCTAGGAAATCAATCTCTGTTTGGGCTAGCTGGCTTTTCTTTTCAGAGAGCATTATTCCATGGTCTTGGGCTATTTTGAAGAATTGGCTCAATAATTGTTTATGAGCCTTTTCATCTTTTGAGAACAACAGGACATCATCGATGTAGATGAGGATGCTATCGAGGATAGGCTCAAAAATTTTTGTCATGGCTTTCTGAAATAGCGAGGGAGCTACCTTAAGTCCAAATGGTAATACTGTCCATTGGTATTGGGCATTAGGAATGCAGAACGCTGTTCTGTAACGATCCTTGGGTTCAACACCCAGTTGCCAAAATCCTGATTTCATATCAAACTTTGAGAAGATCTGAGCATCTTTGTGGAAGATGTTTAAAGAAGAGGTCTTTGGAATAGGAAATTTATCGTCTTTCAAAAAATGATTAAGAGGTTTATAGTCAATTACCAACCTCTTTTTCCCTCTTATTTTCTCAGACCTTTTTTCTACATAAAATGCTTGGCAAGCCCATTCAGATTTCGTGGGCTCTATCAGTCCTAGTTTGAGCAGCTGATTGCATTCTGCTCGGGCCAAAGCTAAGTCCGACGGGCTCATTCCTGGATGAGTAGCTTTGGTTGGATTAATATCTTCATTGAGCTTGAAGGGAAGTTGGACAAAAAAGTATTTGTTTGTCCATAACGGTTTTAGATGAAAGAATTCCCCATGATTGTCCGCACAAAGTTTCAGCAGTTTAGATTTGATTTCTTCATACCCAGCAGGAACTTCGGAAAGGGAATATAACTTTAATATTCCTGAATAGGGGTTAAATTCTCGTTTGTATTTGATTCCTGTAGGGAGAATTTGGAGCCTATTTGCTGCTGAATAGACATCCATTCCAACAACAATATCTTTATTTGGGAGGCTACTACCAATGACCTTTGTCCAAACTATGCATTCTGGGAAGAATCTGATACCAATCTTTTCTTTTGTCATCAGATCTGTTCTGAAAGTTTTGCCATCTGCTGCTACAAAGTATGCAGCATGCTTCGCCCATGCTTCTGTAGGGAGAATGCTTGGGTTCATCATTGTTATCTGTGCACCAGTGTCCATGTAAGCTATGACCTTTTTGGGATGAGAAAATTTTGAGGCGAGGACATGGATTTCAACACAAGGGAGAGGAGGAGTAGGTAAGGTACTTCCTATTTCTTTGAATGAGTAAATAGGAAAACGTCTGTCATCTTCTAATTCAGCATATGTTGCTTCATCTGAAGAAGAGTTATCTGTGGAAGAGTCTTGAAGAGCGAAAATTGTGTCTTCATCAGCAGAGCTTTGTTCGGAAAATAAGGATTCCAGATCACCTTCTAGTGGTTGGAGAGAATTGATCATTTTGGCAGCCTTGTTGGATTTGTTGGGGCATCTTTTAGGAAAATGTCCTTTTTCTCCACAAACAAAGCATCTTTGATTTTCTCTCTTTCCTCTGAACGACTTCTTTCTAAAAAACTTTAAAGCCTTCCTTTTCTTTGCTTTCTTGAAGATCTTGGAAGGTTTGGTGAAACTTTTATGATGTTGCTTTTTTCTTGTTGAACAACTGCATTTGTTGTCTTTGCACTTGATCTCTAAGTAGGGCTTTTTGCAAGCCTTAACGAATTTAGATTTTTGTTGTACAATCTCTGAGAAATGCTGGTGTAATCTGCACAGCTTTTCAAGTGCTTCTAATGTTATTTGATGAATCTGGCCGAGACTCAAAACTTTGATATCCCTATGGGAAGCTGCTATCATCTTATGAATTTCTGGTTGTAGCTCTTGAGGCAATGAAGAGATATATGTATTTTTTAGACTATGATCATTAAATCCATTAAGGACATAATATCTCTGAGTCATTCTTTGATAATGTCTTTCAAGATCCTTAACTTTAAGTGAGCAGCACCTCATCTCATAGAACTCTTGCCTGTTCTTTCTGTCAAATATTTCCATATCTCCAATAAATTCACCGTGAAGAATTCCAAGGACAGCAACAGTGTTTACTAATCTGTGTAACTCATCTTGTTTTAATGGACCAAGGTTATGGTACCATTCCTTTAATGTGCCGGTCATTCTGCAACAAAATTCTTCAATGATCTTGTAAGTATCTGCGCTTGTTTTCATCATTTGAGTGTCAAGCCAAGCGCCGAATTCGAGGAGTCTTTTCCTCCACTTACTAGGCGGTATATCATCAAGTGTGAACCATGGTCCACTATTTATCTTTGGTTTTCCCGAGGCTGGATTTTCTTCGAGTGATTCTTCATAAATGGATCCTTCTTCTTTCACATTTACCATGAAAAATTTGGAAATACTTCCATAATTCCTCTCGGATTCTGATTCTTGTTCTGGTACTGATGAAAAGGACTCAGATCTTTCATCACTTGATGGATCTTGGGAAGAATCATCTTGTCCAAAAGAAGAGGAGTCTTCTAGAAGAGAGTTGGTTTCTTGTGGAAACGTTTGGCCTTCGGTGATCGTCATGGCTTGGAAGCTCTTTTCTGGAATTTCTTCCTTTTGGATTTTTGGGGGAGGCGTTTCAACAACATCCTGAGAATCAGATGATGATACGCTCAAACAAGTAGTTTTTTCTTTTGATTTAGATGTCGAGGTCTTGGTGGTTCTATCAGGTTTTGGTCTATAGGCTGAGGGTATGTATTTGACATAATCTGGAGGTGATGATGCATAGGTAGGGTAAAAAGGGGATACCTTTCTTGGACGTGAGAAGTATGATGGAAAACTAGGAGGGTTGAGGAAAGGATCCTCAATGGGTTTTAGTTCTTCCTCTTTGGAGGCTTTCAAGAAGTCATCAATCTCTTTTACTTGGGTTTGTAGACTTCTGAATGCTCTTTCCTTTCGGTCAAAATCTTGGCCAAAAGTTCTTTCATCCAACATCTTTCTCAAGTCATGCTCTAAATGAGAGACTTGGGCTTTTAAGGTCTTGTAATGCTTCTGCATTTTTTGAGACAGAAATTTGAGATCGTCATCTGTTTCTTCTATTTTTTCCGCGATCTTATCCATTTTTCTGTTTAGATTATGAAGAGAGTCATTTTGAGCAACCATGTTTTCCGATTGCCAATTTAGAACCTCTTCTACTTGAGTTAAAGGTTTGAGCTTTCCGTCAGGCTGAACTTCATTGGGCTGAATGAAAGGTTTAGATGATCTGTTTGTAATCGGATCCACTTTCCTTTCTAGAGCAGGAAATTGTTGGTCATATTCGGTTGTAGCAGAGTACATGAAACAAGGAATTGGCTGGGTATTTTTTGGAGGGTCAAGAGGTTTACAATAATCTGAAGGTGACCAAGAAACAAGAGTAGGGTCATTTGGCGGCAACAACTTTTCTTTTCTGAGAATTTTAAGTGCTTCTTTGTAGATAGGAAGAGGCTTTTTCCTATCATGAATCCCTACCCATGGACCGTTGTCAGGATCCAGATTTCTCCTTGGTGGATGAGGTGGCCTACATATCTCTTTTCTTTTGGGAAGGATGATATTTCTGTCGATATCATCGTCATCCAACCAACAGTCACATCCTGGGTCGCACTTGCTGGGATCTACATCCCAGATGAAATGGTCGTCTATCTTGTCTGTATAGATAGGTTCTCCTTTAGCAGTGACAGCATGAATAGGACACCAATCTTCTTCGAGTATTGGTTGTATCATCATGGTCTGGAAAATAGGAGAGGCCAAGCTTGATCCTTCTTCTGGTTTTTTGAAGATTGTTTTAACAGTTCTGTCAACAGATCTCCTAAAAGTGGCTTCTTGGGATTGTATTGGTCTTCTGTCTTGGTGGAGTCTTTCATAGTTTGTTATCCATTCCAGGGGAATTAGTTGGGTTAATTCCTCTCTTGTGATTCTCCTTGGGATCTGGACGATGGAGGGTATGTCCTCTTCTCTATTATGTTTTATTAATTGTGACTTTATAAATATACTTGCAACTTTTTATCAATTTTTTTTATAGATTTCGAATAATATTGTTGTAGGACTTGCAACATCATAGAGTATTATTATAGATATTTGAATGTGTATTGTAATTTGTGTTAATTTGAAATGTATTGAGTTAGAAAATATTTTAGTTTATAATATTTTATGATTAGATTTAAGTTTCCAAAGGATAATGGTACGTATATTAAAGTTGATACCAAAAAAGATACGAGCACCGATATGGATATTTCTATAATATGCAAGTTTGAGGACGAGTACTATACCCTACCCAAACCCTACCATTGTTATCCCTAGTTATATCTTTTTTTTTAAACACATAAATGATATATCAACAATATATTAAAATAACTTTTTTTTTGTCATTATCGATTTTGAACGTACACTGGTGTATTGATCATATGAGACTAAGTTGCCTACCAACCATACAAAGTACACCCATAGTTCTAACTAGATTAGAACTACCTAGTTTTATTTGAAATACAAGAGATCTACTTGCACATCACGTTTCTCCATACAAACACGTGTTTAGTGTAAAATTATTGAATGAGAAATGATGTGCACAACCAATTAGCATCTAAATAACACATAGATGGTTGTTTGAATGATTGGACACCCATGCAGCAGCCTTATTGCCAATGAAATGACAAATAGGGACGGTTCCAGGATCAACTTTAAGAGCTTCATAAAACAACTTAGGGTTCATACCTCTTGTATCATGGTGACAAACTGTTAAAGCCTTAGCTTTAGTTCCATCAGAGGCTACCAATGACACCACGTAAGCGATTGTTGATTGCACTTGGTGGCAATTGAATACAACTTTTTCGAAATTCAATCTATGACACATTACTGCATTGTCTCCAACTTTTTTCACTTCCTCAACAACATATTGGTTTTGGTTTTGGACAAAGGTACTTGAAATCGCCTTAATCTTTGTTGTCCCAAAATGTGAAATGACCTAATCAATCATTGATTCCAGAGATGATACACAATGTTTGTGTTCTCCTGTTGCAGTTGGGCTTGAACAAAAGTCATTAAGACTTTGTCTCTCTTTATTTGCCAACCATATGGAGTCTGTGACACCTTGTGTTGGTTTTATGAATGGCCGCACCATCTTTCCCAAAGATTGAATATTACCTAAGGTCATTTTCTTTCCAGGGTAGAGGTCATGTTCGAAAAAGAGTGTTGAGTATTGATTTATTTCTTCGGCTCAGATAGGTAGGCTATTGGTTTTTCCATCTACACATTAACAAAACAAAAAAGTAAATCCTATATCAAATTATGTGACACTAATTTACACATTAAACAATAACGTTAATGTGACGTGCAATTCTTTTATAGATCAATCGACCAACAAATTGGATTATGTACAACTAATTTATGGTGTAGCAATTGTAAAAAGTATTAGATTTACTGAGATAAAGTTTATATCTCTAAGTTTAAGAGTACTTATAGTTCTTGTACCATAAATTAATTGTAGGAGATATGAACTCTTCAATAAAATATGAAATTAGAAGAAATAAAAATAATAACCATCATAACGAAGTTAGTAAACAGACACATACAATACTACTTACAAGGCAAAAGTAGATCTAAGAAAACCTTAGGCAAAGGAGTGTTAAAAGTATAGTGTTAAAAGTATAATGTTAAATAGATTACCAATAATCTTCACCGGACAATGGTGATGCACTAATTCCCACAAAAGCCAACTATTAAAAGTATATTGTTCACATTACATATTAGCAATGTTTAGTAAAAGTGTCTCTCTTCATGATAATATCTAATGAATACTATTCATGCATGCACAAAACATTTAGATTAATTTATATAGTAAATGAAAATATTCAAAGTGCATGAAAAACTTTGAAACAATATAGATCATAACTTAAAGGGATCAAGTAAAGTAGAAATTGGGTTAGCTTACACAGAAGAGAGTTAAAATAGAGAGACGTGCAAACTCCATCGGTTGGCTATGAAGAAATGAGACTATATAGAAACTAGTTAGTTGGGTGTGTATATGAATGTTACAAGGTAGCCATATATATAGTAATTTCACATGCAACTATTTAGTTACATTTGCATGCAAAGCTTGTCGTATGCCATTGTTATACATTGAAATTGATTCCTCCAAGTGGTTAAGAAAGCTTGTGCACATGTCATCCATGCATCACACTCCAAAGCTTATGTTGTCTCCAAAAGGGTATTAAAACTACATTGTTTTACTTTGTCCAAATGGCTTCCATGCACCACAAAGTTTGTGTGGTACTATTCTTGTCTTTAAGAGTTATTAAACATGTTGTGCACATGGCATCCATGCAGCATAGTTACAAAGAATCTCCAAAGCTTGTGGTACCATTCATGTTGATTCTCCAAATATTAGAGGTATATATTAGCAAAACTTAATATACTTTTCTAAGTACAATGATGACGCATGATAGATTTTTAGAAGGCAACCAACAATAATTTAGTATCAATTGTCCAGCTAGAATAGATTACTTAATATTATATTGAATAAATTTCTTTATGGATTTGAGTCAAAAAAAAGTTTCTTTATGGATTAATACAATGTGATCATACGTGGTATGAGCCCGTAAAAATTTCTAAATGAATGATATAAAAGGCTGTATTTTACTATGTATTTATTTGAAAATACATAAGAAATAAATTTGTTATAATTATGTCTATGATGTGTTAGCTCAGCGGTATGAGTTTAATATTATAATTTAAGAGATATCGTTCAAAATTTATTAGATATCATTTTAAAATAGTCATTAATGTCAATTTAATAATAACTAAATGTATCTATGTGTATTACGTGAGATTTTTCACAAAATTAATTTTTTTTTAAATTGTATTTAAAATGTTAATTTTAAATGAAAAATCATATTTAAAATAGATATGTTGTAAAATATCATGTTAGGGGTTGAGTTTGGAGATGTATAAAATTATTTTGATATTATAGAACTAATATATAGTAAAATTCAATGTATTATACTAAGAGATTAAAAAGTTCAAAATTGTAAAAATTGTTTATAAATATGCAAAACACAGTTCATACTCAAAAACGTTACAACTTTAACAAAATTGTGTTAACATAATAAAATATATTTCATAATCATAATTAAGGTCGTATTTGTACAAATGACATAAATCTTATTTGCACTATTTTATATTTAATAATATTACATAAATTTAAAGTTTTCGTTATCACAATATATACAATAAATAAAAATTAACACCCATAAAAGTAAATTAGTGGAACTACATTTAACATAGTAAAGAATTTATATATATAATTTTTTCCTTCTTGGAGCAGTGCCCTAGCAACATCAACGCTCAGGAACAATCATTTGTACGTTGAATCCACCATTTTCTCATTTACTTAAATCACCTTCACACTTATACCACAATTAATCGATACAATACAATCATATAGAAAATTTGTAGACTTATCAAACATGAAATATAGAAGCACAACCAAATCACAGTACAAAACCATAAAAAAAAATTCTAAAATTGGATCAAATTAGATAACGTTTCCATAGTAGCTATCCAATATTGGTGGTCTTTTTTGACAATTGAAGAGAACATTAATTTTACTTCTTCAATGCAAGTGTCACGGCTTAAAATTACGAGTGTTTCTCGAATTCAATTGAGTCACCACAATAATTTATTTTAAAATAGAGAAAATATTGGGAAATTCTTAAGCATAGAAAAAAATGGTCTTTGCAACAGATTTTGAGTTTGAGAGTCGATTATAGTAGGGAAAGTATTAGCATTCTACGACATCCGTTAAAATACGGTTACCTATAACTAATTGTACAAAATTAATATTAACTTAAATATATGTATTTCTCCTTATTATTAAATACGAATATCAATTGTTTGTTTTTTGAATGTGATTTTGAAATAAAAGTATGCTTAAAAAAAGAAAAGTAAAAAAAGAAATTTTTATCAATGTGATGGACAAGAATGTGAACTTGCTCTTACGTATCTCCTAGTGCAATGGAGAAAACAAAGCTACGTATTTCTTGGGTAGAAAATGTGGTTATGTTGATTGTTTTTAAAGAAAATGTGTTTTGTTATTTATAAATAAATAAAAAGTTTTGACAAAAAAATTATTTTATTTAAATAATTATTTTAAAATGTGATTTTTAGGACGATCAAATTGTACGTGTCTCAAAACTCAAGGAGTAAAAAAGATGTCACAACTAATTTAATTTTCTTAAGAATATTTTATATTATTTTCGATTTTAAAATTGAGCTTCAAAACTACCATCTAGTACAACTTGTGTCTTAACAACTCAAAGATTAAAAAAAAAATATCACATCTAATTAATTAAATTTAAAAAATGGATTTTATATTTATTAATAAAAATAAGTTTTAGAATTATCAGATTGTATAAATTGTGTTCTGCTACTCATGAATTAAATGATGTCATTTCTAGTTAACCTTTACTAATAATTTTTATTTATAGACCCAACTTTGAATGTATAGACCCAACGACACCCCATTGTGGTTTTGCCATCAGGTATAGGTACTAAATTCCATGTCCCATTGGAGTGCAAATCAGTCATTACATCTATCATTGTTTGTTGCTTTCTAGGATCAGGCATAGCTTCACATGTAGTTTTCAAAATAGACACAGAATCCAAGGAAGCCACAAAAGTATAATAAGATGTAGATAATTGATTATAATTCAAATGACAAACATATATAGGATTAGGATTTTGAGATGACTTGTAACCTTTACGTAGAGCATTGGATACCTCTTATGTAGGATGCGGAGAATGAGAGTCAGGTAGAGCAGGGTATAAGTCTTGAGAAGTGGGTGGTGTATAGGGCCTCTGTTGGTAGGTGCGTAGGGTGGTTCTAGAGACAGGGGTGAGTGCAATGAGGAGATTAAGGACCTCTGGAGAGAGAGATTATGATTGATCAAAATCATTGAACTCTTCTGCAGTAGAGAGAAAGAACGGGCGAGTCTCAAAGAAACTAGCATCAACAGAGACAAAGTATCGTCGAAGATCTAGGGAATAACACTGATAAACTTTATGCAGATGAGAGTAATCGTGAAAAAGACACTTACTGGATTTTGCAGCTAGTTTATCTTTCCCTAGAGTAAGGAGATGCATAAAACATGTGCACCCGAAGATGCGAAGTGGTAGGGTATCAAGATGTTGGTGAGAAACAAAATAGAGTGAGGTACCTTGTTTTCAAGTACAGAGGAAGGTATGCAGTTGATTAAGTAGCAAGTTGTGAAAATTGCATCCCCCCAAAAACGAGGAGGTAAATTATTGTGAAGGAGCATGGTAGCGATGTGGTTTTCAACTTACACGAGAATTGCGCAAAGGATAAAAAAGGAAACACATAGACATCAAATTTTGAAGTTGATGGAAAACTGAGTTTAAATTAGGCAGATGAATGGAAAATATAATAGCGCAATGGTTGAAGAGGAGAAGACGATGGTTGAATGGAAGCCGCCAGAGTTGAAACCTAAGGGTTCTTTGAATAGTGTTAAGGTATTGACTGCTTTAATAGTAGCGAATCAGAAATTTTAAAATAAGTTAAAATCGGTTCAGTTTGGTTTGAAGTATTAAACCGGTTCACTGATTTATAAAATCAGTTCAGTTCGACTTTATAAACTATAAATCAGTTTGGTTCGGTTTTTTTTAAATTAAAAATTAATTTGGTTCAATTTGATTCGGTTTTCAAGCATAACTGAATTTTGTCCACTCTAAGTGATATATAATGATCTACTTTTTTTTACCATTAAATTTGATCATCACCACATCTTATTATGGCCCATCGGAGTTATTTAATAATATATTTATGGTTATAATACAAGATGACTATTCTTTTGGTTTGTTCGAAATATATGTAGTATTAGTAGACATTCAAACAACCATTTGATATTTGAGGAGAAAAAAATAGACAATGATATGTAAAATTGAAGTGTTTAAAATGTTGAATAAATATATAAAAATTAAAGGTGTTTAAATATAATAATTGATATCTAAAATTTATTTGTTAACAATTATATTTAGATATATATCTATACACCTTATCAACACTTTCACATAAAGAAAAAAATAGAGAAAATGATGTAATAAATAGGAATGTGATAAAAAGAAAAAGATAAGAAGATGATGAAGTGGTAAACGATATAGAAAACTAGTAACAAGTGTTCATAAAAGCCTTCTTGAAAATTTTGGTGTCATGTGCGAAATCTGAAATTGGTGTTCTATTTTATTTTTGTACATGTTCTTTATTTTATTATAAGTCATATTATGATAATTTATTTCATTATATTTGATGCAATATTAATTAAATTGTTATGTTTTTTATACATATTAATCAATTCAGTTTGGATCTTATGACTAAGATAATGATAATGAATTTTTTTATGTTGGGTGCAATTATCATATATACTTTTGTACGACAAGATGTCAAGATCTCATTTAGCCATCATCTTAACAAGAGATAATGTTTTTGAGATGAGAATAGAAATCAATAATTGTTAATAAAAGATATTCTTAAAATAAATAATTTGATTTTCTTTTTGTTCTTTTTCATAAATTTTAGGACCAAAGAGTAATAAGAGTAAGAGAATTTGATAAACAAAACTATTTTATTTTTTTAGGGTTTTAATTCAAATCTAAGGATTAAAAAATGTCAATCAATTTTTTTTCTGTACATATTCAATCATAAAGGTTCAACAATTATGAATTTAGAACTTTAGACCTAGAGTTTAAGAAGAAAAAACATAAAACCACATAAACTTTAATATTTTTTACTATATAATTTTTTATACTATAAAAATAAAATTTTGATGCCCCTCAAAATTTGAGATCCTATATAGTCGCATACCCTTAACATTCTGAAGCCGACTCTGAATGTCCAATTATAACTACTCGTTAACTTTTGTTCAGATTTTTATTACTTTGATTTTTTAAAACAAGTTAAGCTAAAATATAACTTCTTGTTTTAATTAATTTGATAAAAATTTGTGACTAAATATAATTTAAATCTTAACAAGAATGATTATATTTTCAGTCAACACCTACTCTTTACATATATCAACATAGTTTCTTTTGTTTAAATATATTTTTAGTTCATGTAAATATAATCGTTTTTAGTTTTACACTATGTAAAAAAAATTGTTTAGATTTGATTCATGTAATATCACACAAATTTATTTATGGTCCTTACGTTAAGGAGGCGTTACAAAAAACGTTAATTGATAGAAGAAAAAAACATGGATCAAACCTTTAAATATATTTTTAATTCCTGAAAAGTATATTTTGAGTTCTTCTCTATAATATCCAAAAATAGTGAGCCGACAAATAAAAGAAAAGATATGAAAAATCAAATAAAAATCTACCCTCGTCTCCATATATATCATCTTTAGTTACAACATTACACAAATTAATAATCAATCTCACAAACTTTGATGCAAAAGAAATTATAAAAAGAGAATATATATAAATTTCTTACAACGGAGTTATGAGGAAACCTTGGATTAGTAATGACAAAGTAACATATCTCCGACTTGTTGACGCTATAGGTGAAAGTTCAATGAGAAAAAAAAAAGGAAAAAAAAACTACAAAACCAAGGACAAAGTTAAAAATGAAGAGAAAATAGTTCACTTATAAAAAAAGAGAGAAATGCAATTCAAAGTGAAAATGAAAGAGAGAATTTTGAGTCGTGACACAAAAAGAAGGGAATTATGGGGTGGAATTAAACTCCCGTTAATTAACAATCAACTTTGTTTGTGTTCCAGTAAAAGTGTCATTTTGTAAGTTATAACACTTATATGTAAAAAGTGTTATACTTTGATAGCGTTTACCTCAAAAACGTTATGTGTTGTTTGTTTCTATAATATTTAATAATAAGCGCTAAGTTTTGTGTTGCCTATGTAATATTTAACAGCGCTTAATGTTTTGTGTTGTTTGTCTAATATTTAATATTTAAGATAATCAATAAATTTTATTACTTTTTATGAAATTATTATCTTTTTTCTTTATTAGTCTCAACTTTTTATTCATCTAATTCTACTTTCTTGTGATATAATAGTTATTGTTATATTCTGCAATTTGAAAACAACTAATATATGGGAACTATAGTTTATACAAAATGACGATTAAACAAATGACAAAATGGAATATACTTTTTAAGTTGGCCCTTTGTCTTATAGGGTTTACGTCCGATTAATCTCTGTATGATAAAATAATTGCAGGCACACCAAAAGTAGATGACTATGTCCCTAAAATATTTAAATAATCTATGATAGTTTAATTATTTTTTAATTAAATGTATGCCAATTGCAAATTTTGTAATTAAATCATTCGTCTTATTTAATAAAAGTGTGGTATTAAATTTTGTAAACAAGCACTTGATCCATAGCTCAGTGTAGAGCATTTCTCTTTAGATCAAGAGGGCACAAATTCAAACCCGGCTGGGCCCTCTAAAAATTTGCATCTTTTATATAAAAATTATAATAACTGTATATAAAATAATAATAATAATAATAATAACTGTATATAAAATAAATCTTAATTGCTGACATTTATAATGTATTGTTTGTGAATAACATCATCCATATATGAAGTAATAAAATGCACAAATACAAACAGTAAATGTTGGTGAGAAACAATTTAACATCAAATGTATATTTAACAAACAAGGCATTCATAATCTTTACATATAAGCTTAACATTCAACATGAGAGTTTATCCAACCAACTCTAATCTTCTTTGATCATCTCAGCTGTCTTCTCTGGTTCACCTATGTCAGGTGAAGCTATAAGCCTTTCCACCGGAACTTTGGATACATCGCGGCGAACTCCAATATCAGAAACCAATCGGCTCATACAGTACATGCCATAGCCAACCGCAGCCAAACCACTGAAACTTGTCGTCATAAAACGAAGCGGAGTAGAAACCACAGCACTAGCAGCAGCCAAGCAAGACGCTGCTTGTCCGCTCCGGCCAACACTGATGCTTGTGAATATAAGCAGACCTGTTTTGCAGTAAATTGCAAAGTCTTCACAGTTGTTGTTGAAAACATTGTAACCGCCGAATCCATTTTCAAGAAGAAATGAGGCGCGGCGAAGGACGTCTTCGGTTGGATCAGAAACTGCTAGGGTGCAGGTGCCGCCTCGAGCTTTGGCTAGAAAGTATGCAGGCGAGACAGCATACTCGAAGAGGTATAGATTATCACCAGAGAGAAAACAATCCAGACAGGAAGAGATGACACCATCGGTCTTATTTTGGTCACCACATTTGGGACACGGAGTTTCGGTAGCATTAGAAGGTGATGAACTGCAAAGGAAACGGTCCAACACGGTTCCTGTTCCGATTTCTTGCCCTCCTCCCCTTGTAAAGTGGATCACCATTCCATCACCAACATAAATTCCTGCAATTTTGCACAAAAGCAGTTGGTAAAACCGATATGCCAAATTCATCATCACACATTAAAGATGCAAAAATCATTGATTCTAAGTCCATTTCATGTTGAAGTTTCCAAATTGCTGAGAGTTGATAGGGACCGAAGGACTAACGCGTGCAACTAGATCAATGGCATCTTATTAAATATGAATCTGGTTGAAATGCTTAATCAAATACAACATTGGCTCGCATTAATACCAAAACAAAGTTTGTGTTTACCTTGTATGATTGTCCATAGTTCCATCATATTTAATAAACAAAAGCACAATATAAAACTACAAAGAACTGTGACAGACTATAAGGAACTACAAAAGCACAATATAAAACTACACAGTTCATCGAAATACTTTCAGGAAATGTGACAGACTATAAGGAACTCATAACTTTTATATCTTAATGTACAAAATGCAATTAGATTATATTCACAAAATTCAATAGTCTGAGATTTCCAAAGGATCCCAAGACTTATTTTTCTTTGATGGTTTTTTCAAGCCACGTGGAAGTGGCCCCTAAGGTTCTGTTTTAGAATTGGGAGGAGAAGCGTGTTGAGGTGTTGAGAGGAAAGGGAGGAAGAAATGGACGGGAGGATAGTCCCTAAGTTGTATGATGGTTTACTTTTCTTCATAGGATTAAAATCTCCCAATTTTGGGGAACTCAAAAAATCATTTCCCTGTATAATACACAGTTTCAAACAAAGATAATATTAGTCAGAAGTCAACCAGCATTGTCAAATGACGGCCATAGTAGATTTTTTGACAACCACCATATTAGGTATGCCTGCCATGGTGGCGCCACAGACCGCAATGGATTGTTTATAGGCTATTTTTTGGCCGTCCGCCATCGACAACACTAAAGTTAACCCGTCGTCTCCTCCAAAAACTCGTGTTTGGGAAAGACTATCCTCATATTTCATTACCTTTCCCCTCAACCTCTCACTTCCCCTCTCAACTCCCAAACAAATCCTAGGTAAAAATTGTCAACAATTTATTATTTATTTCATAAGGGTTAAAGTTTCCAAACCTTGAGAAATAACAGCAATAAAAGACTTTTGTAATAGAGATAATGCCAAACTTAAAGAAAAATCAAAAAAATAAAATAAATATGAGCAATAGTGCCTTTAAGCAAAAATGAAGAGTTGGTGGGTATATGCACTAGCTTCTAAGGTTAAAACAATTTTTTTTCCAGATTCTTTGATGCTCTGCTCGCCAATGAGATCACCGGTGTATTGGTGCTCTGCTCATAATACAAATTACGCTACACTATAGTGTTATAGCGCCGCAATAGCAGCTATTTGGAAACACTATGTAGAAGCAACAGCAACTTGTTCAACTTCCGCTATGCTATAGGGCTATAGCAGCTATTTGACAACATTGATTCCAAGTTAAACAAATTCATAACACAATATCCATTGTCAAAAGAAATATCAAGCCATTCATAAGTTCTTTTAAGCATAATTAGAACTTCAAATCTCAACTCTGTAGGACTCACATGGCTCATAGGCTCCAAAAACCCACTCAATACAAAATATCTTTATCTGTCAACAATATGGCAGTGGGGCTTGAATAAATATCAACACCACAAGCCTTATCATTTTCCTATCTCTTTTATACTATATAGAAGCCTAGAGTTATAACACACCACAAATGAGATCACCCTAACAACCACCAGAAAGCAAGAACCAACACTCCCTTTAAATTTTGGAAAGATCCAAAGGTTCCAGCATATAAGCATTATTGTTATCCTTATACATCTCTAACTGTTAAACTTATGACCAATTTCACTTGATGCAACAACAACTATGTTGCTTCCTAAGAAGAACTTAACACATAGTACATTGATATCTAACACAATAGTGACACTCACATATAGACGCTGATAATAATGTAAGAAAATGAAAGTAATTGAATGCATACATATGTACCAGTGTCGTGCCATACACTAAACATGTCAAAAACCAAACACACTTTCAATTTGAAGCGTCACTGCTACATTTTGAATACGCTGAAATTCAAGTTGGCTGCAAACTATTGCAGTTAGACTACACTACTAACCCAACACGTGAAATTTCTTAACCCTAAATTCACTTCCTAAACAAAATAAGTCTTAACCCAACACATCCACAACAAATTTTCCAATACAACAATAAAATACTGAAAATCATAACAAAACAGTTATCATCAGCAATAACTAACTTACGAAAAAAAAATCTACTGGACCAGAAAGTTGATGATTATCCAAACCTAAATGCGAATGAGTTATAGTATAAAAACAGCAACAACAAAAACAACCGTTTTCAATAAAATAAAAAAATATCCAGAATCTCTATTGTGTTAATTAAACAAAAGCAAACAACGAATAACAAGAAAGAGAAAAATAAAAAAAATGATAAATTAAAAAAAGAAATAGACCGTGATGAGCGTAGATGTAAGCTTGTCGCCATGAGTAAATGTGATCACCAGGCTTGAGTTGTTGACGGTCGATCTTATTGGAAAACACTCCCATTTATCTCTTTCGATCTTTCTCTTCCTCTTCCTTTTCTACCCTCCAAACGCTAATAGAAAAGAATTCCTTTGAGTAGAAGGAAGGGAAGAAGAGGAGAATCTCAGAAAATAATTCTGATTATATTCCCCCGTATGTGATTTTTGGTAGAACAAAGGATACTGTTAAGTTTTCATTTTTTTTAATTATTAATTAATTAATTGCGTAACTTATGTACATATACGTTCTTTTTATTATAAAAAACAAATGTATAACGAAAAAAGTACTTTTATTATTAAATATTAGTGGATTCATGGTTATTGTTATGTTTTATTTAATTTTTTTCAACAGAAATAAACCAAAGCAATTTAGAGTTTGACTGATAATTAAATAAAGTTTAATTAATAATTATTTTAGTCAAAATTTAAATTTGAATTTTTGTAATAATTCGTTTCAATTAAATTTTATTAACTACTTAAGTTTCATTACTTGGTTTATTATTAATAAAACAATAGTAAATTTCTCTTTTGATATAAAAAAGAATACTGAATTGAGATTATGAGATAAAAATTTATCAAAAGGATAATTAATATTCATTAAAAATTAAAATAGTCATTATTTTAATATGATATTTTTGTATAAATTTATCGCAGATGAAAGACTATAAGCTTTTTATGTCTAAATAATTTTTAATTTGTTAGCTTCTTTGAGAAAATTATCTAAATATAATTTTGCTTTTTAAATAAGTTATAAATTATAATTAATATTAATTGCTTAACGTATGTCCAAATAGAGTAAGGGTTCTTTCAAATCCTGGTTAAAAAGGAAGACATCAAATACAATAGTTTCTAAATTTTTTTAAAATACGCCACATTAATCACATACTTCGAGTCATAAGGTATTTTGGGAGAGTTATAAAATATTAGGAGTGTACTTAAGTATTAGGCCAGTACGTAAGTTAGATTGAGTCGGTTTTGATAAAATCTAATATCTTAACTGATTAATTATCTTCGGGTTGAGTTGAGTTGAATTCTAAATCTATATTTTTTTTCATGAGGATTCTACCATGTACCCACCCCACATATAAACTTGTCACCCTCTCAATCAATATGGAAATAAAATTTTACCCTTTATAAAATCTTCAAATTTTTTAATTCTCATTTAGTCACCTTTCTTCCCAAAATATTTGAAAGTTTCCAAATTTTCGAAATGACAATTTTCGGAATTTTTGAAATTTTCGAACAATTCAAAACTTCCGAAATATAAAATTTTAGAATTTTTGAAACTTTCAAACAATTCAAAATTTTTGCAATAGGAAAGTTTCGAAACTGTCCATGTTTGAAAATTTTCAAAACTTTTTATATTTGGAAACTTTCGAAACATTCCAATTTTCAAAATGTAATTTTTATTTTGAAAATTTTTAAATTTGAAACTTTCTAGATTTGGAAACTTTCGAAACTTTTCATATTTGGAAACATTCTAAACTTTCCAAATTTTCAAAATGTAATCTTTATTTTGAAAATTTGAAACTTCCGAAAGTTTCAAAATTTGTAAAACTTTCGAAACTATCAAATTTGAAATTTATTACAAATTGTTAAAATGATAAAATTATATTTACATGAGTCCTGAGGGGGTGGCAAATTTAGGTGGGGGTGTATGGTATAATATTCTTTTTTTATTTAACTAGAATCAAACCAATCCGTTCAAGAACGGATTGACTCGCACTCATGTACACCCCTCATTAGTATCACAAGTCATGAGTACAACACTTTATGAAAAATAACCACCAATTACTAACATTGACTATATATAAAAAAAAAATCACATACCACCTCTACCGCTAATTATAATTATCTTTAGAAAAAAAAAAAAAAAAAATTGGCCCTAATTATAAACACTTATTATTGTTTTCACATATATCAAAAAAAGTAGGTAGTTAATTTATTGTACCTATGTTATGTGTAATTATTCCTAAAATTTTATATGTGTATAATTGTATTTGACTTTTCATCTTTCAAAGATAAATTAGTAGTATTAATAATGAGTGTACTCGAAAAAAAATGTCAATGTTAAATGTATATCTTATAAATTGAAAGAAAGTTTATACTTTGGGGAAAATATTTTTCCAAAAGGTTGTACGTTGAGATAATTCATTAGTCTCTTTATTTTATTCATAAGGGACGTGTAAGGCAACATTATCAGCAAACATACCCAACAATTTTCTTGTTTTGCAAATTCTTTAGAAGTTTAGGTTCAAGCGTTGGTCTTCTTCAGTTTCTTGTTTCTCCATTAGTTGGAATATCCATTGACCTGCATGTGGTTATAATCTATCATTATGATTGCCAATATCCTAAGTCCTATGATCATAGCTTCATATTCCACGTGATTATCGGAAAACTTATGATATTGCCCTTAAACTTCTAAACTCTCTCTTCTGAGTTAATAATAACAATGTCAACTCTAGCTTCCTTAAGGTTTAAGATCTGTCAAACATCAAAGTACAGGGGTTAACATTCACAACAAGGTTTAACTCGAATGTTGTGCTAAAAAGTCTGACAGATTTTGACCATTTACAGCTCCTATGAGCACATATTTTAATGCAAATGCATTAAATTTGATGACCCACTTCATTAGTCGACCTAGCAAAATGGATGTATTGAGTAAATATCTAACTGTGTCAATCTTGCACACGACTAAAATTTCTCTTGGTAACGAATAATATTCAAGTTTAGTACAAGAATAGAACAATGATAAGTATAACTTTTCAATAAGGGTATATATTGTTTCTAGAACATTTAAGATTCAACAAAGATAATATATTGTTCTTTATGTACCAATATCGGCAGCTTGGGCAAGCAAGTAGCCAATTGTCTAGTCTTCAGTAACAATATATAACTTGAGTGAATTACTATGCATTTAAGGCATTAGTACTAGTGGGTGACCTAAAGCCTCTTTAATTTGATCAAAAGTAATTTGTTGAGCATATCCCTATATTAATTCCTCTAAGTCTTTCAACCGAAGCAAAGGTGAAAAGGTTTTCATTTTGTCAACTAAATTTGATATAAATCTTTTCAAGAAATAGATATTTTCTAAAAGACGTTATAATTCCTTCTTTGTAGTGGGATACATGGTTTCTAGTATAGCCCTAGTTTTGTTCTTATCCACTTCAATCCCTTTATTATGTACTAGAAAACCAAGAAAGTTCCTATTTGATACTCTAAATGCATATTTTGATGGATTTTATCTTCAGACCATTAAGCTTCATTCTTTTCAAGGCCTGCTCCAACTCCACCAAATGGCACCTAAAGTTTTGAGACTAGACCACCACATCATCAATGTATAACTTCATGCTTTTTCCAATGAGATCCTCAATCGATAGTGGGAATGAAAGGAGGGGGTTCTTATCCCCTATGTATCGAATTCGATTCCCACAAAAAAACAAAAATTTGTTATTTTCAATGGATGGAAAAGAGGCTAGAAAGACGTGATTAACAGTGTCGATAACGCTAAGGTTTGGCTGTTATAGTTAAATTGGTTGTTGGAATGAATGGATAGGGGTACTTATCTCCTAGATACCGAGTTTGATTCCCACATAAGCTAAAAACTCACTATTTCCAATGGATGGAAAGAAAAAAAGGGCAAGAAAAAGGCATATTTTTCTTAACAGTCCGACCTTTATCATTATTAGAACTGTTAATCACGACATTCTCGCTCTCTCTTTCCTCTCAATACGAAATAGCAAGTGGATTAATTGATAGTGGAAATGAATGGACAATGATACTTATCCCTCAGGTACTGGGTTCGATTTCCATGTAAGGAAAAAACTCATTATTTCCTATTGAGAGGAAATGAAGAGCGAGAAAGTCGTAATTAATAGTATCGATAATGGTAAGGGTCGGCCTATTACACAATTGATCGGCTTCACGTGTTGTTTTAGGGGTTCTAGAAACCTTATTGGAATTAGGCTTGGAGGGAAGGATTCCTCATTGCTAATCTTGTTTATTTCAACAATGGTCCTTAAACGAGTCTCAAGAACCACTGGTGTATTTAATGTTAGTAAAGTGGATTTGTAATTCATGTTTGCTTTCCAACATAACCGACATTTAGTCTTGGTAAAATTAAACCCGCCAAAGTTGATAAAGGTACATCAGGTCATGACAGATGTGTTAAGGGATTAGTCAATCCATGTAGGTAATAACCATGTGGTTGGTGGGAATTGGCCTATGAATTCCAATTATTAGGCTGAAAACTCGTCCTCTCGTGTTTGCCATATTATTCAGTTGTTGAAGGTTAACCAGATTATATGTATCATTCACCAATAGATGTCCCATAGGGTTTGTCGTGACAAAAGTACTAGGCTAGGAATTAAAGGTATCTGTTATATAGGATTCGACCGCACCAGGAAGGTCATGTGGTTGTGATGATTAATTGATTGATTTTGAATTACAATGTTTGTTTGGCTTGGTTTCTTGTAGTCCTTTGATTGCAAAAGTGACAAAATTATCACCTGAATGAGCTCACTTTGTCTCCAACTTCCTAACTTGTTAAACATCATTGTGAACCATGGGTTTAACAATGTCAGTAAGTTGTTGGAAGACTTTATACATGGTGTCATGTATCCTTCTATCAATTTGTTGTCTAATGAAATATGTGGTCATCACCAATGGTTGCTCAAGTGGATCGATTGTTCTGTCTCCATAAACATTAGGAAATACCACATATTAGACATTCCCAACATTTGGAGAGGGTCATTAGACCTATGTTAATTTGACTTTTTTTATACTGATGATGGTTTTCCTATAGTGTTAAAAAATTTACCAAAACTTAGGTGCATTCGTCGAACGTAATTATGATATAGCGAAGTGGACTTTTCAATGGTCTCTGCCATAATATCACATTGGGCGTGCCAAATTTTTTGTTGAGATTAAAAATTAGTTGAAGAAACAACTAGTTGCTCTCAACTATGATTCCTTTTTCTTCAAATGATTATGTTGACGAAGGAACTATGTCCCTTAACTATGAGTTCTTTAACTACTCCAAAGAATGAAAAATATAATCTTTTACACTCTCATTTTATCCTATATAAGAAGTGCACCACCAATACATGAGATAATCAAAAGTATTGAGAAAATTAATTTAAGAAAATTAATTTTTAAGTCTAGTTTAAGTTTAAATTATATGAGATTTAGTTAATTTTAATTAATATTAGTATTTTAACTTAAAGTTGAAGGAACACATTTACTTCTTTTTAGTTTTTGTCTTTTGGTTAATTTGATTAGAGTTATAGAACAAAACCAAGTTGCTTGTAAACTTGAATCGAGTCAAATTCAAACTAAAATATAAGTTCGTGCAAACCTCGAGTCAAATTTTGAATTGAACCAATTTTAATTGAGGCTAACTGAACATAAATTCGATTCAGCTCAATTCATTTATAGCCCTAACAATGTGGTACAATATTCATTGTATTACTCTATTGGTGTAGTCTTTATTTTTTCAATGAATTTTTTTCTTTTGGATTTTCCTTGCCTTATTTAGTTATTTTATTGGTGAATTGGTTTTTGCCATTATCTTATTTTATTTCCATCTTATTGTGGTATTTTTATCTGTGCATTTAACTATTCATATTTGAAATGTGATCTAAATGTGTGGCTCATTTATACTTAAAATATTGGTATATAATTTAAGGTTTAAATGCACACTTATACTTTTAAATTTTTTCGATTGTGCGAGTTTATCCTCTCTAGTTTCAAATGAGTAATTTTATGCATCGATACAAACTTAGTTGATCATTTGACAAAATAATTAACTAGAGAGAAAGTCATAAACATATACAAAAGGATGAGACTATTATATTTATATGAATAAGTCACTCATGATGGTAATCGGGCCTAAAAGAACCCAAGAATTATGTTCAATGGATAATAACAAGTCGTGAAGTAATGTGAGATGAACATGCTATTATAAATTGAAGCATGATTCATGAAGCAATTAAATGATGATATAATATAAACTCTTAATGAGATCTATACATTATGTGGTGTGGAGTACCTTACTACAAGAGTACTCTTGATATACTCACTTATGTGAATATGAAAATCGGGCCACTTCTTATGGAATTATGAGGCATAGTTGTTAGAATATTTACTATACTAGGATAGATGTGCAGTGTCATTGATGCACAATCTTTTGAGAATACACTATATGAAAAGCTTTTATGTGGATTTATATCAGATATAGAGTTCAACACTACAAGTCACTCTTTGAATTGAAGTTTTATTCACTATGGAAAGGATCAAGTCAAAAAATATCTTTGTTTATGGACAATCTTATTGAAGTGTTTAACGTTACTTCATAAATAATTTTTTAAATTCAAGTGGGAGATTGTTGTAGCATATAGGGTATGTTGATGCGTGTGAATTTAAAAATTATTAAATTTACACATTGATTAGTTTTCAACTCTATAACCACTAAAGTCCTACATTAGATAGTTTACGCATATGAGATAACTTTCATTACTATATAAAGAGTGTCAAATCTTTACGAAAACATGTCAAAGTTGAATACAATTATCAACTTTTTTCCTTCTCCCTCTTTTGTTGGATGCATTTCCAAGTTACTTCTCCATATTCTTTGTCCCTTCAATATTTTTAGTCTGGTCCTAATACAACTAACCCTTCGTTCTTAGAGTGGTTCTAATATCATGTTTCCTTCGATTTTAGAGTGGTTTTCGTATTGCAATTGTTTGCTTTGCGAGTGGCCATTATAGTGATATTTATGATATAATTCTTGAATGATTTTTTATTGTGCAGTAGATACTAATTCATTTTTGTAAATGAGTTGTTTTTACTATGGAGACGTTGTGGTTGATAGTCAGGTTGCATAATTTTAGTCAGTGTTATTAAATATTTTAAAGAGAACGATTTAGTCTATAACTCAACCTAAATATCTTCAATTGTTGAAAATCATTTTTAAAAACTGATTTTTTATTTGAATAACTTTTAAAAAAAAAATTCAAGTTAAGTATTTAATTATTTTGCTACAATTTCTTTTAGATAATATAATTTTAAAAAATATTTAAAATGATAAATTATTTTGAGTAGCTTCTTATAAAAATTATTTTTGAGATATATTTTTTATTATGTTAAAATTCTAAAAATAAATATATAATTTATTAAATATTAAAATTATTTTTTTATTTTATAATAAATTTATTCAAAATAACTTTTACTATTTTTAAATAATTTTTAAAAATATAAAGTTAAAATCACTTTTTTTTAATCTATAATAATAAACTTGTCCAAGTGTTTATTGATACACTTTTTTATTAATTGGACCACCTTGCTTTATTGATTTGATTCACCACCACCTTGTTTTTCCTTCACCATCCAAATCTATCAATTTTGTCAAACACTAAGCGCACTTAAAAGTTTCCCTATCACCACGGTCACACCAATCGACTTTCTTAGAAAACAGAGCTACAATTTACGTTGATACCCATTCCATTTCCTACCATGACATTGGCTTCTTATAGGAAAATTAAACGTTTAACATAAAAATTAAAAGTTTTTAAAAGAGATAACAATTGAGAGAAGAGATTTAATGTTGTATTTTTGGAGGATGAGAAAACTTAAAATTTTAAATCTTAAATTTATATATGTCACAAGAGTTTTTCTTTTAAAAACTTTAATATCTAAATTCACACACCTTAAATATAAAGAAGTAAAAAATTATGAATTAATATAAAAAAATTCTAAATAATTAAATTACGATAAAATATCGATGTTAAAGTCAAAGTCCATAGATCAAATAATCCACAATTCGAGTTAAATAATGGATTTCTAAATCTAATATTTATTCATTATGTGACTTATTATGTATTGTTGATTGCTAAAAATTAATAAATATTTTTTTATATTTATTAACAAAATATAATTATTATTAAACTAATAATATCATAAATAGAATTTCTTATAATAATTAAAATAACATATATGTTTATGAGTGCAAACTATCTCTTAGCACGGGTTAGTACCGTAAGTAATTTATCATTTGTCACATTCATAATTTATTTATCACATTGCATCCTCTGTTTTATGTCTCACTTTCTTTTCTTGTTCCTTTTTCTTAGTAGAGGAGATGCGTATGAAAGAATAGTTCGCTGTTCTTTTTATTATAAACAAAAATGGGTTTCCATTTTTAAACAACACTTGCCATATAAGTCCTCCATTTAATTTGGTGCATCTCTCCCATCCTTAACAACATTACCTTTGTACAAGTGGAATTATGTTTCGAAGACGACAACAAACTTCAATAGTTAGTTACATACATATCATCTTATATAACCACTCATTTATATATATATATATATATATATATATATTCAATATTTTATTTTTCTCTATTTTATATATTATAAATCAACAATAGTATATAAACATTTCTAATTTCTTAACACCATATTTTCTCTTCATTAAATTAGACATATATATCCATTAAAATAGAAACATATCCCATCTAATGTTACGTTATTTTATTTATTTACGAAGATATCCACTTGATATTTTTTTATTATAAATGCATTAAAGCTTATCTCCAACTACTACGTATACACTATTTTATTGAAACACCTTGCTTGGCACATTTCATTCTCGACCCTCTTTGTTCCTTCACCATCCAATCCTATCAACTTTTGGCAATGGAACAACTCAAACCAAGTGCAGCTAATAATTCCCCTCTAACACCACTTGGCTTCTTAGAAAGAGCAGCTACAATTTACGGTGATACCCCTTCCATCATCTACAACGACGCCGTTTTCACATGGTCTCAAACCCACAACCGATGTCTCCAACTTGCCTCCTCAATCATCTCCCTCGGAATCCGCCGCGGAAACGTCGTCTCCGCCATCGCTCCCAACATCCCCGCTATGTACGAACTTCAATTCGCCGTCCCTTTCACCGGCGCAATTCTCAACAACATCAACACGCGCCTCGATGCGCGTACCATCTCAACTATACTCCGTCACTCCGAGTCTAAACTAGTTTTCGTGGACTGCGCCGTACGTGATCTCGTCCTCGAAGCCTTGTTATTATTCCCTTCAAATTTACAACGCCCTCTCCTTATCCTTATCAAAGACGAAGCACTCGAAAAAGTAACATCATCCACCGTTGATTCCAATTTCATCTCAACTTATGAAGATCTAACGGTGAAGGGTGATCCGAAATTTAAGTGGGTTCCACCAAAAACCGAGTGGGACCCAATGTTACTTAATTATACATCGGGAACGACGTCGTCTCCAAAAGGTGTAGTTCATTCCCACAGAGGAACTTTCGTCGTAACCGTTGATTCTTTAATCGATTGGGCGGTTCCTAAACAACCGATTCTTCTCTGGACGCTTCCTATATTCCACGCTAACGGGTGGAGCTTTCCGTGGGGAATCTCAGCCGTAGGAGGAACTAACATATGCGTAAGAAAATTCGACGCTGAAACTGTTTTCACTCTAATAAAAAAGCATCACGTGACACACATGTGCGGTGCTCCGGTGGTTCTCAACATGCTAACAAACTCACCCGATAACAAACCGTTACAACATAAAGTTCACATCCTAACCGCCGGAGCACCGCCACCAGCCGCCGTTCTTTACCGTACCGAGTCGTTAGGTTTTGAGGTGAGTCACGGCTACGGTTTAACGGAAACCGGCGGGTTAGTGGTTTCATGCTCGTGGAAAAACAAATGGAACCGTCTCCCGGCGACGGAGAGAGCGCGGTTGAAGTCACGCCAGGGAGTGAGAACAATCGGAATGACTAATGTTGACGTGGTGGATCCCACCGGAGAAAGCGTAAAACACGACGGAGCAACGCTCGGCGAAGTTGTTATGAGAGGCGGTTGCGTTATGTTAGGGTATTTGAAGGATCCTGAAGGAACAGCGAGTTGTTTCAAAAACGGTTGGTTTTACACCGGCGACGTTGGTGTGATGCATGAAGACGGTTATTTAGAGATTAAAGATAGATCTAAAGATGTGATAATTAGTGGCGGAGAGAATCTGAGTAGTGTGGAAGTTGAATCGGTGTTGTACGGACATCCGGCGGTGAATGAGGCGGCGGTGGTGGCGAGAGCCGATGAGTTTTGGGGAGAAACGCCGTGTGCGTTTGTGAGTTTGAAAAACGGATTGAAGGAAAAGGAAATACCGACGGAGAAAGAGATAGTTGAGTATTGTAGGAAGAATTTGCCGCATTATATGGTTCCGAAAACGGTGGTTCTAATGGATGAACTTCCGAAGACGTCTACTGGGAAGATACAGAAGTTTGTGCTTAGAGATATGGCTAAGAAAATGGGACCACTCAAGAAAAGTCGACTTTGAAAAGAGGAGAAGTTGGTGACACACTGTCTGTCACTATGGTACATGATTAATAAATTATTCCTTTTGGAACATATGTTGTGGAATTCTGTACGATTCTCCTTATTATTGTCTATGGATAGATTCTTCTTGTCGTTTTGTACCTTTTTTTGTAATTAGATCTAAGGGAGGGTTTGCCAAAGATAATGTTAATATCATTACTTTATTAATAATGTTAATTATTTGAGAAAGGATTGTTATTGTGAATTAATTTCATATTAATATTTAATAATATTTTGCGATTATGAAGTGGAACTATGTGGCAAAATCATGAAATTGTTTTAAAATATTTATTTAAATTTTTTTAACATCAACCATACCATTGTACTAAACTCTAATTATTATTACTAACGTGCACATGTTTATTTGTGCATTTTTCTAGTGTGTTCAATTATTATTCATAATATTGGACCGATGTCCATAATGAGAGTCGGCAAATATCCACTACTTGTTGAGACTTGAGCCAAAACAAGGGAAGAAGACATAAACCCACGATCAAGGCAAGAATATTAAGGGGTTGGTACATGTAAAAAAAAGTATCGCTGCAACTGTTTTTATATAAATATATTATTTATTTATTTATTTATTATATTAATATTTAATTTAATTAATTATTTTCTTTTATGTTTTGATATATATTAATATTATTGAAGTACTATAATATTTATAATTGAAAGATAAATATTTATAAAATTTTTAAGAATTTAATATTGATGAATAGATAAATAATTGTGACTTTATAATTAAGAATTATGTCTTATTAACGTGACTTTATAATTATACATGCAATTTTCTATCAATTTTTTTTTTATAGATTTTGAATAATTTCATCGTATGCCTTGCAACTTTATAAATTATTATTATGAAAATTTGAATGTTTATTGTAATGTGTATTTATTTAAAATATTTCGAGTTAAAAAATATTTTGATTTATAATACTTTATGATTGAATTTAAGATATTTAGATAATTTTTAAATTTAATCACAACAATATCATTTATTTATTGATCTATTTTAATTAAAATGGATATAAATACAGACACTTAGATACTCAAAAAGTAAGAGTACGAGTATTAAAGTTGATATACAAGAAAACACGAATACGAATGTGGGTATTTTTTTAAATCGCAGATATGAAAACGATTATAGTACCATACCCATTATCATCCCTAAAGAATACATAAACCCAAAACAGAGAGAAGAAGACATAAATCCAATGAACAAGAGAGAATCAATGCTAAGTTCAAGGGATAATTGTCATCGGAAACAATACTCAATTACTTGTAAGTCACCTAATTGGATAATCCACATATTTTTATATAAGTAACATTTGAGTCACATATTAGGTACATATTTTTTAATCACAAGTTTTCACTTCAGGCTCGACCATATGGTAAGATCACCAAACTTTAAACTTCTATGAAAATAAAAAATTTACTTTATTAAAAGATCTCAAAAAAAATTACTTAATAAATAAGTCTCATATTTTAATATTTTTAAAATTAAAATATATATTTTTTTTAAAATTTAAATATTGTCTCAACAATATTAAATTAATTGAAAAATAAATATTACATGACATCAATTATATTAATTTAGTGATTTCATGTAAAAATTTAAAAAATTCATTTGATGTCTCATATTAAAATTTGCTTTAGGCATCCAAATATGTTCAGGCGATCCTATTTCACTCTAATCAAACTAATACACACAAGTGTTTCGACGATCAAACATAAATCACTACAAAAAATGCATTAGCGACATGTCAATCATTTTGTTTCTTCATCATTAGCGATTATTTTATTTGATATCATCAAATGATATACTCACACACGTAGTGCGTAAGAAGCCACAATAAAAATAAATGAATGTGATTCATCATTCTTAAGGATATAATCAAGTAGCATAAATTAAATTAAATTAAATGATTAATCAACAACATAACACATAACATTAACACTAAAAAAAATA
Source organism: Cicer judaicum (assembly GCA_037974835.1). Taxonomy (NCBI): domain Eukaryota; kingdom Viridiplantae; phylum Streptophyta; class Magnoliopsida; order Fabales; family Fabaceae; genus Cicer; species Cicer judaicum. The sequence continues at coordinate 606,597 of JBBPBS010000361.1, forward strand.
CAAGATAACATGAAAAAAAAATCCTAATTAATTGTCAACTAATCATACTGTAGTATTCTAACTATGAGTTGATACAGTTAGATAATTCACCTACTAGCCCACAAACAAGAATGTCTTGTTAGGGTGATTCACTTGAACACCCTAATGGTTCCAAGTCTTTACGTAATACATTCATAAAAATATTTTAAATTGCAATTATAATTAAATTATGAGTAGATTTTTTTTTACCCGATCAAAGTTAATAATTAGTTGTTATGTTAGTATTTTTTCCTACCCTGAATATGAATTAAGTCCTTTAATTCTTTAACCCTTAACTTAAACCAATTGAGCTAGCTACCCACACCCACCCAAATTATGAATAAATTTAATCTATAACTAAAATATATTCAAGCATAGAAAGATTACAACTAAAAAATATAAGAAAACGACAAAATCAAAAGAGTTCTAACTCTAAAAATTATGACACCAATTAGAGTCGATTTTATTCAATCTCAATTTATTGGTGGAACAATATGTCGACAATCAATAGAAAATAAACTAACATCTATTGCATTGGCAACATGCCAATTATTTCATATCTTCCTCGTTAGCAATTGTTCCGTCTGCTTTCATATAATCATCAAGGTACATATGTAGTGTGTAAATAGCCACAAAGAACAACAAAAATCAGTCATCATTCTCAAGGTATAATCAAGTATAGTAAAGTATATGAAATGCACAATCAACATTTCAGCATATACATTAATCAATATCATTAATGCATGATAACAAGGCAAGAATGATTATGACCAACTACTTCACACTAATCCTTCTAACTTTGGGTTGATATAAGTAAAGGAGTCACCTACTATACCACAAACACAAGTGTCTAGTCAAGGTGATTCAATATTCAACAGAATATCACAACAGTGCCCCGTGTTTGCATACGACATTTCTATTGATAACTTCCTCAAGGTCTCCTCAACTATCAAACTCTTATTCCATCATGTTACAACCTCTAACACTTTATTATATGAATTCAATATATAACACGCAAAACATATTATTCATCATCAACAATCACTCTCTAATATCACTCACCCCATATTTGCGGCTATGCGTGCTAGACTAACATTTATTATCAACATATCAAACAATATCAATCATTTTTAAACATTAACTTAGTCCTAATTCTTAGTCTAACCGAGTAATTCTAAGATTCGTAATTTTGTCATTTTCTAATTTTGATTTCCAACCTAATTGTTTAATCGTAAGTCTATAATCGATTAATTCTTAACCATTTTCTACTTATAATTCATTACCTAATCGATTAACCAAATCCTACTAGTCTATTACTCTTAACTAAATGTATATATTCTAGGTCCTAATTACTATTCTAATCAATAAAATAGACTTCACTTATCAATGACAAATTAACTTAGACATTTTCCATTTTAGACAACTTCATAATTGATTATCAAAGTCAAACTAATCGATTATTTTATCTTAACTTAAACTAATTAGTTATTCTTATGACACTATCTCTTTAATTTTAATATGTTTATATATTTCTTACATACTAATCAATTAGAACTTAACACAAATCAATTATTATATAAAAACACATATGTCTCATAGCCTATTTTACTATTGCCTACAACAACTCCAACAAATTATTTGTAGGTGTAGATCAAGGGATTATGAGACATGCATGATAGAATCCAAATCGATTTAAATTTTATAAAGTTACGAGTGTTTAAATATTTAAAAGATACTTGAACTTACCAATATAAAAATTTACGAATATTTGAAGCTAAAACATTTATATAAGGGATTACGAGTGTTTAAATATTTACGAATATTTGAAGCTAAATTTACGAACATTTACGAATATTATATAATTGACTACTTGTGACGAAAAGAACTACTATTTTTTAATTATAATCAATAACTAATCCACTATTATCAAAACTGAATCGATTGAGTAAAAACATGATCATATGGTAATGCTTAGGTGTTATTTGATTTCACAACTTATCTAAATCGATTAATGTATTTCTTAATCCATTAATATTAATTATTAATTAAATTATTTTAAACTATTATTTATTGTTCCTAACTATAGGATATCTAAGTATCAAGACATCTAACAATAAGCACAACTTACTCTTAAAACTTAAAAATAATTATTAAAAATTCGGGGTGTTACAATAATTTTCTCAAATTATTTTCAGTCGTTTGAGCTCAAATTTTATCGTAACACAAGTAACACAATATCAGAAAATATGTCATACTATATGAATACAACACATAAGGTAACATGTAAAACATAATATTCATCATCAACAATAAGATTAACAGTTACCATCAATTTATAGGTGACTAGATGTACCACAAAAATTTAACAATTATCATCAATATATCAAATAATATTAATTAACAAATAACCTTGCTAACGTAATTGAAATTCATTAGACCATCACTTAATATCTAAGTCCTAATTACTAGTTAATCAATAACTTAGTTTATTGTTTTGATAAACTAAGTCTCTAATAGATAAATTAATAATTTATTCACTTTTAGATTATGATTCTAAATTTAACTGATTATCTAATACTCTTTAATTGATTATTCTTAACCTTATTATAAGATAAATCATGATTACTATCTTAATCGATTAACACACTCTTACTAATATGTTATTTTTAATGTACATCATTCTTTTCAATAACCATATATTTGTTAATCGATTATTTTATCTCAATTTAAACTAATTGATTACTCTTACAACACTATTTGATAATTCTTAAATAGTTTAACCATTTTACTATATCCTAATTGATTAAATCATATTCTTAATTGATTATTATATCAAAAAGCATATCAGAATACAATTTT
>JBBPBS010000361.1:609722-621187 GCA_037974835.1 Cicer judaicum
GATAAACGACTCTTAAGATTATAGTCTATTAAATAATGACTAATATAATAACACATTTATTTAAATACTTGTGTCATGATTAGACTTACATATTAATTTTATATATGCATCATTTATAATTTAACATATTTCTATAATTTATACATATACCTATGTGATTTTAATTCATATAATATGATAAAATTTTTTAATAACTTGTGACATAGTTTATATGAGTACATGTTTAACTATATTTTTTGAACGACAAATTCATCTTTATTTTTTGAATTACTATTAATTCATCTTTATTTTAAATTAATTTTAGAATAATTGTCTTGCTTAAAATAATTTATGCATTAGCTATCTACAAGAAATGTATTGCATTAATTGATTTTGAGTGACATGATTTTATACAATAAAATTTATTTGGCCTACATATGTTGGATTCTCTGAAACTATTGTGATTTATATATATATATTTTTTCCACAGAGAGATTTTTATAATATATTTTCAATTTTCTTTATAATGATTATTTACGTTAAAAATAATCTATTTAATCGACTAACAGTTGAATGCATTTATTCTTAACTTCATCTCATAATATTCCTTGATTGTGTTTGTTGATAATAATTTACATATTTTTTTATATGAAATATATGTTTTATTGGTGTGTCTTGTGAAATAGTTAAGTGAAATTATTTGTATGTATATTTCTCTTATTTAGTAATTCAGAGGAATTTAAGACAAGTTGTTATTTGGTTCCTAAAAAAATGTGGGAGCATGGTTTTTGTTAAATAAAATATGTGGTTTGAAATCATTAATCACATATTTATATCCATGTATTAGTGATACTATTTTGTTATACATTAAAATTATATCTTATTATATTGTTGTCTAATCACTAATTTAAACCTTGATAGTTTGTCCATGGATAATAATTGATTGAGTTTTGTTCAAATACACGATGGGGATTTGAAAATAATAGAATTAATTGATCATAAATTATACAATGATTTGTACTATATTAGTGTATTTACTTGATGATTGTGATAACTACAATTGTCAGATATATATGTAGTCATGGGTGATATGAAAGTTTAATAGTTTATTTTTTAACCTATAGCTCTATCTTGTTGGTCGAAAATGATCATATTTTACTTGTGATTATAGTCAAGAAGTTAATGTCACCGCAATTATTTGATTTTTAATTGAGTTTTTTACTTATTTTGATTTTAAAGTTTTCTTTGTATTTTTTTTTTTTTGTTACCTTTGTTTTATTTTTAAATCAATGTTGCCGGTGTGAGAGAATGTAAGAATTTTTCTTTTGATTTCTAACTATTGATCTTTCATTGATTTATAAAATATGGTGAGTGCACTTGAATAATGTAGCCTATAGTGGAATGGGTGGAACTATTTCAACTTTTCACAAAAGGGTATTCATTGATACCTTATGACTATTTATGAAAGAATTAATTAAACCATTATAACCTTACATGAAAGGGTAGGTCCCCTTTTAAGTTTCTCAATAAATACATCTTGAGACATTTGCAAAGTATTATGATGTTATTATATATTTATTCATCAAAATTTTAAAAAGAAGTGAAGGAAGATCATATCTTACATAATTTTCATTCAAGATCATTCAAAAGAGACATTTAAGATCATAATATTAACTTCAAGAGATAAGTTTTCTCACTTTTTCTTCTTATCATTACATTATGATATCTTAAATTCATTAAACTAGATCTATAACTAATTGTTCATGACATAATATATGAATATGATATATGTTTGTCATGATGTATAGAGTTAAACAAGTTTTTAGTTTCTATAAAATCTCACTATTTTGTGAAACAAATTTTAGTCACTATAAAATCTCATTTAACAAATGTTTACCTTCACATGATGTACAAAGCTAATTATCATGCAACCATAGTGAGTAGTCCTTCGAATTGAAGTCTCTATGATTCTTACATGGAAAGTTGTATTCTTTAAGACTATCAAACATTGTATGTAACAAGACAGTCATAAAGGTGGTTATTGAGTTTACAATAAACTATTTTAGAATTCATCTCTCTAACATAACTGCGCTACAAATTATGATTGTAAAAAGTTTAAAATCATATTACCAATTTTTTCATAAAGTGGGAAACAATGATGCATTGTTGGGTGTCACTCATTATTTATAATATTTTATATTACTATCAACTTAGTAGAAACCTATAAGATCACATGTATAGAGTGATTAATTGGAGAAGTAATATTTAATTAAATAAGATTTAATTAAATTGAAAATTTAGACTCGTAATATATTGGGTCCAAGAAGGGTAAGTGAAAATAGGAATAAGGACCTATAAATAAGATAAGATGGTTATGCCTCATTGACCTTTTTTTTTTACAAACACACATTTGTGCCTCCATCTCTCGATCCGTTATTATGATGCTCTCTCAAGGTTGATCATGCATGTGAATTGAATAGAAGCGATGTTCATTTGCGACATTGGTGATCGTTTTTTCTATACTTCAAGAGGTAAACACATAAACCTATTGTGAAATCGTTTATGTGGTCTTTGGCTATGTGGGTTTTTCGCTCTTGAGAATGAACTTTAAAGAGTTTTAAAGTATATCTTTTTGATTCTCCAAATGTGATATAAGAGCCTTGATCGTTATTGCCTTATTTCCAATATTTTTCATGTCTTTCATAACTTATTTAAAAGGTGATATAAGTGTGATACATATAAGTTTTGTTATTAAAATTTTAATCGATAAATAGTATATAAAAAGATAACATTGTTTATTTTGAACTTGATCCGTGAGAGATCGATATTTGTTTTAAGTTGAGAATGTATTACGTTTGGTTGACATATAATAATATTTTTACTAATATAATTCTGTAATGTCAACAAATAAAAGCTAGCGCCAAAAACTCCCACATCAAAATGAATTAGTCACATGCAATAATACCTAATGTAATCCACACTGACATTTTAGAAATTAACTCACTTTAGATCATATACAATATTAATCATTGCAAGTTGGCACAGTCAGAATCAATTTCTATAAGTTGGGAATGTGTTAGGTTTGGTTGGAAACATAACACCATTATACTAATCAAATCCTATAATGTCAACAAATAAAGTTGATAAGCTAGAATATATATGTTTTTATAGCTTTGTTTGATAGGTTAATTTGATGTTTTTAATTTAGTTTTAATTTTATTTTACAATATTTTGTTTTGTTTAGATTGTAATGAGAAGTCAATGAGTAAGTGAAGATTTTTAGTGCAAGAGAGCCTTGAAATCAAGTCATGTTGTTATGGTCTATTTTGATCAAGAAATGAAAGAAATTCAAATTCCAGCAAGAATTAATGCATGGTCGTAATAGCCATTACGGCCTTAATGGCAGAACGAGAACAAAAAAAATATAAATTGCCCCCTCTATGGCAGCAACGATTATCGTCTAGTAGTAATGGTCATTATGGTTGTAATATGCACATCTTTTGCCGCGGAACCATTTTTCTTCTGTGAGATTATGATGGTTTCTTGTAATTAAAGCTCACAAAGACACGTAAGGTTATACAAAAGACTAAAAGAGAGATTGAGATTCATAAGAAAGTCAAAATAGAATCATAAGAAAATTAGTTATACATCTATCAATCCAAACGTGTAGCAATAACATCCAACACAAACATATCTACATATTAATATTTGAATATCACCCTTCTTTCATTTTTTTTAAAATTATTAATAATTTATTTATAATCTAAATTCTTTTAAAAGTATAATTTTCAATGGTAGTTAAGGCAAAACTATTTAATTTATTTTGCGATATTGTAGATCTCAAATAAGATTTTAAATAATTTCAATTTTTAAAAACTTCTCTAAGTAGATACCACAATAATAAGAATAGTTCGTATTATTCTACAAGTGATGTATACATAAGAAAAACAATGAAATATTTTAAGAGAACTCAATATTATAAAACTGATTTTAATTTAATTGCTAAAACCTTTTTCATACCTTTTAATTCTTCTAATAGAATTTCACCATCATGATCATAAGAACTACCATGTTTCAATAAGTTTCAAGATTTTTGCAATATTATTTAATGTTTTCATCAAAAAATGATCAATCTTTAATGCATCTAAGTGTTTATCTACCTCAAAATATGTTCTCGTATAGACAATTATATGTTACAATTTCAAGAGTAACATCAAAAAACAGTTTAAATATATTTATAGTTGATGATGAGAGACAAGATACAACCATGACATCTGATCATTTTTTTTAGACAACTCGTGTGAGGCATGGATAGATGTCTAGTTGTTTATAAATAAATGGTTTAAATATTTTATTTGTCACTGCAAGTTCTCGACTTTCTCATTTTCGTCATTGTAAGTTTTTTTTCTTTTTAATTTAAATCTTGTAAGTTCAATTTAGTTTTTAAATCATCTGTGTTGTTAGTTGTTATTAACAAAATGTTTATGTGACAAATGGGTGAGTGACGTGAGGAATAAATTAAATATTTAATTTGTTTTAATTAAGTTGATTAAAAAATAAATGAAATAAAGTTGAAGGTGTTATGATTTAGTTCCTTTATCCAAAATCAAAAAGAGATTTGAGGATCATAGTTCTTTTCTCCTTTCTCTATCATCATAACACAATTATCATATCACTAACATTGCATCAAGGTCAGGGCATCACCATCTTCAAATTACAATCTTGTTATTATACACAATATTATTATTGTATATGTAATGGAAAAATGTTTGGTGAACATTCCTTTTAGCATTCACACATTGGAGGTATTGGTCTATGATGGTGTATTTTTTTTCACCATTAAATTTGATCATCCACCATATCTTATCAAGGGCCATCTACATTAAATCTAACTAATCAATATTGACATAGTTTCTCCTCTACTTTCTCTTTCCCTTCCTCAACTACCTCGCACTATAAAAATGTGAAAAATACAAATGCATTGGGACCATCCAAGTTATTTAATAATAATAATACATTTATGGTTATAATAAAATGGTAAGATGGTTCAAGATGGACCATTCTTTTGGTTTGTCCAAATTAAATGAAGTTTTGGTGAATATACAAATACTAATTTGACACCATGAGAGAAAAAAAAAGTAATGATGTCATAAATGTGATATGTTGGTAATGTCACAGAAAGAGAGAGAAAATGAGGTGTTGAATGAGTGTATGAAAATTAGAGTTGTTCAAATATAAGACTTGATATGTAAAATTGATTTGTTAATTTACACTTCACTACATCATATGTAACTAATTAAAAATTATATTTAGATATCCATACTCCTCATCAACACCTTCAGAGAAAACAATAGAGAAAATAATGCAATCTATGTGATATGTTAGTGATATAATAGAAAGAGAGAGATAAGAAGAGAATGAAGTGCTAAATGGATGTAGAAAAGTTACGAATGTAGAAAAGTTACGAGTGTCTACAAAGTCGTTTTTGACAATTTTAGTGTGATGTGTGAAGTTTGAATTGGGTGCTCTATTTTATTTTTATTCGTGTTCTTTATTTTATTATAAGTTATATTATGATAATGCATTTCATAATATTTGATGTGATAGTAATCAATTTATTATGTTTTTTATACATATTAATCAATTCAACTTAGATCTTATGATTAAGATAATGATAATGAATTTTTATATGTTCAATGCAATCAAAATATAGATTTTTATACTTTTGCATGTCAAGATCCCATTCAGTAATTATCTTAACAAGAGAGAATTTTTTTTGACATGGGAGTAGAAATGAATAATTATTAAAAAAAGAGATTCTTAACAAAAATAACCTAAATTTTTTGTGGATTGAAAAATATCAATCATTTGTTTTTAACATATTCAGCTATAAAGGTCCAACAATTTATAAATTTAGAATTTTAGACTTAGAGTTTAAAAAGAAAAAACTTTAAACCACATAAACTTTAATATTTTTTACTATATAAACTTTTATACTACAATTTTTTAATATATAATTTTTTTATACTTCAAAAATAAAATTTGAGTGTCCCTTAAATTTTGAAATTTTATACGGTTGCACACCCTAAATATTCGCAAACCAGCGTTGAGTGTCAAAATATCACTACACGTTAAGTTAATGTTAAATTTTGGTCAAGTTTGTATTATTTTGATTTTATTAACTTTTAAAACAAGTTAAGATAGGATACAGCTTATTGTTTTAATTAATTTGATAAAATGAAACAACTTATGAATTTGTGGCTAGACGTAATTTAAATCTTAACAAAAATGATTATTTTTTGTGGTCACAAACTACTCTTTAAAATACATATATCAACAAAATATTATATCAAATAATTTTTTTAATTTTGTCATTATCAATTTCAAACATATATTGGTGTATTGGTCATAGGATACAAAGTTGTATGCCGGTCATATAAAAATACACCGATAGTTCTAGTTCTAACTAGAATAAAACTAACTAATTTTATTTTAAATATAGGAGATTTGATACATGCAAATCATGTTTCTCCATACACACATGGTTTAGCAAGAAATTATTGAAGGGGAAATAATGTCCACAATCAGTTAACATCTAGATAACACGAGGATTGAATGGGAAATAAACTTTTTCGAAATTGATTAATTCCTAAATGATGGCATATAGTCTTATAGGGGTGCACAAAATAACCCGTTATCCAAACAAAATCACGTCCATATCCATAATAAAAACCGGTTTTATATTTTATGTCCAAAACCGGTTTTAAAAACTTAAAACCTATTATTAAATTCAAAATCGATTAAAAATTCAATTACGAATATAATTGATTTTGTGAAATCAAATCCAATTATATGGTTGGTTATAAAATAGTTATGACAAATTATTTTAATTTGGATGTGGATTGCTTATGTGGATATGGTATGGTATCCATGAGCGACTTTGTATTATGACGCACTAATTCATGTTACAAACAATTAAGAAGTGAAAATATATAATTCAAATTACTGACAAGCATCAATAGATCTAAGAAAGCCTTTGGCAAAGGAGTCTTTGGCCAAATAGGCTATCAATAATCTTATGCAGATTGTGGTGTGGCACTAATTCCCACAAAAGCCAACTATAAAAAATGTTAAAATATTATATAGACTAAATAGTAGTTGTAGTTCTTTATTTAATTTTAATTATTATTTTTTATTTAATCTTTTATTTAAGTGATAATTGATATTTTATGTTTTAAAATATTAATAATGTTGTTTTTTTTACTTTTTATAAAAATTAATCAAAACTCATAAAATTCATCAAACAAAACTCATAAAATTAATTATTATCCTCAATATAATGCAATTTCATCAAATTCATAAATTAAATCTTTAAATAAATTCATATTTTTATATCTAACAACATCAAATAAAGAATGAAAATATGAGTTTATTTGAATATTTGAGTTACGAATTTGATGAAATTTTGGATTATATTGAATAATATAATTAATTTTATGGTTTTTCTTTAAAAATTTTGATGAATTTTTATATAAAAAAAGATATAACATAGTTGATATTTTAAAACATAAAAGATTAAATTGTCATTTAAAATTAAAATAAATGACTAAATCGAAAGAAAAAAAAATAATTAAAACGTTAACTAAAATTAATTAAATTAAGAAACTACGAGTACTATTTAACCTATTAAATATTACAATATAATAAAGCTAGCATAATAGAAAATAAGTAGCTTACACAAAACATAGCTAAAACAAATAAATGTGCAAACTCCATTTGGTTGGCTATTAAGAAGTGACGATTGATTAATTAATCTTAGTGAGGTGAGTATGAGAGTGTTACAAGGTTCCCATTATACAAAGAATAAATTCATAATTGCATGCAAAACTTGTCGTATTGTATATTCATTTATTCCCCAAAGTGGACTAAGTTTGAGTACATGTCGTCCATGCAGCACAACTACATGATCATTTTCAAACTTTATGGTTGTCTCTAAGAAGGTGTTTTTTTACATTGGATTTATGGTTGTCTCTAAGAAGGTGTTTTCTTTACATCGCATTCATGCAGAACTACTTTTGTAAACATGTGTGTTGTGTGGTACTATTGTTGTACTCAAGAAGATGTATTTGCTGTGCACATGCATTCATGTAGCTAATTTCCAAAGTTTATGGTACCATTCACAATTGATTCATATTCTCCTAGAGTAGAGGTATCGGGCAAACAAGAATTTTTTACGGCAGAGGTATCGAGCAAACAATAATTAATTTTTTATATGTACAGCTACTCTTTTTATATATGTGACACTTGGTTCTCCGCATATAAAAAATAATTAATTTAGTTGAGTAAATGATTAATTTAGAACACTTTAAAACTATTGATTAATCTTATAATAAAATTAACTAATTAGTCAATTGAATTAATCATATTCTTATTTTTATACGTAATTAACTAAATACCGTATATATGTACAAAAGGTGGAGGTGCGTGTCTCATTACTTATTTGCAAAACTTGTGCACACCTGTGTTGAGTTAAGAATTTCATATTAATTATTTGAAACTAAAATAATGAGTTTACTTAGAACCAAAGAAAAAGCCTCATGAACACAACCCATTATTTGATGTCTTTTAAGGTTGTTTTAGTTTGTGGGTAACACACTACTCAAAGAAAATATTGTTTTTAAATTATTTTAAAAAAAAACATTTTTTAATATTTAAAAAGTAATTAATTAATTTATTATTGAATAGTGGAGGTTGAAGGTGACAATGCAGTTCCGAAGACCTTCAAAGCCAGTTGTACTCAAACAAATTCACGTTGGTCGGTGGTGGAGCTCCGACACTCGTTTTGGTCGATGGCAAAGCTCTGACAACCCAGGATCAACAGTGGCCGGCCACCACCAACAACCTCCAATTATTATTATTATTATTATTATTATTATTATTATTATTATTATTATTATTAAATTATTACTAATAAATAAATATGAAATTGTGTTTCCAAATTATTAAATTATAATAATTAATATTTATTAATAGTTGTTTTTAAAAGCTATTTCATTTAATAATTAACATTTTTTTTAAATATTAAAATATTGTTTTTACAAGAATAAAATTCTATTTATAATAAAAAAATTATTATTTATTTTCAGCTTTTGAAAAATAATCATTAATATAGTTAAAAAAATCAGTTTCTTTTTAAAAAGAGTTTTTTTAAACAATAAACTTCAAATTAAGTTTTTAATTGATTTTTTTTACAGTTTTTTTTAAATAATAAATAAAATTATTTTAAATAATAAAAAACATTATTACTGTAGATAATAATTTATTAAAATATTAAAAATATATATTATATGGATTGGATGGAAATACATCCATAAAAATAAAATAATGAATGAATTAAATGACTTATATTTATGAATGGGTTAGATTAATTTTACTTTTGTACTACCTTCGATCTTGTATATATACTGCTGAGCCAATAAAATTCAATAATTTTATTTAAATTTTAAATTAAACACATAAATTTTTATTGTCTTTACTTTTTGATATATATACTATTAGAGATAGTAACTTTTAGTGAATTATAAATAGGATAATAGATTACTTTAATTAATTTATTATGATCTATATCCATTCAATTTTACCACCTAGTATTTTATTAATATACAAACCCAGTGAGGCCAACCATGAAGCAGTTAGACTTGCAACGAAAGGGACAACTGGTTTGGATTGGGATGAAGTTTATCTTAAATATTAAGTCAAAATAGCTAGCTTTGGATTGGGATGAAGTTTATCTTAAATATCAAATCAAAATAGGGTTGAAGTATAGAATAGAGTTGGGAGGTATGTTTCGAAGGAAAATGTGGTCAACATATTTGGAGGTAATAGCTACGTTGATTGGTAGATATGGGTTTGCAAGCAAGCATGTGGGGCAAGGTATGTATCTGCTGAATTTGGATTTGTTGCACGAATTCAACACATTTAGTTTTAACTCTCACGACTTTCTCATACCGATCAAATGGTTCTAATTTTAAATATTTTTTAAATAAAAATTATGAAACTAATATTTGAAGTGTCTTATTATCTTGATCAAACGTTGCGCAATCATGGTTATCAAAAGTTTCCATCAAAATTTTTTATATAAAAAATGCTAATTAAAAAATATATATATAACATCTTTTAATCTATATTTTAATTGTGTATTGCAAATTTTGTCTAAAAATATAAACATAAAATTAATGTATTATGATAAACACAAAAATTTAATCAAAATAAATTAAAGTAATTTAATTTATTTTTTTCATATTTGAGTCAAAACTAAATCAAATCAAATAAATTCAATATTTTTTTATTTAAAAATAGTTTTAATTAATTTAAAATAAGCAATCAATATTTAAACGAAACAACTATACTTTGTTTTATCTTATATTAATAATGTTGTCTTAAAAATATATTGTTATTAAAAATATATTGTTATTAAATATTTTTTAATTATTTATAAAATGTATTTGTTAAAAATAATATAAAAAAATTAGTGTTATTAAATTGTCAATCCGATTAAACTCAAGTTAATCAACATATTCTTTACCAATTTAATTCAAATTTTATGAGAAAAATTTGAAAGTTCTACCAAATGGATTATCTTTTTGATTTAATTTTTATTTCTCCAAAAAACCGAATGAAATTAGTATGTTACATCTATAAGTCCATCACTTCCAAATTTGTTCAACTTAATCTAATTTTGCCTCCCTTTATCTTTGTGTTTACAATTTGTTTTTTGTGTTTGAATTGCAAATTCACAATTTAAAATTTATATATATAATAAAATATATTTATATTTAAGTTATAATTTAATTAATAAATATCAATATTTTATTAGATTGAATATTATGTCACAGCTCGAATTCAAAATCATCTTACAATTATGTGTGAGTTTCTAATAATAATTATATAATTATACATATATATATATATATATATATTTAATTTATTATTAATTAAAATTCGACAAACTCAAATATTTTAAAATTCTAATTATATATTGGAAAAAAGATAAAACAATTTTTTATAATATACTTCTCATACAATATACCATATACTAATTATTAGAATTCGATAGTTAATTTTACGATGTCAGAAAATCATAATTATTTATGAATATAATTATATAAAATATTTTAATAAAAGTTAAATAACTCAAATGATTTAATTAATTAACAATATAAAAAATCTTTATATTAATAATGTATATAAATTAAATCTTAATTATTATATAATTTTTAGAATTAAATTTTTTTAATTTTTATACATTATAAATATAAAAATATTTTATACATTACCAGTGTAAGGATGTTTTAATCAAGTCTCTCGTCACCCATATATTCCATATCCCTACAGCAAACCTTAATATAAGAGACCGTGATTTATAGACGTCTTGTCCAACATGTAGCAAAATATCCTTAGATACATATAAAATAGATAAATGTTAT
>JBBPBS010000361.1:626514-700806 GCA_037974835.1 Cicer judaicum
AAAAAAAAATCTTAGTATTAATTTTTCAAATAATTTTTATTTCGTTTTAAAATAACATTTACAATATGTCAAATATCATATTCAAATATTTTAATATTTATATATAAATTATGTTTTTTTAACAACTTTCAAATTAAATTTTTTTTTTATACAAAAATAAAACTGTATAAAATTTATAATATATATTTAATTGGTTTATGAATCAAACAAATTCAACTATAGATAGTTCAAATTCAAATTACTTGTTTAACAAAATTAATTTTCAATTCAAATTCAACTCGTTTGATTCTTAAACTAAATTCAACGAATGAATCATTAAAATGAGTTTCAAAATATTATTAAATGTGTTCATTCCATTGCCACACTTTTATATCCACTACATTTTTATATTAATCATTATTTAAATAGTGATGATTCCATGAGAAGTGTAGAACAAAAAAACTATAATTATAACTTAAAACTATCATAAGTATGTATGTCATACGTGTTACATTTGCAACATAATATTTCGAAATGAATATTACTTTTAATGTAAAATTAATTGTTTCTTTGTTAATTATACGCACTAATTAATTATTTTATCTTAATTTTAATACTAAATACTTTCAACTCACTAAATATGCAACACTTAACCCATGTTAAGTTTCTAAACAATACACGTAATCACACGCTAAAAAGCAATTATCATTTTTAGCCAAATTAGTTATAAGCTAAAACAAATCTAAAAATAATATAATATTATAAAATCAGATTTTGTACCTTCTTCACTTCCGCAGTCAAATGAATTTGTTTAGAATTTAATCAAAGGTCATCACACATGTTAAGAATGTTATAAATAATAATTATATCTTAAAAAAAGTAAATTAAAAAATAGAATGCACAATTTAAAAAATATATATATAATTTTTAATTCAAAATTTTTATCTTTAATACACTAACAAAAATATACGTATTAAAAATTATCTTCTCATTGCATCTTTTCCATTGAATATGATAACTTTTTATCACCTCTCTTTTATTACAATACCCTTGCACAAACCAACTTTTTCATCGTTCTCCCAAAATATACCTTATTTGTGTAAATATATAATTAAATTGTCAATCATTACGAATGTACACAACATTTTAAGTCAACTATTTTAAAAAGACACAATTCTAAGATGATTTTAGGCAAGATGATTATATTTGCAGTCTTTTCAATTTTACTCATTTCTCATTGGTTCATTAAGCTTTTACTTTTTAATAGATTTTATGAGTATCAAAAACTTGCAATGTCAGATATTGATGTATCCTCAACAAGCAATATTTTTCCCACGATGGTGGCATGCAATGTTTATCTGGTATATATTCCTTTTAGTCTCAAATAAAAATTCTTAGAGTACTTCTTCCTCCTTTTCATCTTCTTCATAAAAACGAAAATAATTAAGAAAATGATGTTTTGTAAAAAAAATTTTTATTAAAAAAATTTAAATAAAAATAAAAGACTCTAAATTAAAATTATTTTGAGATTTTAAAACTTATTCAAATTTTATAATAAACAAATTAATTTTTTTTTATTTACTCCGTTCTCTATTTTTATTTGAGAGAATCTTTAAGAAAAAAATAAAATTTCTGTAGAACTTCTAAAATACGTGGATGTTTCTAGTAAACTAAAAAATCAAATGTTATTTTAAATGGAGTGGTGTTTATCAAAGAAACAATTACTAATAAATTATCAATGATAAAAAAATTATTTAAAAAGTTAATGATGCAATGTATTTATTATTTGTGAGAAAAAAGGAGAGAATGATCATGCCTTTTATCTATTTATCTAAACAAAAATTGTGTATAGTCTTCTCATTTTTATTGGAGTTTGGAATACAGCAAGAAGGAGTCGAAGTGCAGCCACTTTGTTGCAATATTTTTTACGAGATATTTTGTAACATCTACTTTTTTGAGACATTAACTAACGAAATTTTAAATGTATATATACATATTTATTTTTTTTATAAGATTATATTAAATACTCATTTACTTTTAAATCAATTAATAAATTTTTTAATTATATTTTTAAAAATAATGAATCAGAGTATTCGAAATTATAAAAAAAAAGTAAATTTAATACATTAAATAAAAGAAATTCATAAAAGCAAAATTCTTGGCGTTTTACTACTCAAAAATAAATTCTAATTGGTCATTACTTTTGACGCTTGTGGAAAACTCTTCCAACAAGTATAACATCAGTACAAAAGTATCTCGGAGCTTCCAACTGCATGTTATTGTGTTTTCTCACATTTCTCTTACTAAATTAAAAATAATTTCTTGAACAATAATAAGAATATCGAACAACGTTTTCAAAATTATTCATCGTCATAAAATTATTTACTAAAACTCAGTTTTTGATTAGTAACAACAATAATAATTTTATCATAAAAATCAATATTTTAATTTATAAACATAAATTTTGCATAAAAAAGACATCATTTTAAAATCAAATATTTCATCAAATTGAATTAGAGAGAAAATAAAAATATTAATAGATTATACTAATAACACTACGCCAAAAATAACATTTAACAGCACTTTCTAAACACGAGCGCTTTTGTAAATCTATTTAAAAAAACACGGAGTCTTTTACAGCGCTTTTGATGACAAGCGCTGTAAAAGAAGCGCTGTTGTAGGTCATATAACGTTTGCGCATAACGTTATAAGGATTTTACAGCGCTTGTAACAAAAGCGCTGTAAAATGAAGCACTTTCGTGTATTATGTTACAACGCTTTTTTCACAAGCGCTGTAAAATGCATGCGCCTTCATTTATTTTAACTACCTATTACAGCGCTTGTTTCACAAGTGCTGTAAAATACATGCGCTTCATTGAATTAAGTGTTTTATACTAATATGGCAGATTTCATATCAGAAGCATAAGCCTTTGTGGAAGTTGAGTTTATTGCCTTTACAATCAAATACAATTGTAATTGTTATACGTGTGTTTCAAGTTTCTTTAGGGGATATTATTTTAGGGAATATTATAAGTGCAGGAGCATGAGTCTTTATTCTAAGAAGGCAAGCATAACCAGTGATTCAATTAGGGCTTAAGTTTTTGGCTTTTGGATAGTTTGGTTGATGAGTCTTTATTTTGATGAGGGGTGGGGGATAAGGGTCTTTGGTGAAGTGCATGTTTATGTAAATTTGGACAATTTCAAATATTGAGGCCTTTTACGGCGCTTTTTTCAACACAAGCGCTGTAAAAGGCCCTTTTAAAAAAAAAAAGATATTTACAGCGCTCTTTCTAACAAGCGCTGTAAAATGCCCTTTTAAAAATTAAATAAAGATACAATTTACAGCGCTTACATTAAAAAGCGCTGTAAAAGACTCTTGTAAAAGAACCTTTTAAAAGCGCTTACAGTTACGAAGTTCACTTAATTCAGATTCGAACCGAGGCCTTCCAAGTGTGAATTCTAGGGGTTAACGCTCAAGAGTAACTAATATTAAAGAAAAAATTAAATATATGATAATAAATAATTGAATGTTGAATACTGTTCAATAATTAAATAAGTGATGATATAATTTATGGAATTCAAAAATGTCTTAATATTTATAATATAACTTTAATGTATTCAACAATAATTTTTATATTCTAAAAAAAATTAATAATATTAATTAAAGTTATATTTTAAAGAATAAAATAAACGTACCTAATAAAATAAAAAAGGTTATATTTGGAGACCTTTTACAGCTCTTATTGGGAAAAGCACTGTAAAAGAGCCTTCTAAAAAATTAAATAATGACCCCTTTTAGAGCGCTCATTTAACAAGCGCTATAAAACGTTTTAAAAATAACATTCATCAGACACCTAACTGGACCTTATCTAACAGGATTTTCTTCAAACACCTTGTACGCATTTTTTGCAAAAACACATTGTTAACAGGCTCTTTAACAAAAACACATTGTTAACAAAAAAATCAGACTCAAATCAATTTTTCGCAACATGGCAAATGAACCTGAAGACTAAGTTTCGATTTATTAAGAAGGAATGTAGAGAGATAAAAAGGGTGTTGTTTCGATTTAAGAAGGAACCTGAAGACCTGGAGATTGTTTTGCTTAGAGGTTCAACATGGCTTTGATGTTTGTGAAGAAGATGCATAAACACCTTCCAACGAGGAAGAGTTTAAAAAAGCCATGCATGTAATCTTTGATGTTGGTGAATAGGAAGAGTTTAAAAAATAATTTAACAAAACACAAAAATAACATCCAAAAACAATAAAGCCTTTTACAGCGCTCATCTAAACAAGCGCTGTAAAAGACTGTAAAAAAACATTCATATAACATATAATTGAACAGGGAGGTCTATTACAACGCTTGTTTAAATAAGCGTTGTAAAAGACTCTTTTAAAAATAAAACAAATAGTCCTTTTACAGCGCTTATTTGAAAGAAGCGCTGTAAAAGACTTTAAAAAAACATTATGTGACATTCTCAATCAATGAGATTTTTACAGCGCTTATTTTTGAAAAGCGCTTTAAAATAGCCTTTTAAAAAATTAATTAAGGACGCCTTTTAGAGCGCTTTGTTAACAAGCACTGTAAAAGGCTTAGGCCTTTTAGAGCGCTCTTTGGAAAAGCGCTGTAAAAGGGTTATAAAAAAAGCGCTGTAAAAGAGTTATATATATAATAGTAACCTCTTCAGTTTCCTCTTCATTACGTAAACTATCATCTCAACCTTCATCATTTTTCTCTTCTTTTGCAAACCCTATAATCCCGTCCATTACGAATTGTATTTCCAAGATCATCTCCTTCATTTCGATCCTTATTTCCATCCAAGATCATTTCGAACCTTATATTTTCATTGAAATACGTAACCCTCATTACGTATTTCTTCAAAACCGTTTTTCTTTGAACTTTATTGCTGTGAAATTTCTCCGTTCGCTCTTTTCTTTGCATTTCATCTTTCTTCGAACCATTATTCAGGTATTGATGTTATTTATTTTTTGTAATCATTAAAATGCATGTTGAGCTTGTTGATGTTATACTAAACTGTATGTTGAACTTGTTGTAGTTAAATGGATACAAACAAAGAAATAGAATGTCAAAATGAAGAAGTTGGCACCAGTAAGACTTATGAAAATGAAGTCAAACATGGTGCAACTATAATGCAAAATGTGATTAAAGCAAGGAGCAATGGCACCAAGTTTGAGGTAATACTATACTATACTCTGTTTGCTGTGTATTTTTTTAGGTTTTTTTAATAGCATGTACTTACTATATGAGTTTATTAGGTTGGATGGAATGAAAGTGGTCAACCAATTGACCCCAACAGCTCAATGTTTGTAAGTTACATTGGGGCTGTTGTTCGACAAAATATTCCAATTACGATTGATGATTGGAGAGATAAGGCGTTGAAGGATGTCAAAGATATACTATGGAATGACATTCAAGTAAGTTTTTTTATCCACTCTTTTGTTATTTATAAATTTTTTTTCATTGAAATACTTTACTTAGTCAAACTATATCTTTATTTCGATTGTAGGCTACTTTTGTTCTTGATGTGGTGAGAAAGAGTTATGTATTGAGAGTTGCTGGGAAAATCCACCGTGGATTTAGATCTCACCTCTCTAATTTCTATCTAAAAGATAGAGAAGGAAATACAAATGTTGAAGCTCCAAAAATATACAAACATTATATATCAAATGATGAATGGAGTGCATTTGTATCCAAACGTTCGGACCCTGCATTTGTCGTAAGTATTTAATTTATTAGCATTTGTGTTTTATTATTCATATTCGTAGCGTATTTTAAATTTTTACATAATTGTTATTTTTTTTATATAGAATATTAGTAAGGCAAATCGCGAAAGGGCAAGAAATCCAACCCACCCATACAAAATATGGGATATGCACGTCTCAAGCAAAAACTTGTAAGTAATTAAACATCACTTTTATATGATGAGGGAATTTGTATTATAAACTATATTGTGTAACTAATTTGTATTATTTTGTTTATGATATTAACAAATAGCGACAAGACACCCAATCCGATCAACCATTGGGTCGTCATATATTGTGGAAGGAAGCTCGGGTAAATAAAGACGGGGTGGTTGATAATGAAAATGTCAAAAAAATAGTAGAACTTTGTGTAAGTACATAATCACTTGAATACTTTTTAATATTGTATTTTAAAAATGCTATTGAACTTATCTTTTTAATGTTACATGTATTTTAGGAGACTATCGAACAAAGTTCTGCAAATGAAGAGGGCAGCAAGGCTAGTTGCAGGGACATTCTGGGAAAAGTTTTTAATGTCCATGAGTATTCCGGCCGAGTTAGGGGGAAAGGATTTGGCGTAACTCCCAAAGGCTTTTTTCCTCAAGAGAAGCGCCAAAAACCTTCCAACGAGGAAGTATTAGAGAAGCTCAGAATCCTATATGAGCAAGTTGCACTTTTGGTGAATACGAATAAAGACAAGCAACTTCTGGAACAGCTCCAACGTGAAATACAAATGGAGAGTGAAACCGCTAGTTGCAATGTCGGTTTGAAGAGTATTCCCGAGATAATTAATTACTTACTTTAATTACTTATGCATTAAACAATATTATATATTAACTGTACTTATATTTTAACTATTGATTTAGGGTGTCAATTCATGCTTCCTATACTTGTCCTCGCCTACTCACCAGAAGGTGGGAAAAGGAAAATTGTACAATACTTTGGGAAAAGTATTGCACAATACTCCGATTCCTGCGGGCCATGTCAAGGTATCGCCTACTGTTGCCTTCGAACCAGCTGCACCGTTGCCGATACCGGACAACGATGGAGATATGCAGACATTAGGCGAAGCTATTGGTAGTTACGTGGCATGGCCCGCAAGCCTTGTTGCCCTCGATACAATGCCTCCCAGAAACGAGGAAGTCACATCTCCCGAAAAGGTTTGTCACATTTATTGCATAAGGTTTTGTCAATTTTTTCAGATTCAATAAACTAACATTTAACCTCATTTTTGTAGATCCAAACAAATAAACCACCCGCACATCCAAAAAAAGGAAGCAAACCTCAAAAATTGGAGGTTACTAAAGCTGCCAAACCACAAAGACTGCCAGGTAATAAAGTAGCTGCTACCAAACTTGCAGCAAAGAAAAAACTGGATCGGGGAAAATCGGTCGCCGTTGCTGCTCCTAAATTGAGTCAGCCATGCCTTGGTAAATACGGGACGTGTCTTGACATCCAAGTAAAAAAGAACATGGGCAGCAGCGACGATTCGCGCATCATACCCATGAATAAAGATATAGTCGGAGATGAGTATGATGAATTTATCGAAAATGAGCACATATACGAACTTCTCAAACATAAGGAGCTCAGTGCTACTGTAATGAGCTTGTACATAAGGTAAAAAATACTTTTAATTTAATTGCATTTATTGGTAATTAATTAAATGTATTGGTGATTAATCTAGTTTAAAATTTTCATTGAAGATTTTTGTACGAGAAGGTCGTGTGCACGATGAAATTGTCAAATAAATACTCATTCTTGTCTCCGCACAAGATATCGATGTGGAAACTCGATCCAGACAATGTAAAGAAATATATTGTAGATATGTTATTAGCAAATAAAGAAAAGGATAAATTGTTCTTTGCACCATATAATTCAGGGTACGAAATTTTATCTTTCTTAATTGATGACCATTTAATTTGTTAGTTATGTATAAACAATTTAATTTATTAGTTGCTTAACCAATTTTTTTGTTGTTGTAGGGCACATTGGGTGCTATTTGCAATCAATGGGGTCTCTGAAGTTATATACTATTTGGATCCCGTGCATGGCAATTACAACAATCACTCCGAAGTAAAGACTATGCTCGACACGTAAGTAATATTCATTTATTTCTTACATATATATATATATATATAATGTGTTTGTTCATGCTATAATAATCACATTTATTCATTCGATAGTGCCTTAAAAGTTTATCGAGCTCAAAGAGGTGCTATACTGTCGAAGCAAAAGTCTAATAATATTACATGGATCCCAATAGAGTGCCCTCGTTAAACAAACAACATCGATTGTGGGTACTACGTATTGAGATTCATGAAGGAGATTGTTGTCAAGAATAAAACTATTATCCCAGAAACGGTACGGTATTTTCATTAAATGTTTCCATATATAAATTATCTATATATTTGATACTAACTTAATATAATATGTTCAATTTTTATATTGCAGTGGTTTGACAATTCCAATCCATCATATTCTGAGCAAGATCTGATGGAATTAAAGGAAGAATGGTGTCAATATGTGCTTGAAATGAAAATTATTTGATTTTCTGGAAAATAACATGCTGCTGGGCAAGGGATCTGAATGTTATATGGTAGCTAGTGCATATTATGTATATTTTTTTAGTTATTATATGTATATGATCATAGGACAATATATAAACATGCAATATGAATATGTTGTAAATTAGGTTTAATGTATATGTAGTTACTTATGTTGTAAAATACTGTGTTACATGGTAATATATACAAGTTACATATTGTGTGAACTGCTTGTGAATTGCTTATATTAAATTACTGATTCTGGTTACAGGGTAATATATGTTGTCAATTAGGTTGTGTTCTGTTGTCTGATTCAAAATTATTTTGGATAAAAGGATAAAAGACAACGCTTTATAAAAAAAATGCCATAAAAAGCTAAAAAACGCTTTTCAAATATATATAGGGGATAAAAAGCTTTTTTGCAAAAACGCTGTAAAATGTGCATTGGGTGTACCTTTTTACAGCGCTTTTTACAAAAAAAGCGCTGTAAAAAGGTACACCAAAAATTTTCATTATGGGTGTGCCTATTACAGCGCTTTTTAGAAAAAGCACTGTAAAAAGGTACACCAAAAATACGAATTATGGGTATGCCTATTACAGCGCTTTTTACAAAAAAGCGCTGTAAAAGGTACACCAATTTTTTTTATTATGGGTATGCCTATTACAGCGCTTTTTACAAAGAAGCGTTGTAGTAGGTGTATAACAAGCGCGCGTTATATTTACATGATTTATAGTGCTTTTTAACAAGCGCTGTGGAGCTTTTACAACGCTCGATTCCACAACGTTTTTTTTTTGAAAAAGCGCTGTAAAAGACTTAAAAAAAGCGCTTTCAAATGCTATTTTTGACGTAGTGTAAGTCAAGTTTAAAGGTAAATGTGATATACTAAAATTTGTACAGAATGAGAGCATGTTCTTTGCACATCCGTTGACCATCAAAACAAACATTTTTATATTTTTTTTTCTATCATAATGGCCTTTGTTTTCTTTCCTTTTCTTCACCTAAGTCTCTTGTGTTTTTATTCTACTTATTAAAATATTCAGTCAAAATACTAAATATAAAGGAGAAGACAATTTCCCTTAGATGAGTCTTTGCGCAATCTTTATATATAATTTTTTTTTCTCATTATTTTCTATGAAACATCATAGTTAATTTATCCATTGATTAAGAATTAGATGAACCTATTTGAATCTATGTAATTTTGGTTTTTTCTATACTATATATGCAAATATAAATTAGCTGATTATGAATCTATTTTTGTTCTTAATGACTTTTTATGCTTAATCACCTTAAAATTGAATTTAGGTATTACTTCGTTATTAGAAAATATATTATAATAACCAGAACTACAATAAATATTCATGTTTAAATATAGTTATAGAAATATAAAATATTAACATGTGTCATAAGAAATTAACGGTAGTACATGTTTTGAGGAGTAATAAGACTTATCAAATACTTTAGATTACTAAAATAGTGAATTAATAATTTACATAGTAAACAAGATGTGGTTCAAAACCTTAATTTTTTTTTTATATTGACTTTTTTTTAATTATTTTTAAATTTATTCGAAATTATATATCAATTTATAAAAAATTTGTTATCTAAGTATTTATAATTTTATTGCAATGAATAATTTAATAACATGGATACAATTTTATTTATTTGCTTGGAAAAGTGACAAATGAAACAGGGAAAATCATTATTGTTAGCAAGAGATCGAACTAACAAAAGGAAATTGCATAGTAGTACATTTGTGGGTTGAGGCTGGAATGGAAAATAAAGGTATATACATGCCTCTTAGATATACCAATCCTCTTGTGGGATGTGTTCTGCCAAATGGAACAATTATTAGTCGTAAAAGTGACAGTGATGAGAATCACAGATCAACTTTGTGTCAAAAATGAGATTAACATTCAATGAAGGAAGAAGAAAAACATTATTTAAAGTGATAGTGGAGGACAATTTCACAATACCATAAATAGTAGCAACAACAGTATTATTATTAGGCAATTATGAAGAGTCTGATACCATATTAACATTCAAAATATACAAAGAACAAACTATGAAATACCTCATTATTATTGAATTAAGAGAGAGTTACAAAAGATTATTTTATGATTACATCATACTTGGGGGAAGTAAACTTTCTATAGATGATGGAAATTAAACTGAATACCAGAAAAAAGAAAATGAAAATCAGATTAATTGATTGTGGATGTTCAAAATAAAGTACGAGTATTTATAAATTTATAAAAAAAGTTAATAAATTTATAATTTAGCAGGTATTGTAAAATTAATAATTTGTTTTTGATAGTCAAAAGTTAGTTTTTACTTTGTTAAATAAGTCCTAGTTTCGTGGATGTCCTATTTTTTAGGTTAGTTGTTTTGAAAATTCCATGTATTGTGCCATAAAACGTGACTTTTCTGTTTTGATTCTATGCATGTAAAAAGGCTATAAATGCCTGCTGTGTTTTTCAAGAATAATGAGTGATTTCTCTTCCACTTTAAGTGTTGATTACATTCCAGCTTTTATATTTGATATCAGAGCCTCACAAGGGGCTTGATTGTGAGTGAAAACAAAGAGTGTGTGAGAGTCTACAACAAAAATGACAGACAAGTTTGTGCAACCAACTATTCCAAGATTTGATGGTCACTATGACCATTGGTCAATGATGATGGAGAACTTTCTGAGAAGCAAAGAGTTGTGGAGTCTTGTAGAGGAAGGAATACCGGTGTCAGCAATTGGAACTGCATCAACAAGTGAAGCACAGAGACGCAGTGTGGAGGAAGCCAAGCTCAAGGATTTGAAGGTTAAGAATTTCCTATTCCAGGCTATTAATAGAGAAATTCTGGAGACAATCCTTGACAAAGGGACATCAAAAGCAATTTGGATGTCAATGAGGTAGAAGTACCAAGGTTCCACAAGGGTAAAGAGATCACAACTTCAAGCTCTAAGAAGAGAGTTTGAGCTGCTTGCCATGAAAGAAGGAGAGAAGGTAGACAACTTTCTGGGAAGAACTCTTAGTGTGGTGAATAAAATGAAATCAAATGGTGAAAACATGGAACAAAGTATAATGGTCAACAAGGTTCTCAGATCATTGACCTCTAAATTCAACTATGTTGTATGTTCAATAGAGGAGTCAAATGATTTGAGTGCCTTAACCATTGATGAACTCCATGGAAGTCTTCTTGTTCATGAACAAAGGATGCAGGAACCTCAAGTGGAGGAGCAGGTGCTGAAGGTTACACATGATGATACATTTGGAAGAGGAAGAGGAGGAAGAGCTTTCTCTAGGGGTGGAAGAGGACGTGAAAGAAGGTTCCAAAACAAGGCAATTGTTGAATGCTTCAAGTGTCATAAGCTTGGACATTTTCAATATGAATGTCCAGAATGGGAGAAAAAGGCAAACTATGCAAAGATGGAAGAAGAAGAACAGGAGGAGCTCCTGTTGATGTCACACATGGACTTGCATCAAGTCACGAAGGAGGAGGTCTGGTTCTTGGACTCAGGATGTAGCAACCACATGACAGGAAACAAAGGTTGGTTCTCTAATTTAGAAGAAGGTCTTTGTCAAATTGTGAAATTAGGGAATGACATGAAAATGAATGTGGTAGCAAAAGGAAATGTGAGAATGCAAGTTAATTGTGTCACTCAAGTAATTTCTGATGTATATTTTGTTCTTGGGCTTAAGAATAACCTTCTTAGCTTAGGACAACTTCAAGAATAAGGATTGACAATTTTGATTCAGAATGGAACATGAAAAGTCTTTCACTCTAGAAAGGGCTTAATCATGCAAACTAAGATGAGTGGAAATATGATGTTTTATGTGTCAACCGCTGCAGTATCAAATGAGACCATGTGTCTACAAACTGGGCTAGAGAAAGAAACTCACTTGTGGCACTGTCGGTTTGGGCACCTTAATTACAAAGGGCTGAACACACTGTCACAAAAACACTTGGTAGCTGATCTGCCAAAACTGAAGTGCCCAAAGAAGACTTGCATCATCTGTTTGATTGGAAAACAACACAAGAGACCAATCCCAAAGAAAAGCATGTGGAGAGCCTCAAAGAAACTACAACTTGTGCATGTTGATATATGTGGTCCTATCAAGCCTTCATCAAACAACAATAAGAGGTATTTCTTAAGCTTTATAGATGATTTCTCACGTAAATCTTGGGTTTATTTCTTACATGAAAAATCTGAAGCATTTCAAAATTTGAAGAATTATAAAATGAGTGTAGAAAAGGAAGTTGGTGAACACATTGCCTGTTTAAGAACAGATAGAGGAGGCGAATTCACCTCAGTTGAGTTTGAAGAATTCTGCAAAACTCAAGGCATCAGAAGGCAATTAACAACAACTTATACTCCTCAGCAAAATGGAGTTGCTGAGAGAAAAAATAGGACAATCATGAATGGTGTGCAGGCTGTATTGAATGAAAGGCAAGTTCCAAAGGTATTTTGGGCAGAAGCTGTGAAATGGTGTGTGCATGTGCAGAATCGAAGTCCAACTTCAGCAATAAAAGACATAACTCTAGAAGAAGCATGGAGCAATGAGAAGCCTACGGTGGCACACTTTCGAGTCTTTGGGTGTGTGGCTCATGCTCATATACCAGATCAAAGAAGAACCAAACTTGAGGATAAGAGTAAGTTGTGTGTTTTCTTGGGAATCAGTGATGAATCAGTGATGACAAACTATTTGACCCTGTTTCCAAGAAAATCATTGTAAGCAAAGATGTAGTGTTTGAAGAAGAGAGAAGTTGGGATTGGAAAAGAACCAATGAAGAAATGAATGTTGATGTGTTAGCATGTGAAGGTGAAGAAGACTACTTTGAAGAAGAAGAAGAAGAAGAAGAAGAAGCTGAGCAAAACGAAAATGAAGATGGTGAAGGAAGTTCAGTTGGAATTAAATCACCTGCACGTGATGAAAACAATATTGATCAAAGAAGTCTAGTTCAAGGGAGGGAACCAAGAGCTACAAAAGAACCAGCATGGATGACAAATTATGTGACAGAGGCTGAATTTGATGAAGAAAGACTCATGATGCTGATGGCTGGGAGTGAAAATGATCCACTCACCTTCCAAGAGGCACACAAAAGCACAAAATGGCAAGAGGCAATGATGACTAAAATAAAAGCTATAGAGAAGAACAACACTTGGGAGCTAACAGATCTACCAAAAGGAGTCAAACCAATTGGAGTTAAGTGGGTTTTTAAAACCAAACTTAATGAAAAAAGAGAAGTAGAAAAACACAAAGCAAGATTAGTGCCAAAGGGTTATGCACAACAATATGGAGTAGACTACATAGAAGTCTTTGTACCAGTGGCCAGACTTGACACTGTACGTCTAATTCTTGCACTTGCAGCTCAATATGAATGGGAAGTATTTCAGCTTGATGTGAAGAGTGCATTCCTTCATGGAGAACTTAAAGAAGAAGTTTTCATTGAACAGCCAGAAGGATTCATCAAAAGGGGAGAAGAAGCCAAAGTCTATAGATTGAAGAAAGCATTGTATGGCCTTAAACAGGCACCCAGGGCCTGGTACAGTAAGATAGAGGCATATTTTGCACGTGAAGGGTTTATAAAGTGTTTCAATGAGCACACTTTATTCACCAAGAAAGAAGGAGACAACACATTTATTGTTAGTCTTTATGTAGATGATCTCATCTTTACTAGAGGCAATAAGAGCATGTGTGATAGATTCAAAAGCTCAATGATAAGAGAATTTGACATGTCTGACCTGGGAAAGATGAAATATTTCCTAGGAATTGAAGTCATTCAAAATGAGGCTGGAATATTTATATGTCAAAGAAAGTATGCACGAGAAGTTCTTGACAGATTCGGCATGGGAAACAGCAACAGTGTGAACAACCCTATTGTGCCTGGAACACAATTGTCAAAAGATGAGACAGGAGATGGAGTAGATGTTACCATGTTTAAGCAAATAGTTGGAAGTCTCATGTACCTCACAGCCACTAGACCAGATTTGATGTATGGAGTAAGCTTGATTAGTAGATTCATGGCAAATCCAAAGTCATCTCATTGGCTTACAACAAAAAGGATTTTAAGATATATTAAAGGAACTACTGATTTTGGGATACTCTACAAAAGGGGCAGAAGTAATGCAGGCCTTGTATCCTATACAGATAGCAATTATGCTAGAGATTTGGATGATAGGAAAAGCACTTCAGGTTTTGCTTTCATTATGGGATCAGGAGCAATTTCATGGGCTTCAAAGAAACAACCAGTAGTGAGCTTATCAACCACATAAGCTGAATATATTGCAGCTGCATTTTGTGCTTGTCAATGTGTTTGGCTTAGAGGAATCTTGGAGCTGAAGAAAAAGGAAGCACAGAGATTCTTTGTGACAACAATTCTACAATTCAGTTGTCTAAAAATCCTACTTTTCATGGACGAAGCAAGCATATTGGAGTAAGATTTCATTTTCTCAGGGACTTGGTAAATGATGGAGCTGTGAAGCTGAGTTTTTGCAGCACTGAGGAGCAAATTGCAAACATAATGACAAAACCTCTTAAGTTAGAGCAATTTGTGAAGCTTCGAAGGATGCTTCAAGTAATTGATGCAGCTGAAGTTTAAGCTTAATGATGATGCATTAGCTTAAGGGAGCGAATGATAGTCAACAGTTAGTTTTTACTTTGTTAAATAAGTCCTAGTCTTGTGAATCTCCTATTCTTTAGGTTAATTGTTTTGAAAATTCCATGTATTGTGCCATGAAACGTGACTTTTCTATTTTCATTCTATGCATGTAAAATGTTAATTAATATTACATATATGTTATTTTTAAAATGTTATATTTTACTTTAAATTTATCAATAAAATATCAAGTTTTTTTTTGAATTATCATGTTTTCTTTTAAATCAATAAATTATAATCAAATTATTAATTTAAGGAAGTAACATTTTCTAATTGCATTCACTTGACCTTCATTTGTCAATATATATATATATATATATATATATTAAAACAATTTTTCTTATTTTTGATTTGAAATTAGATTCTAAAAGCAAATTACCGATCAAGATTTTTCCTTTTCTAATTTCTAAAACAATTTCCAAAAATAGAGTTATCAAACACAAATTTTTTTTTTTTAAATTTCTTCTTAAAAACAGTTTTTGAGAATTGATTTATAAAATAGTTTTCTTAATAATTTTTGTCTCACATTTCTCTCATCCCTATTTTGCTGCTTTTGTTTCCAACAAGAATTGAAGAAGAAGAAGAAGAATCATGGTGTGGGGTCTCTTCCCCGTCGATGCTCCTGCAGGTACTCATTCTTATTTGAGTAATTAAAAGCTTCTGGTTACTATCTTTTAGTTATTCTTTTATTGGATTATTTTAGGTCATTTATTTCTACTGTTAATTTCATTTTTATAGGTGAAGATAACTACTACATTTTCAAAACTGGAACTTACAAAGTTGGTCGAAAAGGTATTGTATGATTCATGCATTGCATAAATTTGTGTAACTCTTTCATGATTAAATTATTGTTTAGAATATGCAGATAGAGTGATTAATTGCTCTTATGATTTTTGTTGCTAACACTTCATATTTATTTGCTTTTCTACAAAAAAAGAGTGAAGAAAAGTGTTTTTTTTTTGTGTGTATTGGCTTGCCTTTTGGTTGAGTGAAGATGTAAAAATTTGGTATGGATGGTTTATGAGGAAGATTGTTTCAGCATAAAAGAAATGCTGAAGTTGTTACGCAAAGAGTGGTTTTTTCTACCTCATAACATCCCCCCTCGGGCAAGTGGCTTCAGGGTAATGTTTTTAAAACTAAACCTTTGAACTGGCAATGTCTGCATTTTGGTTATCTGAGCGGTTTGATCACGATTTTGTTTGTTTAGGTTTGACAAGAGCGGTTTAAAACAATCGGACCATGGCCTGGAGGTCTTACTGGTTCGTTATTCGGTTTGGTTTTTAAAACATTACTTTGGAGCTTGATGTTTGTATAATGCTGGGGACACTCAAATCTTGGGCTGAATTTACAATTTTTTTAGAACAATGAGGGTCATAAAGGTCAAACACTTGAGAACTCGTATACAATATCAAAACCAACTGGTCAACTCAAAAGCTTAAATGTTATGTCAATGCCTGGGAGTCCTATTTATCTTCAGCACTTAATAGTTTGTACCATAAATTACAGCTATGTCTGTCCTTCCCCAAATGCACGAACAATAACAGAATCGTTAGTGAAAGAAAAACTAATTGCCTGAAATAGAAGTTTTTTTTTTTCAAATGTCTGTTCTTGAGGTAGGGGGAGCTGAAAAATAAAGATGCAGCAATTAGATTTAAAGCTTAAACATTTTTGTTCTAATCTTATAAGTGACATTAATGGGCATAGCTATCTGATGCATTCATGTTTAGTGTTAATTTAGCCTCATAATTTAGTGATTCCCTTATTCAAATTTCAAAAGCTGCAAGCATGACATATGTGGTTTGTTCCAACCAAACTAAGCATAATTCTGATGGGATTTTCAGAATAGATGGTTTTATTGATAATTGTTACCAATTGGTTTTATTGATATCATGATGGTATTTTATAAGATGTTTTTACTATCTACTTGCAGGCTGCGATGTGATCATCACTAAAGATAAAGGGGTTTCTCGGGTTCATGCAGAAATAGTTGTTAATACAATGAACATGTTAAAACCTCTGCCACGTATACAGATAAGAGATTGCTCCAAGTATGGAACCTTTGTTAGCAAGAATGTTGGATCCAAGAAAAAAGTTCATGAGCTACCAAACAAAGAAACAGAATTACAGGATGGTGACCTTGTTTCTTTTGGCACTGGCAGTGCTACCTACAAGTATGTTAACTATCTTTTCAGTGTGATGTTATATTCCTTCTTTTGTCCCACTCTTACTTTTTAGTAAATGTTGGTGCGGTGCTTTTCTAGGCAAGGTTTATATAGGTAGATTCAATGTCATGATATTTGTCTGGCTTCCACTTATGTGCCCTTAAATACCTTTGAATTTGATCTAACAGGTTTTGCCATGTCCCTCTCATTTTTTTCATCTGTCCCTCAAATCAAGTGGATCGATCTCTTGAAGAGAAAATTTCATCAATTGGTCAGTAGAGAAAAACTTGTAAAGTTTATTCATTCTTATAAATTATAAGCACATGCTGTCTAATTGCTTTAACATAAGTAATTAAGTAGTTACTTACTCAGTTATTTACAGATGATATTGCATGTTAATTGTGTTGATATTATTGAATACTTAAACTTTGATGTTTCCAACAAATACGAATAATTGTACCAAGAGGCTAATAATATATTAGTAAGGAAGTAGAGTTTGCATATCTTTGATAATAACTTGGTATTTAGTTTTTGTTATGTGAATTAAAATTATGGCATGTTTGGAAAAGTCTTAGGTCACTCAGCTTATCTTGCTACACACACAAGCTATATTAGACTCAGTTTCCTTAGAAACATCCTAGGCCACTCAAATTGTAACATATTAGTACAACTTTATTTAACTTTCCTCATTAAACAGGAAACATCATATTGGTTGAAGTATTAGACTGTTTTCTTTATGTGAATAGTGACTAACGTATACTTTCAATTTAGGTGCTAGTATTGCTCATACCTTGACTGAGGAGTGCACACATGTGCTGGTAGATCAACTCATGCCCTTACAGAAGGATCTTGTTGATGCAGTTGTAGCAAAAAAATCTTGTGTTCTCAAAACTTGGCTTGAGGTATAGAAACATTCAGTGTTATGTATTGGTTATATTGGATTTTCTGCTTTCATGATGCTATCAATTTGTATTCATATGTAGTTGCTTTTGCTTGCATACTTGCCATACCATGTTTTGTGGTTTTATTTTTTTAATGAATCTGAAAAAAATGTGTTCTGATTCTGACAGACATAGCTTTTTTCTGCATAATAATGGTTTATGTTATGTGAAAGAAGAGTTGATTTATATGGATTAAAGCTATTTTTTTTTGTAGTTTATATACAACTATAATATATTTAGTTTTTTGTTGCATTTCCAAATTGTGGGATTAATTTGTCAAGCATCCTTTCAGAATTTCTAAGTTAACTTATGTTGCTTGTGGACCGTGTCCAACTTAAGAATTGCATGATCTCATCTATGTCAAAGAGTAGAGTCATGCACTATGAGTGTATGACTTGTTAGTTGTTACATATTCACTAGTTGTTTTGTAACCGATAGCATTGTAAACCCTGGATCGTCTACCGGAATCTGTACTCTCAGTCCTGACTGAAGATAATTCTAAGTGTTTCTTGGAGTAAAAAGTTATAAAATTCATTCAACAGAGCATAACAACTTATCAAGCATAAACATATTATCTAATTTTTAGTCTACATGTACGAGGGCTAATTGCAGGATATTTGTCTAGAATTTTTTTTAACTCGTGGTGAAGATTTAAGCTGTGACTGTTTGTTCCCTGTATAGTATTTTGCAGATAAGAACATTGGCAATGAAATTCCTAGCTGTCATTCGTAAGTACTTCTTTAGCTTTGGAATTTGGTTGAGCTGGCTTTATATCATGACCTGGCACCCGTTAGACCAACTAAAGAAGCTTTCTTTCTCTTTCTCTTTTCTGTCCCTTTCTTCATCTCAAGCAGACATATTTCAACAGTGTCAGTTGAAGGAGCATCTATCAAAGTTGTTGACCCCAAAGCTCGGGAAAACTGTTTAAAAGGATACACTTTTGTGTTGGAATCTGTGCATTTGGTAATTGTTTTGAAGTCTTCTATACTCACTCTGAAACTGAACATAAGTATTAGAATTTCAAGCTGCTGGTTATATTGTTATTCTGATTTCCATTTTCTGTAGTTGGCATTTTGTTTGAATATTCAATTATAAATGTGCAGGACAGACATCTAGGGTTTCTGAAAATATGAATTGAAAACATCCTAATATTTTCGTCGGCTGGAGCAGAGCTCATCTTTACACAGTATATTTATCTTATTGTTTACTCTGTTGCAGTATAAATTTGGGGATCAGCTAAAGTCTTTACTGGAAGTAGCTGGTGCTAAAACTATTTCATTTCAAGAATTCTCTTCGAATATCCTAGTATGTATTTCATTTCTTTCTTTCTATTTATGAATTCTGTAAATTACAAGGTAGATACTGGTCTTTTGGAAGTGACATAAGTTCGATCACTATTTTATATGCTCATAACATCATAAATGCGTATCTACATGTTATTCTGTGTGCTATAAACATGCATTTGAAATAAACTATTCAACTATAGCCTGTGTCTTACCCTTTTTTAGGATTACTGATCAAATACCATCTTTTGGTTTTCAGCCCTCTTTCCCTTTCTGGCATTAGTCCAAGTCAGGAACATATCCATATCATTTAAATAGCATGGGACTGAAGTGTTTCCTTGAAAAATCTGACTTCTCATTTATTTCATGTAGGATTCAGATTATGGAGATGATGATCATATGGTTTGTGTCATCCCAGGAGGACCGGCATGCAAGCCTGATCTCATCAATAAATTAAGTTCCTTGCTAAAAGTTAATGAGATGGATATAATAAATGCTTCTCTCAGTGGACATCTAGATCTGTCTATTTTAAAATCTCCATGCGGTAAATACCCTATATCTCTAGTAATTTACTAGCATAGTCCAAACCCTTTTATTTTCTCTTCCCAACCCCATAGCTGAAGAACCTAAATCCTTAACTTTTTGTTGTTGTTGTTTATCTGGTTGTCCACATAAAATATGACATTGTGAAGTACAAGAAAACCTACTTCGACATTTGTTCATGTATGTATATACAAATATTTCTGCTTCATCCTCTTCCGTAAAAGAAGGAAAACAACAGCATTACAAACAGCATTGTGGCTTTACCAAATTTTCAGGAAATTTACCTATAACCTAGGCACTTGGCAGCTCTGAACAATCAGCTATGATGGCATTATTGTCATAAGTTTTAATTTGCATCTTCTCAGTCATAGCTTCACCAATTTGTTTTTCCTTAACTAAGGTTTTCTTTCACTGGTATCAAGTAAAAACAATAACACATATATATGCATAATCAGATGGGCACTTTTGAACTCAGCAACAAACTAAAGTATTTTGAACTTCTCGAGGAAAATCATCTCAGCACTAATATATTCCCACATCTTAAACAAACCAGAAATCAGAAAATGATAAACTAATTACAGTAATTAGAGAATCAAGCTACAAAACCCCCCAATTTGTAGGGAAGTCAGGTATATTATCTTGAGGAAATCAGTATGTTATCTCAACAGCCACACATATTTTGTTAAGGACTGTCTGATGCTGACTGCTGACAGAAGGCGATAGTTGAAAGATTGGGATATTTTATGCAATACACTGCTTCAATCATCTTAGAGTATTCACTCTATATTTTTTGTATGATAAGAAACAATTTAAACTACATTCTTAGTGATTATCTCTGTAATCTAATGTGTTACAATAACAAGCTGCATGTACTGTTGTTGCAGTGATTATTTCATCATCATGCTCTACAGATGAGACCATTGTAGCGGATTCAGATACTGAAGTTGAAACAGCTACATCACCCATAGCAAGTGAGGCATTATGTGGTGGCAATAATGTAACATATGTAAAAACAGAAGAATTAGATGATGATTCCGGCACTTCTGACAAGAGAAAAAATGAGAGAATGGAGGCATCCTTAGACGATGTTTCTACCAGATTGCATGAAATAAAACGTGCAAAAGCAGAGACATCCCTGGATGCTGCTTCTGTACGATCTGATACACATGCGACCAGCTTCAAGGATGGAACTGACGGCATCAAAGTGAAGAAAGACAAGGTTGATAATTATGCAAGTGGAAATTCAGATATTATTTACAGCCAAAATTTAATTGTTCGAGATATAAACATACTTACCAACAGAAGTTCTGCACCAAACAGCAGCATTCCAGATTTCAAACGCTTCAGAAAGGTATGGTTTTGGTAGCATATCTTTTATAAGGGGATTATCTTTGACTTGTCTGACTTATATATTCCATCAAGCCTTTTCTCTTCATTCAAGGTCTATCATTAAATATTAACATCTATGTCTTATGTCACAATTCATGTATGCCGAACTAGTCCAATTTTCTTTGAAATGGAATTGCAGGCACAAACTCAATATGGAAATAGTTTCAACAACCTTGTTCCATTTGCAAAATATCCATACAAGTAAGAATAACATTAATTCTGACATCTGAATGTTATTTTAAACGAAATCTGGCTATCTTTACTTCACTCCATTTCTCTTGGTAATAGTTTATGTTATATTTCATTTGTTTTCAACAATAGGGATTCTGGCTGTGAAAATGATGAAACAGTTGAGTTTGTAAAGGAGGAGAAAAGGCGAAAGCAAAGAGAAGCCGTGGCCGATGATCTATTTAATAATCAGAAGGTAAGGGATCATATTAACATTGGTTTGTTGATTACTCCCTCTGTTCATATTTATAAGAGACAGATATGTTACTTTTTTGGTCCATACAAGAAACATAGTACACTTGTTAAGTGTATTAATTATTGATATTACTTTTATACCTTCAATTATTAGGAGTTTTAGTTTTCCTTTTAATGTGTTGCATTGGTCTGTGTGATTGAGTCTTATGTTTCGTATAAATAGGACCAAAGAGAGTATATACCTTAACTTTTTACTTCTTTTCCACTGCAGGCAAAGAAACGAGGCACAGTTGGTTCTCTACGTGGCATTCTTACTAGATGAAAGTAAAAACTTCTTTCAATTTTTGTATTATTTAATGTGAATATGCATACACACCAAAAATGTGTATAAAACAAGAAATAATTGTACACACGTGGAATTCTGTCAAATTATTTATTTCATAACTCATTTGGTCTTTCAATCAAATTAATGATAATGCTCTATGGTCTATGCCTTATTTAATCTTTTGCAGTTTTTTCCCGTGTGAAAAAGTGGAAATGTTTGGAGGGCTTTCCTTGGATATGGACTTTGAATATATACGTGTGTCCCAATTACAGGTTAGTTGATCCCCCTGTTTGTGTTTTGATTGAGAACAAAAAGTCGTTGGCCTATATCAAAACAAAGTTGTTGGCCCTATATGGTGACACTCTTCCTGTATCGTTGAAAGAGGGCTTGGAGGACCTATCTTGTTTCCCTTGTTAGAACTGAATTGTTAAGATTAATGTATATCTACAAATTATTTTTGTATGGTAATTCATATCTATTCACTTCCTTTGTCACACAGACAGAACCTGTTGTTGCCTTGTTGCATCTTTAGTCTTTTTGCAAGTCTACCAGAGTAAAGATTGGAGGAACTACATGCTAGTAGTTAAACGATAATAATATAAATAACCAAAAGAATGAGACCACCACTTCTATTGTAATAAGGGAACCTTTCTACCTAAGGACTTGGATTCCAGTAAAATTAATCACACAGTTGTCCGCGGCAATAAATCTCTAGATTGGACAATTTAAATTACAGTCAGTAAATTTTATACGATTTCCGCCATTGATTTAAAATTGGACGATTGTGATCTATAACTGTGAAGCAATTACAACGGAAAATCTATGTCCTCTACCTAATTCAATAGTATTCTTCAATTGATGATCCGTTAATCCAACTATTGAGAATTGCAAATGGATTGTCGTTTATAAAAGCTGGGCAGTTTTTTGTTGATAAAAGGGTTCTATTAAGTTTTCATATTAATCGAGACTAATATCCTCTTAATTAAATAAATCTTAAAATTCTTACATTTGTATTCATATTCTTTGATATTTTAATGAAAGAGTTTTCTAAGGTTGAATTTGAAACCCTTTGCTACTCTAGAATGTAAATTGTACAATCGAAATAGAATGGTCTAAATTATGCAAATGATGTTTAAAGCGCCCAGCCATTCTCCTCTTTTGGTGCAATTAAGTTTTCCTCAAAACTAATTTTAAAGTAAAAACATTCAAACATATAAATCGTTTCTTTTCAAAATCAATTTCAACTAATGAAATTTATAAAATTATTTGAAATCATATTTATTAAACCCACTCAAACATTATGGAACAAAACAATAGAATGAAAGCGAAAAAGTGACAATATCTAAAAAGTTAATTAGCAAAAATGAAACAAAGTAAATAATAGATTAAATAAAGATTGGCATGCTTATAGATATTTTAGAAAGAATACTTGTTTTTATTAAAAGAGAGAATAGTTAACTGTGTTATGTACTTATTTAGTAATATATATACTATTAAGGTGGGATTTAACATGGGCCAATATTAAAGTGGTCCATAAAAAATGCAAATATAAAACTCAGTTATGTAGTAAAATCAGCTATATATTCAAGTTCAACCATCTACTCGTTTTTATACTTATTCCTCCCATAAATTTGATTAGAACGCCAACAAATCATCATTACAGTATTTTCATATCAGCACACAGAATTAATTATACAAT
Organism: Cicer judaicum; assembly: GCA_037974835.1. Taxonomy (NCBI): domain Eukaryota; kingdom Viridiplantae; phylum Streptophyta; class Magnoliopsida; order Fabales; family Fabaceae; genus Cicer; species Cicer judaicum. The sequence goes on from JBBPBS010000361.1 coordinate 650,214, forward strand.
AATCTGTCGGCAATCACATTTGAGAGTCAAGATAGAGTGAAAAGCTTAGCAATAATTTTTTTTATTAAATATATAGAATAACTATATATATGCCAAAAGAAATGAATGAGAAAATAGAATCAAAATTACAAGAATTGTACCTCAATCTCAAAATGCAGATGGAAAGAAAAATCCATCACTTGAGAAATCTCAATCAAAGACCATAATAAAAATAATAAAACAATATAATTGGAAAGAACATGCACCGACGCGAACACCAAACACAACGCTGACACGTTGGTTTCGGTAATAATTTAAGAAAATAAACTAATTAAATATAATCAAAGAGTCTGTGTTGTGTCGGACATCCACACACGTCTCCAGTCAAATATACGGTGCTATAGAGCAGTATAATATGGACTAAAGAATTCACAGCTTAAACCTAAACTTACAACTACTATCCTTAATCCTAATAGATTTATTATCACTAAAATTATCGACCACAATTCTGCACCTAACCCTGAAATTAATTTTGAAAATCTTCAACTTTCCAAATTTAATCCTGACAGGTTGTTTCACTTTCAAATGAAGAGGAACACTACCATCTGATTGCACTTTCTGCACCAATGTATCTCTCAACCCTGTTGCATTCTGTGTTTGTCCTGTCAAAGGTATACTAAGAACAGTAATGTTTTTATGTCCTTGATAGAATTTAGGTAATGCACCTTCACATAACTTTGTGTCTGTATACCAAGCACTTATGTGGCTTCCACCTCTATAATCAATTCCAATCTTTTTGTTTGGATTTCTTGCTGTGATTGTTAAATTGAAAGTGACTGATAAACTGTTGTTGTTTGAAAGATCGAATTGCGTGATTGTTAGTTCATCGACAGAGTATTTTGGTATCTTTGGTCTGAATGCAAGGAATAGTATTCCAATTGTTATGCCAATTGCTATGATTAGAATTATTAGTATGCTGAAAATCCAGCAGAAGAGTCTGCAGCAACATGATTTTCTTTTCTTTGGTGCTTTTGAAGGGTTCATTGGTATGTTTTGTTGTGTAGATGCAAAAGGAGGAACATGGTTTTGTTGTTGTTCATCAGATTTTGAAGTGTTTCTTGGTACTAAAGGTGCTGAAGGGTTTTGTTGTTGTTGTGATTCTACATCATGAAGTGGATGAATTTTTTGTTGATCTGTCATGGTTTTTTTGTTATCAGAAAAAATGTGAGATGTTTGGATGCAGTGTTTGGTTTTCTTTTTCTTTGTTGTTCAATTTATATATAGAAAAAGTGTCGTTCAAAGGTTGAAGGGTTGAAGCTTCCTATTGTTGACTTGTGGAAAGCTATACTAAAATTTACTCATATCGAATCATTGTATTTTTTAGATATTTTATTTTTGAGGAGTAAAAGTATTTATTTGTTAAGGGGTAAGTTTTGATATGAATCACATGTGATATGCAGGCACCAAATATGAATTATGGAATATTGAATTCAAAGTTTGTGTGTTGCTATATAAATAATTAAATATGAGATTAGAAGCCGCCAAAGCATCTTTTGTTTAGTTTCTTGCTTTTTCATTCATTTCCGGATACGGTCTTGTTTTCTGAATATATGACGTAGTACTAATGTTTTCTAGATAATTTGTTTTGATTTTTAACATGAAATATATATTTTTATAATTATAATTAAATTTAAGAAAATTGGAAGAAAAAAAATTATTGTTGATTAAGTTAAAAATCATACAAAAAATATTTAAAGAAATATACATAAAATTCTTTCTAAATTTTATATGAAATCGGTTAATTTAAGATTACAGCATAATTCGATCAATAAAATTTTGAGTTTATTATTTTAAATTCTCAAAAAAAAAAAATAGTTTATTTAATTAAAGGCGATTATACTCAGCCACAAAAATGTGGCAGCATTGAAATTGTTGAAAGTAAAATAATAGTGCTCATTACAGTCGTAATCAATTGGATGAATTAATCTCGATTATTGCAATTTTTTCTTATTCCGCGAGGAATTCCTTAGTTCATAAGCCATTTTAATTGAAAAAGAGTATCCGTGTACTCAAAGTTATTTTACTCTTTATATATATAAAACGTGTACTTCGAAAATATTTAATAACCAATATTTTTTTATCTTTTTCTTTCCTCTGTGTGTGTGAAGAGGGACGTGTGCTGTTTCACTTTGACATAGAATTATCTTTCTTATCTATGATAAAAAATACTCACAAAAGTTAGATATCTATGTGTTAGGTTAGCAAACTCATTTGAATATCCAGTCAAAAAATTAAACTCATTTGAATATGAAAATTACACAAATATAGCAAGTAAGGAAATATATTAGAAATAAAAATGGTCGACGCAACTTCAAAGCTATATACTAAGATATAAAATGCATGTCACTTTCTACTCATAATGGATGAAAATCCACTTTCAAATTTTCATAGTAATATTTCTCTGACATTATAAACTTTTTAATTAATTAATTTTAGTTAAAAACTAATCATTCAAAAGATTTTTAGTTTGGATTATAATTTGAATAATTATATGTTGAACTTCCACTCACTCATTCTAAATTATGAAGGCCTCATTTTTTTATAACCACATTACTAAAACATAAATTGTAAATTTTTTTAGCACTATGATATATGTTCGTGAAGAGAGATCAGATTACATTAATATTTATTTTATAAATCTAATCATTGAATTAAAAGATTATATCACATAAATTATTTATATATAAATTTAAAATTATTTAATATATATTATTAAAATGCATCAAAATTAACCATATAATAAAAATATTTAAGATATTAATTATGATGTATCTTAATAATATATAAAATAATTTTAGATTTATATAAATAATTCTAATTTATATAAATTTATAAAATATATAACGAATAAAACCATAACGGAAGATTCAACTATTATACCTTTATTATACATTCAATTTAAAAAATATATATTATTTAATTTTTATAAAAATTATTAATCACCCCTCATTTCTAGAAAAAGCTGAAACTCCTCTATGAAGTTTGAAGTCTCAACGGTAAATGCATCAGCTCCATTCACACACAAAGCAAGTTATAGTTTAGAAGTTTCCTGTGCACATATTTTTCGTCCATAAGACGTGTTTGTTAAAAAGGACCAAGCCAAAAAGCCCTCAAAGAGTCAAAGTTCTAATTAAATCGATTAAATATAAAGGATACGCTTATAATTGTTTATTTTAATTAATGTGTTTTGACTTACCAAACCTGAAGTTGAAGACTTGTAAATCTATATGTCTCGTGATCTCATGGATGCTATCATCTTTTGTGCTCTTGACACTTTTTGTCTTTCATACGTTTGAAAATGGTATAGAATGTTAGAGATAATAAAATAAGATAAAACAATTACTAATTTAATCATTTGCCAAAGTTGTTCATATCATAATATTATCTCATCAAAAAAGTAATATGATATATTATAGTACGAAAAGGATACATAAGTAAAAATTAATGAAACTTACATTTTTATGAAAGAAATTATGAAAAAAAAGAAAGAAAAAACTACTCTACCCTTATTATTATTATTATTATTATTATTATTATTATTATTGCAATTAATTTTTTATTATTGAATTTAATGTATATACACCAACACTCTAAAGATATTTTATATTATCAATTAATTGTAAACGTCGAACCAATACAAATATTTGTCTTCTACTTTTATCAAATCTAAAATCATCAACATGATTGACTATGATTAGGAGCGGACAAATACTAGGTCGTACCTTAGGGTCTATATTCTAACTTATTTACGGTTTGCTCTAACAATTTAATAAAAAACTAAGTTCAAATTCTTTTTAAAGTCTATTAATTTAAACATATAAAATTCGAGCTTTCAAAAAAATTTATTAGACTCAATAAATATATACATATCATTTATTATTATTTATTAATATTAGTATTTTTTTATTTTAAATTTGTTAATTATAGGTTCATTTTGTTTATTTCTTTTTTCAAAAAATTGTTGCATACTTACTAGTTATAATTTTATTAGATTTGATTATATATAAAAGTCTAATTTAGTCTATTTAAAAAAATATAAAATATATTATTTAAATGCTTTAATATAAAATAAATTTTTAAATAGGATTTTACGTCAAATTAAATTTTTTTTAAAAGTCATATCAAACAAAAAAAAATTTTAATAAATCGTAGGTCAGACTTAAACTGAAAAAATTAATCATAAAACAAATTACCTATTCCCACCATTAATTATAATGGACTTATAATATAATTTTTTTACCATAAGAGTACATAGAAATTAAACTCATAATTTTTTTCTCTTGTTTACTCCACCTTTATCAACTAATTTTGCAATCATTTTTTCACTATAAAAATTCTCTCACTTAAGAACTCCTTGCTACAACAATTATTTCTAAATATAGTATTTCGTAAATGGAATCACGAAAACTAAATAAGATTATTTAAAGAAAGTTATATTCAATTTATAAAAATGTTATGTTAATTAAGAAAACAAATAAAGGTTAATTAAGAAAGTTAATTATATTTAGAAAACAAGAACACTAAAACAAAGGTTATTCTAAGTTTTGATGAAAACAAATAAATGTTATATTTAGAAAACAAGAACACTAAAACAAAGGTTATTCTATATTTAAAGTTTTGATGAAAACAAATAAAGGTTAATTAAAAAAGTTAATTATAATTCTAAAATGTTATGTTAATTTAACTTGTGTTTTTGAGTGAATTTAATCAAGCAAAGCAAAGAAATTAGCAACAAGAACACTAAAACAGAGAAAGAGCTCCAGCTTCAAAAAAGTTCATCACATCATGTTGGTCAAAAATTTTCTACCTCTTTAACAAAGAGTCTGCCCTGGAAATTTATTATTATACAATCAGTATATGGCAAGGAACAAGTAGGATTCATCCAAGCTCAAAAAGGCTATTTGATCTAAAAAATAAAAGGACTCAAAGACAGACAAAAGTCATGATAGTTTGTAAACTCCAAAAATCAAATGTCAAGAAAAGTTTGATCAATCTTGATATATGACAAGACAATTGCAAAAGAAATCCAAAATGATTAAAACGGGAACTCCATAATGATTATTGAAGCTGAAGAAAGTTCATTATAACAAACCGAAAACGTTAATCATTCTCCGTTTTCTGCACAACAACAGCAACACTACATCTGCTCTATTTTAATCTGTAATTATCCTCCAAACTTCTCTAACTACACTCAAGACTCAAGACAGAGAATGTACCATCCAAGATCAATGAAGAAACGCCAAGAGCTCTTTCTAAAAAGGACATAACTGCTTTAAATGCAAAACCAATAAAGTCAAAAAGCTATTTCAAAGCAAGAATATTTTTATTGAGAAATAATGTTTTAGTCAAAAATCAGAGCTTCTCCAACAACTCTTATGTACTTTCAATCAGTGCCTTGACAGCCTATAAATAGAAGGCCATTATCCAGAATGAAGATAAGAAATTCAAGTGATGAGAAATCCATAAATCAATCATATATACTTGAAATTCTGCAAAAAACAGAGGCAAGCATACATTCTGCTCTTCGCGAAACAATAGCTGAGTCACATTCATATATCAGTTTGCGCAGTCATCATTAGATCCTTTGTAAAGAATCTATTCTCAAACAAGAGTTGAGAACTCCTTGATTCTATCAAAACAATCAAATTGTAAAAACTCAAACTATAAGAGTTTATTTATAGTTTGTTTAAAGATTACATCCTATCAAGGTTAGATAGGTGCTGTTATTGCTTTTTGGGTGGAAAGTAATAGAGATTGAATTAAGATTAAGGTTGATCTAGAATAGGTGTTGTAAGATCAAGAAGGTTATTTGCTTTTAAACACTTATTGGAAAATCTCACAGTGTGAGGACTGGACGTAACCCACGTTGGGTGAACCAGGATAAATCTTTGTGTGGTATTCTCTTTCCTATCTCTTTCTTTATTATACTAAATTGATTAACTAAGATAAAAACATAAATTGATTTTCTGTTTGAAGCTAATCTAGGAACGTTCTCTATTTTACAACAAAAACCAAGAACGTTCTCCGTTTTCTGTTTTCATAATCAAGATCATTCTTGAGTTATTTTCTTAAGTTTTATTAGGAATTTTTAAAATGAGCATTTACAATTCAAACCCTCCTTTCTTGTAAATCGACATACTATTTTTTTCTAATATTTTCTATGTTTACAATAGCAACATAATTAGTCTCGATGAATATAGATTTTATTGATTTCTATAAGTTTAATATTTTCTTTTTTTCCTTCACCGTGATTTTTAATGAGAAGTATGTTGGGTATATTTAGTATTGTCTTCTTGGATTTTGAGACAATTCATCAAGCATCTAGTATTTTCTTTTATTTTATTTTTAATAATATTTTAAAATACTGCAAATGATATGTCAACATAGTTCAAATGTCATGTTAAACATGTAATGTATTCACCTTCTATTTTTATTTAAAAAAAATAAAACTTTATGGAGTTAATTCTTAAATATGCACATATTTTAATTACAACCTCCAAATGAAATGAAATTACAAACAAAATATACATCTAAATATGATTTCAAAATAATTTTAATATATTCAATTACTACTCTAAGGACATATTACGCATTTAAAAATTAAAATTGTCTTTTACTCAACAACGAATGTTTAACATATATGACATTATACCTTTACGCTCTATTTGGCATATTGAAGAAATTAAGTAGAGAGAGTTGTGTGAGAGAGAATGTGAGAAGAGAGAAAAAAGTGAGAAATAGAGTAGAATTATATTAGTATTTGGTATAAAAGAAATAGAAGAGAGAAAGAAGTATAAAGTTCTCACTCTTGTTTGATTGAGTAGAAAATGAGAAGAAAGAAATAGTGATATTTTATACATTGACAAAAATATCCTTTTACCATACAGTTATTTAGGCCTTTGAAGATACTCGGTATTGCGAATAAAGAGAGACTCTCGCAAACCCATATTGGTTGGTGACGCAAAAACAACATCAGTGCATGCCGGAATCAAATGCAACAGCGGTTGCTAACGGCACTGTTTATTCAACTCCTTAGTTTACTGTTTATCTTCCATATAGAAACGAATAAAAATTTCTCAAATATGTAAACATTGTAATCTGATCTAAAATAAATTAAGACAATAAAATATTCGATTCATAAAATTAAAATGATATACCCAAAAAATATAAAAGTAAAATAAAACAAAATAGAAAATTGCACAACAATCATGAGTGAAAAAAAAAAACTTTACTTATATTACGTTACCTTTGCAAAGAAACCACAATAACAAATTGAAAGGTGCATTAACTCAAGAAAAACTAACAAAATATAATAGATCTAAAATAATAATTAAATAAGTGTGAAAAAAAAAACGGCTTGAGTAAATATTCATCAATAATGAAATAAAGAAATTTATCCCAAAAAAATTAAATCTATAATTGTGATTTTAGTTTTATTTATTTGATGAAAAGTCTCTATAAAGATATAAGGAGAATGATGGATGAAAATATATTGCAGTTTGTAATCAAACTAGTACACCTGTTTTTGCGGATGTTGCACAAAATATTTGGGGAGTCGGAAAGCAAGTATTAACTGAAATATTATAATTAAAATTTAAATATTATAATTGAAATTTTTAAAAGTCAATTTTTTTTTTAAAGTATCACACAATTCATACATAGTAGACAAATTAAAAAAAAAAATAGAATTTCAATTTTCACAAGTCGCACAATTTTCACAAATCACACAATTCAATCAAATAAAATATATCTATTTTATAATTTTCATCTTTATAAAAAAATTCTTCGTGAAAAAATGCATCAATTTTTATATGTTTAAATATAGTGTCACTCCTACAAAAATATACATATTAATTAAAACAATTCACTATTAAAAAATAATTAATAATTAATTTATCTATTTATCTCACATAGTTTATATATAGAGACGTTGTTGTATTAATTTTATTATATTTTAATATTAGAAATTTAAATAGAGAGTAGAAAACAAATATAAAAGAGATATATAAGTGGAGAAGAGAGACGAAAATTACTCAAAACCATCAATACTTTTATAATTTATTACTATTATTTTGATAATATACTCTAATTATTTATATATATATATATATATATATATATATATAAATTAAGAAACATAGGGGTGCCTCGGCACCTGCTTATCCGCCAATGATCTTACACCAATAAGTACAGTAAAAAAGTTGGAAGATTTTGAGCAAATGTAGTTTAAAAATAAATCATTTAAAGAAAGGAAGAGAGCATAACATAATCCTACATAATAATTGCAATAAGAAAGACAAAATAAGTATTCGTTAACATAATAAAGAAAATGTCAAAGATGATAATCTCAAATTTTGCCTTAAATGAAAAAAAAAAATAGATAAAACAGTTGCAAGCATGCAACTCCGAACAGAAAGTGATGTCAAGCAGAAAGATGAGAATCCAAACTCGCGGTAAATCCAAACATGCATTATGTCAATGCAGCAGCATCCGCAGCGAGTCTTCCACGCCCTATACCGCCACTGTGCTGATGATCACACTCTCTCCTTTTACCATTCAATGTCTTCTTATTAGCTTCACATGAAGAAGCTAAACTACCATCCAATCCCAAAGGACTTTTTAAACTCTCATCTTTTGAAATCATTCTTGAACTCCAACAATCTGATGAATCACAAGAGTTTTGTTCCCAAGAAGAAGAACAAATCCCGTATTGCTTTTGACCACTACTCACAGTGAAGCTATTACTTCCTGAAGACTCTTGATCCTCACAAAGTGAACCACCCCTTTTAACAGTAACATACTTATGCAAACTTGGCTCCATCACATCATCAAAGATAACAACTTCAGATTCAACAAATGGTTCTTCAACATTGTACTCATTCCTAATAGAAGAAGTTTTCTTGTCTTCCAAGAAAGCACCACTAGAGAAATTGTTTGAACTTGTGGTTGAGTTAAGATCAGCTACAGCTTCAAGGATGGAACAAGCTTTGTTGAGACAAGGTGGGAGAGAAACAGAAGGGTGTGTTTTTTGATGGAAGTTTTGAATGTCTTCAAGGAGTAAAGAAGTGTAAGATGAATTTTGTTGTGGAGGAAGAGGTTCAGGATTGATGTCAAAGTCTCTTGATGATCTTCTAGAAGATCTGCTTCTTGTTAATGTTTGTGGTTTGAAGTTTTCATTACCTGATGGCATCACCATGTTCTTCACAATAGCATTGTCAGATGTTACCAGCTTGATCTCTTCCTCTTGTTGCTCCTTTGTTTGGTGATGATTCACACCCTTTTCCAATGTACCTCTGCTGCTTGTCCTGTTTCTCATGCTGTCCCTTGTATCAACATTTGGTTTCTGCAGTGTGAATTGCAAAATATCATCTCCGAATGTAAAAAAATATTCTATATCTATGGTCCAACTAGGTTATTAGACTACCAAAATTAAGGAATACACATGACAAACTTCTTCCTACAATGTAGGAAGTACTGTTGACATCACTGAACTATGTAGCACCAACACTTTTGATCGAAGGTGTGTCTTAGTGTTCGACACGATACTAATCCATTGTTTACATTTAATTAATTCAAATTGTCAAATTAGATATGTCACTGTTAGTGCTGTGTTAATATTCATAGTCACTGAGGATTTATAATCAAATTTACATGTAATCTAATGGTAAGTAAATTCCAAACTTGAACACATCACAGTCACAGCTAATGCAAGTAAAAAGTTCAACTATAGCTGCCACATATTCTAACCAATGAACAAATACACAAACACGGGGACAGACACTTCAAACCAAACACTAATAATTTGAAAAAATAGAATAATTGAAATGAGTGTAAGTGTAGTGCACCAAACACTCATAGAAATTGTCGGTGCTACATAGATTCTAACAAGTATTATTAACTAACAATCATTGGCTATCAACTAATATACTATACTATCTATAATTTTTTAAAGGAAATTTGAACTGGCACCTCATAGACCATACCACTATCTAACAAAACTATCAATTACTATTAGAGATTAATTGATTCATTAAGTAACAAAACTCATTTGGAGCATATCATTTTTCTCCCTATAGTCTCACAATCTCATTACATTAATGATCAATAACACTAGGAAAAAAAAAACAGCAGCAGATAGAGAAAACACAGAAGTGATTTACCTGAACAACTTCAACCTCCTTTCTGGATTTGTTTTGCACCTTATTGCCACCATTAACATTAGCATTAGATTGTGGATAAGCAAGTGAATTAGGATCAACTTCACTAAGTGGATTCCTTCTATAAGGTGAAACTTCAGCTTTCCTTGAAGAATTATTCCTACTAAGAGAACAAGGTTGCTGCTGATTCCCATTTCCTCTTGCAGGTGACATAGAACGTGGGGATGCAACACCAACATTTCTCTTCACACCACCCCTTTTAACACTTTCAACCCCACCACCACCACCACCGTTGTTACTTTTATCCATAACCAATGATGTAACAGTAGCAGGAACAGTAACCATTTTTCCAGGCCTAGAACAACCAGAACCTGAAACAGTAACAGAAACAGAAACAGAACCACCATTGTTATTATCAGAAGATCTTCTTCCAGGAGATCTACTCACTCTCCTTTCTCTACTGCTTGAACGTTGTTGTTCTCTTTCCCTACTTGGTGTTCTTCTTCTTCCAGGTTTAGGCGAACCGCGGTTGCGCTGACGGTGGCTGTTTCGGTTCCGGCCACCGTCATGTTCTTCACTTGTTTCACTTACATTTGTTCTCTTTTGGTCATCTTCAGCTGAAATTGCATCATTGTTGTTGTCACAGTTATCAAAATCATAACTTCTTTTTGAACCTGAGTATTTTCTTCCATTAGCAGATGAAGAGGCTGCTTTTCCAGAAGAGCTTCTGCTGAGTCTTCCACATTGGATTAAAATTGCATCAACTTCTTCTTTTGTGCAGCTTGATGTTCTAACACCAACAACATTAACAACCTTGCTGTCAATGTTGTTGTTCGTTGATGTTGATTCTGTTTCTGAAGAAGAAACCAACCCTTCATTTTGTTGTGATGGAACATTGTGCTGAACAGTGAAAGGTGTGATTTTTGAGTTTTTTTCTCTCTCATCATGGCTTTTTCTGTGTTTGATGATGAAAATTTCCTTTTTTGGTTGAGATTCGTCTTCTTTTGGTGGTTCTGTGTTGGGTTTGTTGTTGAGGGTTGTTTCTGTGACATTGTTGTTTTCAGGGTTTTTTGGTTGAGTTGGTGGGGGTGTGGAAAGTGATTTGGGGGGTGAGGAAGTAGAAGAAGGTTTCTTCTTGCTTAAACACGTACCCATTTGATTTGTGTTTTTGGACTAAACAATAGAAGCTAAAGAGAAACAAGAATGGAAATGAAAAGAGGTTTAGGGAAATTTGAATTTCATTTGAATTTCGATTTGGAAGATTAGATAAGAGAAAGGATGAGTGAGTGGGAACGGTGTTCAAGAAACATTTTTTATACATAAAAATTGTAAATTTATTAATGAGAGAGAGTTAAGAAATTCAAATTTTCATAAAGATTCAATTTTTGAGTTTGAGGTCCGTTGGAGTTCAGGGAAATGTCTGACCCAGCTGACCCCACTAAATCACCACATTCATTTCTTTTAATATTTTCAAAATATTATAGGATTCCTCTTGATTTAAATATGTTATTAAGTTGTATATGACTTTTTTTAAATGATTAGTTTTGTTGATTTTGATGATATAATAAGTTTTTTTATTTAAATAATTTTATTTAATTAATTTGATTTTGAAAAAATTTAAATGAAAGAATTATGATAAATAAAAGTATATTGATAAAAAAATTAATATTTTATTCATATTATGACAAATAAAAATAACAAATGCAACACTTATTATTAAAATAATGAACTGTTCACTATTGTATTTGCAAAACAATGTGGATCTTAACATTTTCTATTTGTCCTTTTTATTCTGTCTGGATTTAAATTTGTGTAACGGCTAAATTTGATTGGGTCAACAAAAAGTGACTTCAAAAGTTAGCAGCCTTTTTTTGTGGTTAAGTTAGTAAAAGATGAGCAACGGCTATATGCGTCTAAAACTTTGGGTTTTGTTTTTTTGGTTAAAGAGAATTGGGCATTGAACAAGAATGTTTATTTTATTTATTTATTTATTTATTTATTTAAAAGAATTTAGAATTCAGAGAGATAAATAAAGTATAGATAATAATTGTTTTAATATTTAAATTATAATTATTCAAAAAAAATTATTTTTAATTTATTAATCATTTGAGTTTAATTACTTAATTTAAAAAAATTATAATAAATAAGTGTTACTTTAAAAAAACAAAAAACTACTTATAAATGAATTTTATTTTAAATCTTTAATTTTTTTTAATTATTTTTTAAATCTTATTAACAAGTGTTTGGACAATTGTTAATAAATTTAAAGGTAGAAATTTTGCATTATAAAGAATAAATTTTAAACTTTCAAGAAATTAAAACACAACTTTCAATGTATTTTAATTTTCAAACAAAAAATTATATATTTAGTTTCTTAATCATTGATCTTACAATTGCTTTATTTTTTTTTAACTGTATCTTTCAATTATTACTACAAAGTGAAAAACGAATAAATTCAATTTTATATGTATGATAGTGAAAAAATAATCAACAATTAATAAAGATAATTTGATAAAATAATTATTTTCTTTTTATAATCATTGTATTTTTAAATATGTGTCCAAAAATCTTAAACAACGTTATTTTAATATGAATCAAAATACATGTGTGAAATTCTTTTTTAAAGAAATAAAAATGGTTAAAGTTCACACATATCTACGTAGACGTGGTTCTCATGTATCAGATCAATATTTGGATTTTTTATTGCAAATAAGGTGGTGGAGGAAGCTTAATAAAGAAAAAAATCAGTTGATTTTGTTTAAAATTGATTTTGAAAAAGCTTATGACTCAGTGGAGTGGTCGTATTTTAAGGGGATTATTCTCAAAACGAAATTCCCAGTAGTTTTGATTAAATGAATTATGGCTTGTGTTAGTTCAACAAAATCATCTGTTTTGGTTAATGATAGTCCTACCTAAAAGTTTATCCTTAAAACAAGGTTTCCAATAATGTCATCTTTTGTCTCCTTTCTTATTTTTGTTGGAAGCCAAATAGTTGAATTTTGTGGTCAATTTTATTGTGAATTCAAACTTATTTAAAGGTGCAAAGGTTGAAGCTAACTTAGAGTTTAGGGTGTCTCGTTTTCAATTTGTGAATGACATTCTTATGCTGGTTGAATATTATAGCAATAAAATTCATCCTTATCTCGCTTCATCTAGTTTTGGTTTTGAAGGTAAATTTATATAAGAGCTTACTTGTGGGTGTGAGGTGAAGCCAAACTGGTGATTGCGGCAACAAACGTTCTTCATTGTAGAATTGGTAATATTCCATTTAAATTTTTGGATTTACCAATTGGGGGATAATCTTAGAAGGTTGAGTTTTTGGAATGTGGTGATTGATATAGTTTGTTAGAGACTATATGTTTGGAAAAGTCGTAATTTATCCTCAAGTACTCAACTAGTGCTTCTTAAATCTATCTTACCAACTTTGTCATATTATTATTTGTCTTTCTCCAAAGCTCCCTCATATACCATTTATAAACTTGAATCATTGTTTAATTTTTGTTGTTGGTGGTGGAAGTGAGATTACTCGCATAATTCATTAGTTAAATCGGGATAACATTTTTCTACCTATGGAATAAAGGTGGATTGAGTTTAAGAAGGTTAAAATTATCTAATATGGCTTTGTTATGTAAGTGGTGGTTGTGGATGTTGAAAAATGAGAGAGATGATATGTGGGTTAAGGTGTTGCTTAATATATATGGTTGTTTGGGAGGTTATTATTGTCTTTGAGAGGGGAAACGAGTTGTCATAGTGGTTTGATTTTCATGAAGTTAGTGTAGGTATGGTGTTATTGTGGTCAATCGGTTTAAGGATAATTTGTTTAAAATTGTGAATGATGAGAAAAATGGTGATCGACAACCAATGGTGATCGACAATCAATGGTGGTCAAATAAATGGATTTTAAGGGAGGTTTATTTGTGTTTGTTCAATTCAATGATTAATAAAGAAGTATCGATGGAGCATATGGTTAGGCATGAGTTAGGTAGTTGGATGTGGCGTAAAAGGTTGTTGGGTTGGGAGGAATAGTTACTTGTGGACTATAAGAAATATCATACTAACCTTATGATACAAAAAGATGAAAATGATAATTGGTTTTGATTTTAGAGGAACGGTGGAGCATAGATTGTTCAACAAACGCATTTTCTTTTAGCTCGGACAAATGATATTAGTGAAGCTCCTTTTTCAAATATTATTTGGAACTCGTTAATTTTGTTGAAATTTGTTTGTTTTACTTGACGCTTGTTTAATAATTAAATTCCTTCACAAGATAATATGACATTCATAAATATTATTGTAGTTGATTATTTACTGTGTATGGGTAGATGTGACTCTTAGGAGAATATCAATTACTTATTTTTTAATGTTAAATTTTTAGTCGGTGTTATAAAATATATTTTTATTGTTTTGGTATTAGTGGTGATTTACCAAATACACTCCTTAATTGTGATAGTCAAGTTGCTAATTTAGTCTTTTGTGGTATGATTAAATGAACTAAGTTGTTTTTGTTTTAACTTTAACATGTTATGACTAGTGTCATTGGCCACTACCCTCACTATGGATGACTATCGCGACCACTCCATTGACCATCACTCTAACTACCGCCAGTTAGTACTCCGACCACCACATTAGACTATTTCAGCACCTGGTGAGCATAACTTCAACTGCACTAGCCACTAATGTGACTTTCATTGTCCAACTCCCTAACCCTTGTCAATCACCACGACCACCATTGGTTGTCGATCATAGCCTCCAACCACCACATCAATAATTGACTTTGATCACCACTCTAACCACTGTCTGTTGCCACCTTAAAAAAACACTCTTTTAAATACTATTACTAAAATTACTATTAAATAAAGAAATTTATAATTTTAAATCATATATTTAAAATAAATAAAATTATATTTTTTATGTGTCAATAATTATTTATTTAGACTCAAATACAAAACAAACAAAAAAGTTACTCAAAATTAAAAAATAAAATTCAGAACTAAAATTTTAAAATGATAGTGGTTTTAATTTTTAAAGTTTTATCACTTTTAAATTAAAAAGTAAAGAGATGGAGGATGTAACACATAAATGAATCACGTGTAACAAGTAAGGAAGTGTATTGAATTCCAAAGGGACCCATGCTCTCACATTGCTCCCACACAAATAAAACGATTAGGAACATAAGTACGATAAAAAACAAAAAGTGTCCAAACACGGTACTTAGAGCATCCATAACGTTGGTCTCATTTGAGTGTTTAAATAGGTCTCAAGATTATAAATAATTCATTTATAATTTTTTAATATCAGTATTTAAATATTTAACTTTTTACACCTAGTTTTTTTTTTTATTAAATGTGTCCCATTAATAATTTTTTATTATCAGATTTTAACTAAATTCGTTTATTTTATTATAATTTATAAATTTATTAAATGTGATTGAAAAAAATGAGAAAATAGAATCTATGTATAACTATTCTTCCTTGATCTCATCCATTTTTTTTAATCTTCAATGTAGATGAGTAATAGATAAAGTACTTCTATTGAAAATACTTTTACGCCATCTGTTTTGATCTTCGGTTTTTTTAGACATTCTTATTTTTATCTTAAAATTTGGATTTTTTTTTTTTTGAAAATTAAGATATAATTATATTTTTTTATTCTATAATGGGTGATTTATTTGATCATTTTATACAAATTAATATGTAATGGTGATACAAATGAAAAAAGAAAGATAATTAATATTATATTGAAAATTAGAAAGGTCAATTAGTTTGGAATATTTTTTTTCTTCAAATGAGTCATGTTTTTGGAGAATGAAGGGAATGAATGTTTTTCCCTTTATGGGTTTATACATCTACGATACTCAGCATATTTATTAAATTAGTTTTTTGTCTACTAGTTGTTTAACATTTAAAATGGATACATTCCCTTTGTTCACTATTACAAGCACAAAAAAAAAATCTATTTATGCAAATAGTAAGAAATGTAATTCAGTATAATTTATTTTTTAAATTCTATATAAAACACAACTAAAATTTATTAAATTACCCATTTTTAAATTATCAATATTGAATATTTTAAATTAAATCAATGGTGTATTAAAAATAATCACATTAAATGGTTTAAAAATAGTTAACTTTTATTTATAATAGTGACTAAAATTTAAAATATTTTTTATTTATAATAATGACCAAAAGACATATAATTTGATTGGCACAAATAATAAATGGATAATAAAATTTATAAAATTTGTAAAATTTGTAAGATTAAACTTAAATAATAAACGTTGATATTATTAAATTAAATATGAAGTCAATCTCTTATTTAAATTTAAAATCTCACAGTTGTGTTTGAGATTATTTACCATTTCTTTACATGAAAAAAAAAAATTGGTAATGAATGGATAAAAAGAGAATATGCATACTCAAACAAGTCTATATCAAGAGCATGCATACCAAAACGTGAGAAAACAATTGAGCACATCAACTATCAATTTAAGAAAAGTAAGCACCAGTAAAATTGTATTATTGTCCTATTTAATTTTATTATTGAGTTATTATTAATTTTAGTTGAGTTATAGACGGAAATCATAAAATCATTTTGTACTTAAAAAGATGCAAAATATATTATTATAAATGATGCATAAAAAAAAATATGACAAATATTTGTCACGTAAAAAATATAAAATATCACAATATTAATATTTATCACTTATACATAAAAATAAAAATAAAATAAAAAAAAATAAAAAAAAACAAGACACATATTTATCATTGATAAATATTAAAAAAAATAGTATGTATGTTTATCATTGATAAATATATTAAAAAGAAAAGAAATATCATCACATATATATATTTATAACTGATTCTTAAAAAAAATACACAACAAATATTTGTTAGTAATAAATATAAAAAATAATAGAACAAATATTTATCATGGATAGATAAAAAAATATGGAGCAAATATTATCACAAATAAAAAAAAAGATATGATAAATCTTTGTTCTAAAAGAAATCTTTTGAGTTTAAACTAAATGAGTATTGTGATTCTGATTTTACTAGAGATAAATTTGAGAGAAAAATCACAAGTAAAAATTGCACATTTCTAGGTGACAATTTAATCTCTTGGTCAAGTAAGAGACAAAATATAGTTTTCGTGTCAACAACACAAGTTGAGTATATTTCAGCAATTGGTTGTAGCTCTCAATTACTTTGGATGAAAAGTCGACTAGGATACTACAAATTCTTAGAAGCCAACATTTTCATGTCCCCTACATGTCCGACTAATCGGGAAAAATCTACATCCGACCCTGTTGTTAATCAAACACCATTTAATTAAGGATTTTGTTAAAAAAATGTGTGTCTAATATCCAGTTTGTTGAAACCAAACATCAATGGGTTGACATTTCACTAAGTCACTAGTTGAAGATAAATTTGACTTCATCAAGAAAAATATCAAATTTATTGTTTTACCTAACTGATGTTGTGTCAACTGTAGAATGGTTTAGTTTCATACTCAAGATAAATTTTATGTTTGATGTTTAGGTTATTTTCATTCTATTAAAAAAAAGGCAAATTAAAAAAAAATCACAAAGGCAAGTTTTTTTTCTTTTTCTAATGATAAAAAGAGGAGAAAAATGTTTGTTAATGTGGGGAGAAGAAATTCTTCAAAAAACTACTTAGACTTAGGGGAATATTAAGTAAGGGGGAGTCAAAGTATTTAGAAGAAAATTTGTTATCAAAAATAGTTTTGTCATCATCAGAAAGGGGAAATTTTTTGAACCAAGTTGGTTTTATACTTAGAGTTATGATGTTAACAAAAGTATTTTATGATAACAATATATTTATTTCCAGAGTATGAAAGAAGATTTTGATTCAGATTTATAATTGAATTTTTTTTTTGACCAAGTTGAAAATAAGATATGATCAATATCTTATTAAGAATAAGATATAAACTATTTGTAAGAAGATTTGATCAAGATTTATTTATAATAAGAGATTAATTATTTACAAGAAGATTTGATCAAGATTTATCACGAGAAGATATTAATTATTACAAGAAGATTTGATTAATATTTATCTACAAAAAGATATGAATTATTCACCAGAAGATATGCACTATTTGCAAGAAGATGTGATCAAGAATTGTTTACAAAAGAAAACAGTCACAAGAAAATACATTTATTATTTGCAAAGATATGATTCAGATTTTGACAAAGGATAAAGTACTAAATTGAACTTAGTCATATTCGTACTTGTGAAAGTACAAGAGCCGATCCAACAATGTTCCTACCCAGATCAAAGCAAGCAATTGGAATGATGTATCAATATGAAGAATTTACAAACTCAATCTTAACAAAATTCGAATAGTATCAATCTTAACAAAATATGAACATAATCAATTAAGAACTGCTCATATTGAATTCAAAAATAAAGAATTAGCTAAAGAACATATTATCAAAGAGCATATTGTTCATAATTATTTGTCAATAAGATCATTGTTAACCAAACTAGAAATGACGATACAATTCAAAATTAAACAAGGATTAAATTGAAGCCATAATTTTATCTATAAATAGATACTAAAACCTGAAGAAGAAAAAGATCATCGAAATATTAGAAAAGAGTAAAAGAACTCAAGCTAAAAATTTCAAAATTAACTTAGAATTCAAAGAGAGAAACACTTGTTCGAATGAAATATTTTCTAACGGTTTTTCTTAAAGTGTGATAGTCATTGTTATAATTAGCTTGTTAGAAGCAACTACTCAAATTTCAAATATTTGTATTCAAGCTCGATAATGGCTTTAGTGTTCCTCAAACAATCTTGGGTTATCATACTGTGTTAAGAAGACTTGATTTGTAAAGTCAATGTGTTGTGTGCCTTCAACAATCTAGGGTTGTTAAATTGTGTGGAGAAAACTTGGTTCGAGAGTCAATGTGTTTGTGTTCCTCAAAAAGTCTGAGGTTGTTAGGCTATTTGGAGAAAACTGGCTTGGAGGGTCAAAGGCTTTGTAATTCAAGTTGTTGAATTAATAGATTAAATATTTATAAGTGAAGGAATTGAATGTAGTCAAGTTAGTGGCAAACTATGATAAATTACTTGTGTCAGTTTATTATCGCACTCCTTAGTTTTGTTATTGCTTCTACTCCAAGTAAATCATCAAGTCTAAACCAATTTAATCAAATAATGAAAAAATTATCAACTTAGTCAAACACAATTCAACATCTCCTCTCGTGTATGTACCTTTATCATTTTCTATAGTAAAAAAAAATAATGTTAAAAGAATTTAATTAAGTTCGTTAGAGTAAAAATAAAAGAAAAAACATGAAGAATAAAGTATTCGCTAAAAACTTTTTATTTTTTTGGGTTTGCTAAACAGACCCACAAGTGTAATATAAATAATTGGGAGTACAAAATAATAAATAAGGATAACTCACTTTATCTTTATTTAAATTGATTTCTTTTTTCTTTTGAAAATTTGTATGTTCAAACCTAAAAGAATCAAATATCAAAGGTGTTGGGAGCAGTAGCTAAATCAATAATCTATTTTTAATAATATTCTAAAAAAATGGATTCCATAAATCTTCAATCTGTGTCTATCTTTCTCATAAACATATCCCTATGTTTTTTTTTTTAAGAAATAGAAACATTTTGACCGATTTAGTAGAGAGGTACAAGCTAGAAGAAAGACAATGTACTACTACTTTCCTACCTTATATCGATTAAATCGCTTTTTATTCATATTATTTTGTTTGGAACAATTGAAGTTGGACGGTAGGTCTTTCCACACCAAGTTAGGAACACAATTATTTTCTGTTCGAATTCTCTTTCTTGGGTTATACAAATAAGGATGAGTTTAACGTGATATAGTTGTGGATATGAATTATGATAAGCGGAGAGTCTCTTATTTTTCAACAATTTATATATATATATATATATATATATATATATATATATAATCACTAACTTTTATAAATGACATAATTGTATCATATGATAATGATCGTTATTGACAAACAAAATAAAAATGTGATGCAATTTAATATAAATTAATTATAATTTATAATAAAAATATATACATAAAAAATGTTTACCATTAATTAAATAATTAAAAAATTATCGTTGACAAAACAATTAATTAAATTATACATGAATGTTAATACGATTTTTTTTTAAATACGAATAAAGTACAATTACAGCATACTAGTCATTGCAACATTTGGTACGTAACAATTATATTATAAAAAAATTATGTTTATGGTTTTTCATTATTTATATGATTTTGAAGATTAACTCAATTATTCATATCAATCACATTTATTTTTTCTCATACTTTCTTATTAAATATATTATATCTAACCCATTCATAATTCTCTACCCTTATATAGTAATAAACGCTGTACAATTTACTCACAAGACTCACATAGATACACAAATATTTTATTAGTTTTTTGTAATGAAATTTTGGAAAATAATTTAGTTTATATAAAATACTACTATAAATATTTTGTACTCTTCAATTAATTATGATTATTCTGTAATTAAAAATATTTAATTTTAATTATAACTAATTTTATAATTATTAATATAAATAATTCTGAAATATAAAATTTTTACATTAAAAATAAAAATTATTATCTCGAAGAAATATAAAGATTCCCTAAGATTTTAATAAAGTATAGTATATATATTGTCTTAATTAGAAGAAGAATAAATAAGATAATGAGATGTCATTATCAATCACTTACCTACTTGCAAGTTGCAATAATAAACCACAAAAAAAAATGAGTATGGATAATGTCATGATCCAAAACTCTAGAAAAACAAATGGCCCACTCACTCACTCTCACATTTTTTTGTAAGATTTGAGGAACAAGTCAAGTGTTTCTGTCTGTATCCATAGACCTCCTCATCTCAACCATCCTAACCACAACACACACTCTCTTTCTCTCTCTCTCTCTGGTACTCATTTCTCTTTAGATCTCTTCATTTTCCAAAACTAATAGTTCTTGCTTTTGCATCCACCATTTGTGTTTTCCTATGATCTATGTACACACCCTTCTTGAATTTTGATTTTAATATTTTATAAAATGAAAGATCTGATTATTTTTTTGAGCTCTGACCCTGAAAAATATGATTGTTGAATCAGGTTGATATGTATTTTTGGGGTGATAATAAAGTATATGGGTCCATTTCATACTTGTTTGAATTTAATTTATAGATATAAAAATTGGGTTTTGAAATGAATGTTTTTTTTTTCCATGGATTTAATTTTTCAGTTTATTGGTGTTGAGTTGATGCTGATAAAATCACTGAATAAAAACAAAAGTTGATTTGAGGATCTGATTATGTTTCTGTTTCTGTTTCTTTTTATTTATTTCTCTAATTTTTTACATATTTCAGCTTCTGATAGTTGTTGCATACCTCAAGTTTAATTTGTATTTTCCCCCTATCTAAATGAAGTAAATCAAATGATTTCTTAGATTTGAGCTAAATCCATGTTCAGAGTAGTTTTGATCTCCCTTTACACTTGGAAATGTTGTCATATGGGTTTTTCTTTATGATATTTTGGTATTTTTGAGCTATTTTCTTTATTCTTCATATTATTATTGGTAGCTTTGTACAATCTTGTGAATGCATTTATTTTTCCTTGTTGGTAGCCACAGTATTACACTGAACTTTTCATAGAAAAAATATGTATAGTTTACCACTAATCATGTAAACTAGAAGCAGCTGTGAAGCAATATAACTACTAGACAACTGATTGTGGTAAAGAACATTTGATAAAATCGATTTGTGTAATAGATTTTGTGGAATTTCTCTCAGTTTTGTTTGAAAAGTTTGGTATCTAGGTTTTTCCAATTTGATATTTCCTTCCTGGTCAAATTTATTTTGTTTTCAATAGTACTATTTTTGGCATGAAGGGTGAATTATCTGTATTGGAATTTTCTGGTCGATTTGCATGTGCTTTGTTATTATGAACTGCATGGATTTCTTTCTTGATCTCAATACTCGTACCATTTTCTTCTATGAATATGTGCATAATTGACTTAAGCTAATTAAATTACTACATTGAAATTCTAAGCGGTACTATTTGGATATTAGACAGCTAAGATGCAAGGAGGATTGCGATCATTTTTGTCAAACGGGAACGTCATAAAAAATGCTGTTTTGCAACGAGTCCGCATGGTGACTCCTCTGTTGCAGCCAGCTGCCTTTTCACGGTTCGAGTCTGTTACGCCTGCTCGTATTGAGGAGCATGGTTTCGAGAGCGCAACGATTTCAGACATCTTGGAAGGAAAAGGTAAAGGCGCAGATGGTTCCTGGCTTTGGTGCACCACAGACGAGACTGTTTATGATGCTGTGAAATCGGTAATGCATTTTGTTAGAATCCGTTTCACAATAAATTTTGTAAGTGTTTACGGGAAATTGATGTTGCTCACTAAAATTGCATCCATTGCAGATGACGCAAAACAACGTTGGAGCTTTGGTGGTTGTGAAACCTGGCGAACAGAAGACAATTGCAGGGATTATAACAGAAAGAGGTACCTAATGTTCATGTAGTTATTATTATTTTTTTTTTGGAATGAAACTCTGGGCTTCATCTCAAAACTTGTTACATAACCTGACATTCATTAACTGACGTGGAGTAATGCGGTGGAGGAAAATTGCATGCTTTTTTCGATATTTTCTTGAACACGGTTAAATGATATTAAGCTATGCCATTTTCAATTATATTTGTCATTCAATCATTGATGTGCTTCTTTTTTGTTGTTGTCCAGATTACCTGAGGAAGATCATCGTGCAGGGAAGATCATCCAAGTCCACCAAGGTTGGAGATATTATGACCGAAGAGGTATGAACCATCGTACATATTGACTATTGTATAGAGAAATGGAAATGTCTTTTGCTTGTGATACCTACATTTTGTTCTATATATGATTGGATTGATGATGAGTTTGGCAAAATCACGGAGGCACTGTGATTTTGTTGAAGCTTCAATGTGTATCTTTGCTGAAATCGTAGTGGTCAATTCTACCAAACTTACCGTCAATCTAAACATGCAGTATACCATTATTGTAAGTAATGGTCTCCCTGCTCAATTGGCAATATCATTTATGGTTTGGAATAATTTGTAAACAAAATTCAACAGTGATTGATATTTCCTATTGAGCAGGTGCCGGTAGTTAGGGCAACATAGGAATCTTGTAGACATTTCCAAATTGTCAATTTCACCATTAATGACATCTAACACTGTTGCATTGGCTGCAGAACAAACTTATCACAGTCACCCCTGATACCAAAGTTTTACGCGCAATGCAGCTGATGACCGGTATTTATACTCTTTTTGGTCCTTTGGTTAGAAATAGTAAACACTGTCATATAAATTGCCATTAATTGATGTATCGTACAACTCACTGGGAAATATCCAAGTCCCACATAAAAAAAAAAAGAGATAAAGTTTGAAACAAATTTATAGCGACACTCGTCAACTTACTAGCTGGTTTTGTAAAGACAAGTTTGGTTCAATATAAAAACCCGATACAACTTGACATCTTAAATAAGCTTGTAACATGTGTTTTCTTATTATAGTCTCTTTGCCACTTTTTTATTTTTGCAGATAACAGGATCAGACACATTCCTGTCATAAATGAGAAGGGAATGATTGGCATGGTGTCCATTGGAGATGTCGTTCGTGCTGTTGTGAGTGAGCATCGTCAAGAGCTTGACCGTTTGAATGCTTACATACAAGGAGGTTATTAGTCTTTATTAGATGATGATGAAAATCCCTTTAGGGCACTCAAGCTGAGTTGAATTATGATGTAATAAGCTTGAGTGTTTGTAAATATGTTCTTGTCTGTTTTTCTGTAATTTCTCGGATTTCAGTTCTATGGACATTAATCCATAGAGTTTTAGCTGTTAATAATAACTACCGGATTCATCTTGCATGTTTGTTATGTTATGTTGCTTAACTAGTAAAGATGCATTGATCTTTTACATCCACTGTTTGCAATTGGTCTATTTTATGCTGCAAGTTATGTCTTATGGACCTTTCTTTTTTAACTTCATCACTTCATGCATACTTCCTCTGCTCCTCTCCTAATTATAACTACCTATAGCCATTTTGCATTAATTTAATGGTCGTGAATGATATAAAAACTCTTTATACCGATCGAATATATGAAATAAATTTCTTTGTTTTTAATATTTATAGATTCTAAAGTATTAAAATACATTAATGTATTATGTAGACTTAAAAAAAAATATAACTTAGTAGCTCCACATTCAAAATTTGATTGTTAAACATACACAACATTCTTTAAAAAAATGTAAACAGTACTATAAATGAGCTTCATCGACCAGAAAATAAGCTTGTACTAGAAAGTTCTTTAGCAAGTGTCCTTTATGCTTCTTCATCAAGATCTTGGGGACGAATTTTTATGCGTGTGTAAATTTTACCTAAATTCTTTAGGGAATGTATGGTCACATATTTTATCTTTTAACCATCTTAAGTAAACAAACTCATCGCTAAACTAAACACAATCGGGAAACCTAACACCCTTAAAAAAATTCTAAACCACAAGCCCATTAAACCAAAGTTATAATACTGAAAACTTAATACATTCTCCCTCCTACAATAATTGATAATTTCCATTTTTAATGCACTTTTTTTTTATTGTATAACTAATACTACTTACATTAACTTCATTATAATATCTACCACTATACATATAATGCATCCATATTTAACAAGGATAATTTGATAAAAGTAATATTTTTTCTTTTATTGTTTTTATATTTTTCTTAATATATATGAAATGATCAAATATTTTAGTTATTATGAGATGGAGGAAGTAAACAATAATGGAAAATACCACAAAAATCAAACACAAAGTAGGTGACCACCAACCCTATACAAACTCTAAAAAAGAAGAGAAATATGGAACATGAAGTCGGCAACCACAAAGCCTATACATATTATAAATTAGATGAGAAATAGAGAGACGGAACAAACAAGAAACCCTTACAATTGTCATGGATATCTTTACCTAGATGATTTACAAATCCACTTATTAGGAGAGGATAGGAGATAGAAGGCAATAATATTCATTTTTTTTGTTCAAGTTTGAGAGAGAGAGAAAATAAATGAATGAAATTAAGGTTTTTACGAAATATAAAGAGTAACTTGATTCACTTAAAAGGAAGAGATTGCTAAAATTACACTAAGTAACTATGGGGATGAACGAAGTAATAATCTAGGGAATCTAGTAAGCTTTAACAATTTATCAATCAATTTGGAGATATTGATATCTAATTAAAAATTAAAACTATACATTAATTTTTTAATCACACTTTTTAGTTATATTTTATTTAAATGTAGTTTTTTTTCTTCTTATATTTACATCTAGAGTAGTTTTGAAACACTCCTTATTTGCTCTGTATCATCATATTATGTGTGATACGTAATTTGCATATATTTATTTATTATTCTGTTTGTTGTCAATAATTGATTTATTTTAAAAAAATATCTTCAAGAGTTGATTGTTTTAATTTTTAAATAATATAAACTATATTTATTTAAATTAGTATAAATAAACTATAATTGTATAATTATACTCTTTAATTAATGGTAAATCTATCACTTCTAATTTAATTATTTTTACTATAGATTTATGATAATACAAAAAATTACAAATACTATAAAAGCAATTTTGCTAATTTACTTTGTTATCTCTTTTATTTATATTATTTTTGTAATATGTATGAGACGGTAAAACAAGTAGATTATTATATTTTTTTAGTTTTGAAATAATGTGAATTATTTTGAGTGTAATTAATATATTCTTTTCAAAATAAATTAAATTTTCAGATCAAATTGAGCCGGATGAAAAATTAATTGAACCCTTTTTGAAGAAAAAAGATTAATTTGGACCTTAAATAGCATTAACTCAAGTCATATGAATCCGGACAACAATATCCAAAACCGAGTCCATGTCGTGTCACTTCCTATTTCCTACGCAAACACAAAGTCTACCTCCATTAACTACCAATCAAAGACGAGAAGAATGTTAGCTATTCAAACGCGAACATCACTAATGGAATGTATTACTAGTGGTTGGTTGTGACTTTATTTACTTCGTCAACATTGTTCCATTCCTTATGCCATTGCACACGCTTTAGCTTTCCCTTTCATTTCCCAAATTAGTTTTTGCTTTCTTCTCTTTCCTCTTCTATTTTCATTTCTATACTTTTTAGTTACAATAAATGCACAACTTTCCTTTTTTCTCTCTATTTTAACGGTGTTAAATAAAAGAGTGTCAAGGAAAAAAGATGGGTTGTTGTTACAATGGTTTTTCATGGTGATAAAAATATTGGGTAGTTTTTATTTTGGTTAATTTGTTTTGTTTTAACATAAAGTTTTGATTTTTAAATTTTTGTGTTGTGAAAATGTGGAATAGATGGTGTTATGGTGGTGGTTTTGGGTTATTGAGGAAAAGGGTGTGTTCTGTTTTCAATGGAAATCATTGTTATGGTGGAAAGATTCAACCTTTTGATCCTTTTTTATTTGGTTTAAGGGATTTCACAATGGAGTGTGGTGAAAAGAGAAAAGGGGTTACATATTTTTCAGTTGTTGTAATGAACCAAATGAAGAGGAATGTGTGTTCTTCATCTTTTGTTTCGTCACCTGCTGGAAATAGTAGCAACTCTAATTCATCAGAGAGTGGTGGTGGTGGAGGTGTTAATAGCAATGGTAATGGTAATGGAAAAGAAGACACTATATCATTCTGTGAAGCTAAGAAGCTTATGAGATTGGTGAATGTGGAATCTCTTAAGATGAAACTTGGTATGGATGGTAAGGAAGTTATTGCTTATAGTGAGCTTGTTCAAGCTTGTGAGAGTATGGGTGTTGCTAGGAATGCTGATGAGGCTTCGGCATTTGCTAAGGTTTTAGATGAAGCTGGTGTTATTCTTCTCTTCCGAGATAAGGTTTATTTGCATCCTGATAAGGTTTGTATTTAACTTTTTTGTTCCCCTCTTTTGTATTTGATTAGTTTTTGGTGAATTGAGTTTGAAGTTAAATATATGTTATTACTTTTCTGTTTGAAATTTGATTTGCTTTTGTGGGAATCACACCTAAAGCATATGACAAGGTCAAGGTTTGTTACCATTAGTACACGTCACCAAATGCATATATTTCCTCTTTTCATGGTCCCCTAGCTTTTGGTTAGACTTGTGTGGAAGCTTTGAAAAGAAAAAGGTTTTAAGCCCTTTGTAGTGGTGAATAGGGGATTGGATTCTCGATAGCCAAAAGTGACCGTAGACATGATCTCAGTCTTTAAAAAAAAATTAAAAGTCCAAATCTTGAAATTTTATTTTAACCATATAGTTCAGGTTTATTTAACCTTATGAATTTAGGATTTTCTGACTACAAGAAATCTGGTTCCGGTGAATAGGTGAAGAAGGTTATGATACTTTCAAATTAGAATCAAGTGTTTAATTGTGTCAGTATCTGAGTGCTTCTTTAGAATTCTGCTGCCAAACCAAAATTCTTTTAGGAAGTGTACCCACCATCAATTTCATAACTATGTTTAATTATATAGGGTGTGTTTTGCATGCTACCATCCATCTGCTATATCAATTATAAACCTTATCTGCTAATGCTGAATTGAGTATTGTTTTCTGAAACTAAACATCTTAAGAAAATGGTCATGTAAAATGACATGTTAAAACATTAATTAAGAAACCAAAGTTGAAAAATATTTACTGAAAAGTGTTGTTTCTAGGCTAACAAAGTATCAAATGTTGTACTTTTCAGTAAACACTTTTTATCTGTGTCGCACCGATACTTCAGATTAAAGATGTGTCTAGTGTTGACATGTGCCAATGTCTGACACCGACACAACACTAATACATACAATGACGTTCCATTTCTTCCAATTTTTTAAATTATTATTGATGTTTAGAGTTCAGTGTCAGTGTTTTGTCTAATGTATGTGTCTATGTTAGTGGTTTATAGTTTTTCATTCCTTGATTAAGGGTATCTTTCCAAGATCCTTAAAAAGTTATGCATTTGACTTCGAATTTTTAGCATGAATGTATGTTGGTCCAAACTTGCTGATTACTTTTGTGTTGCTTGGCCAACACGCAACATGTTTACAGGTGGTGGATCTGGTTAGAAAAGCAGTTCCGCTAGCACTAACCGAAGATGACCATCCTATGAGGGACGAATTAAATAAACTACTCGAAAAGAAAGAAGAAATCGATGTGTTAGCGCATAAGCAGATGCGCCGTGTCCTATGGTCTGGACTTGGTTTCGGCGTAGTTACTATCAGTATGTTCTTCAGGCTAACATTTTGGGAATTCTCATGGGATGTAATGGAGCCTATTACATTTTTCACAACAACAACTGGTATAGTTATAGGCTATGCTTACTTCTTATTCACTTCAAGAGATCCTACTTACCAAGATTTCATGAAGAGACTCTTTATTTCAAGACAAAGGAAGCTTTACAAGAGGTATAACTTTGATGTTGAGAGATGCAAGGAGCTTCAATACAAGTGTAAAACACCTTTAGATGCCAAAACCATTTTGAAAAATCGAATAGGTGTCGATCTTGATCTCGATGATGCTTTACACAGGGATTAACATTTTTGTCAGATGATTTTATAATTTTTGTTTTTAAAAAAAATTAATCTCTGTTTTTTTAGAGTTAATTTTGTTCCTCTCTATTTTCATATTGGTGATGAGAAGCTTATTCTAACTTATGTTTTGGCTTGTAACTTGTGAGCCACCAATTTTTTCCCCTTATTTAACTGTTATATGTACTTTAATACAAAAGATGATTACATATTCTTCCATTTGTTAACAACGCATTCTGTTTTTACTTGTGACATGAGCAACGGTTAAGATTTAGTTACTTTTAGGCTATGTACATCACAGCATTTTCATAGTTGTCCTTGTAATGAAATGAAATGAAATAAAATGATGTCGTTATAATGATCGAATTTTTCTTTTTTTTGTTGTAAAATCATTAATATATAAGTCAGTCATAATTAACATTTTTTTAAATTACTTTGATCATAATGTGTGGAGGCGTTTTTTTTTTAGTAAATTATCATTTATATATATTTCAAATTGTAATTTTCCATGATTTAGTATATTGCAAATAAGATATTAACAATTTTAATTTAAAAACATTTATATCTATGACAAAAATATGTATAATTAATTTTATTCTACAAGAAATGAATGCATTAGAGAAAAAATAATTGTTAAAATTATCAAATTACTTTTAATTTTTTAAATAGAATTTCACACCAAAATCATAAGAATGATAATATTTTGGCAAGTTTTTAAGATGTTTACAACATGTCAAATTTTTATCAAATAATAATGATCTAATATTTTAATATTGAACAAAATTTTTAAAAATTCATCGTATATAATTTTTTTTAATATATGTATATACTAATAAAAAATGTTGTTTAGACATAAAAATTAGAGTTTTAGGCAGTCATTAATTTCATTTGCCTTCAAAACCATCAAAGCCACCTCTACTTTTATATAGAATTTATGAAAATAATTTATGCACATAGAATAATATGTTACGATAAGTTCATACAATTATACAAAGTGATTTTATTAGTATAAGCGTTTGTCTTATATGATTTAATGTGTACGCTATTTTTACCATTAAAATGAGGAATATGAAGGTCAAATTTACATAAGATTTGTATAAGTTTCTATAAGCTATTATGAAAAATTTATAAAAATAAGCTAAACATGGACTTTTGACATTGGCGTGACAGTGAATCGTTCACTAGGGTTTTATAATATAAAATGCAAATTTAACAACAATGTCTCAACTGTGTGACACGGATTGAAGATATCAAAGAAAATCTTGTGGTTTATACTCTTAACCAACTTCTTAAAATTTGAGTTTTTAAATAAATTCATTTTAATTTATCTATATAAATTTGATATGTAAATTTATTAATAATTCATACTTCTAAATTAATTATAAAGTAAAAATATACAAAATCATTGTAAAGTTTTATATCGATAAACTAATATCAAATTAAACTAGGTAAATTATATCATTGTTCGATATTTATTAGCGGTTCGTGATTTGTTGACCATTCACAATGATGGTGATGATGAAGTCACGCGCATGTTCAAAACAAGAAGAAGAGAATTATTTGTTTGAATATAAGAATAATAAACGTTAGTCTAAAATGTGTTAAGAAAGAGTAGAAACATAAGAATTTTTTGAATTGAACTTAAAAAATTAGTAGTCTTTTAAAATTAGGGTAAAATCGACGTTTTGTCAAATTCACCTTTACTGTAAATTCACGAATATACGTATGTTAATTCGATCTTGAGAATGAATTTACCAATTTTAGAATCTACCAACGAGTTATTGCGTTATTTGCACTTGAATACATAAACTCATACAATTTACAAGTTAATATGCGATTTTGATAACCTTACACTTGACTTCAACCGTAAAAGTTTAGTCTTATAATTTTTTGATGTTAATGTCAAATTTAAATCTTCTTAAAAATAGTTGTAAAATAATTATTAAAAACATTTTGATAAATTAAAAAATAACAAACCACTTTTTTAAAATATACATATTATAGAGATATGATAAAACATTTTTCAATTAAGAAAATTCCATAACGATATAACAAACTTTCCCGTATAACATTTTTTTATTTCAAAATGATGATTACCATTCTTCAAACCATTGATGGATTGTAAGGAAATTATTACATGATATCATTTGACAAATAAGATGTTCTAAATTTTAATTAAAACTCCTTAACCACTTCATCAAATATATACATAATATGAATATTCATTTTTAATAATTTAATCTCAACTATCACATACTTCATATGTTGGACGAAGCCTAGACATTACTAGACTCCCTTCTAATATTAATGCACATATTGAAGCAAGAAAGATCGAGTAGATGATAAAGAAAAATATGTATAGTTACGAGTTAATAGAAAAAAGTTAGAGTATTGAGAAAGATTAAAAAGAAAAAAATAAAGAAATTTGTGTGAATTAATCTATCGAATGATAAAAGATGCCTAAGAAAACTAATCCTAGAAATATATTTCGAAACCATCAAAGAAACACACACTATAAATTATAATAAGGAACCAGTTTATAAAACACACCCTATAAATTATAATTAGGAACCAGTTTATAAAGGCACTTGGTATTATTAACGGATTGAATTTAAGATAAACTAAGATAGTGATGGCGTGTATGAACAAGAGTGATGGCGTATATGAACAAGTTGGTTTAGATAATGATTTATAACAAGTTGCGGGGATAGCTCAGTTGGGAGAGCGTCAGACTGAAGATCTGAAGGTCGCGTGTTCGATCCACGCTCACCGCATATTTTTTGTTTCTCTGGTATTTTAGCTAATTACACCTCTACTCTCATACATACCACGTCTCTGCGCAACTTTAGTCTTCATAGTTAAAAACATCTTTTACAAATTATTTATAAGAAACAAACGTGTCTTTTATCATTAATACGTCTTTTTAATTATATTTTTTTTCCTTCATTATTAATATGTCTTTTCAGTAATTTTTATTTATAATTTATTGTTGTCAATCATACATGGAATATTTTTTGTTACATTGTTAGTAGCCTATTTAATACCTTTCTACATAAAAATATGAAAAAAATGACAATATATTAAATATAATTTATTATACAAATTATAAAAGATAAATATATGTCCTAGATGAATTACGTAAAAGATGGTAATTGACAATTATAACAAGAATGTTTATTTGATTATTAATAAAATGGGAAAATTGTAATACATTAGTTATAATATATGTACAAAACCATACATATGATAATCAGAGGTGGATCAATAACTTTTCTCTGGTAGGCCATAAAGTAGTACATATATTTAGATAAAAAAATATTATTGATTTTTATAGAATATATAGGTATAATGATTAAACAAATTCAAAATACATAATAACTTTTATAAATCACAATTGTTTTATAAAATTTTATATTTTGAAAAAATATTAAATGATTTTTAAATGAATTTCATATATATGTATCTAATAAATAATTCAATCGATGGTCCTTTGTATGATTATACGTTTTATTATTTACAAAATTCATGATTAAGAAACATCTTTTAATAGTTGTAGCTGATATAAACAAAATCAAAACTAAATTTAAAAATAAATATATCATTGAATATATAATATAAAAGATTTTATGGATACTTCAAATAAATTAACAATATTATTTTTTAAAAAAAACTTATGAGGGCAAGATCCCCCGCTTCCTATATAGTGGATTACAAACGATAATTCACATATCAATTAATTAAGATAAAAAATACTTTTAATTATTAATATATATTTTTTTGAATATCTTACAACCTATACAATAGATAAATAGTTGTTATTTAGTTGAAAATGATAATTTAAAAATTAATTTAGAAAAAAAAAAGATGCATTTAGTTAAGTTTTTCTAGTTTAATTTTATAAAATTGTAGATAATTTATCCAACATTAAATAAAATAAAATATGTCACATAAATAAACTTATAAGTAGTGAAGTACACAAGATGCATATACCACTTACACACTTATTTATATGGTTATTTATTGAATCATGAATAAATTTAATCATAATATTTTAAAGACAATCTAAATTTCACCATTTAATTATTGTGTAAAACATACAAGATAATATTTAATTATTGTCAAATTTGTTAGTGATTGTGATTTATACGATAGTATTTCAATTAATAAGATGAATACTTTTCTTTCCAAAAAATAAAAATCTAATAACTCACTATGTATTATCAAAAATAGAGTACGAATACCATTAAAAAATATATGATACCAAATATCATCATAAAAATTTAATTTATATATGCTATAAAAAGAATGACATTATAAATTAATCACAATTATTAATTTACTAATAAAATTAATTTTTATCATAAACTTATAAAATCACCCCATAATAGTTCATAATTTCTTAACCTTGTAAACTTTTTTAAGTGGATACAATTTAAAGTCTTATTATAAAATAAAGTTAGGGTGTGAATAGTAGTCCCCAAGAATAAGCCCAGCAAAAACCGGACAGTTTTCCTTTTCTTTTCCTTCTTTTTTCACCGCTATTGACTCCATTGTCTAGTCTAGCTTTAAAGTTTAAACAACACATCCACCCGAACCACTTCAAAAAAAAAAAAAAAAGAATTTGCTGTTGAAGTTGAAATTGAAATTGAAATTGAAAAATTAGAAAATAGGGATATTGAGGAGTTGAAATTGGAGGTAGAATTGAGAAAAAGGGTAAATTAGCAGAAAGAAGAATCGGAAATGGAAGCAGTAGTGGAGGGACTATGGGGATTAGCAGAGTATCACGAAAATCGAGGAGAAATCGGAAAAGCAGTTAAATGCTTAGAAGCAATATGTCAAAGTCAGGTTTCATTTTTCCCAATTGTTGAAGTCAAAACTCGTCTTCGCATTGCAACTCTCCTTCTTCATCATTCTCACAACGTTAACCACGCTAAATCACATCTCGAACGTTCCGTTAGTTTCCTTCTATTTTCTCTCTTCAATTCATATTGCATTTTGCTTTTTTATTTTTTTAAATAAATGTTCCTTTTAATTTAAGTGAGAATTTTGAAGTGAACTATTGTGATTTAGAAAACATGAAATGTTAGTTAGGGATGCAATATTTCTAGAAATAATGAAAATAATTCTTTTTTATGAACCACAAATACCTACACAATCCTGATATATCCACACTAATAATAATTTATAATTTTGTCAGCTACACCAATTTTATTTCCAGTTACACTCAAAAAAATACCTTTTGTACTGACTTCAACGTATATTTTTAACCTCGTTTACATAGGTTACGTGAATTAAGTTCACCTAAACTATTTTTGAGCGCGAAAGGAAATAAAAAAGGTGTAACTAGCAAAATTGATTAATTGATTGTAATCAATGCGTCTATGCCATGTTGGTATTGGACACCCGGACACACCTTTGTTTAGAAGTATTAGATCCTACCAAGATTCTTTTAACATTTTCATTGTTTTTAGAAATATAAATATTTATTCACTTTAAGAGTCTATTATCTCCTTGTTAGCAAGTCAAGTTATGACGAATTTTAGAAAATGAAAATAGAAGATGTTTTGACAAAATAAAAGTAGACTAAATTTAAGTTTTTTTTCGGACTTTTTTGTAGCAATTGCTTTTGAAGTCTATACCGTCTTGTTTTGAATTGAAGTGCCGAGCTTATAGTTTGTTGAGTCTTTGTTATCATCTTGTTGGAGCTATTCCACCTCAGAAACAAGTGTTGTATAAGGGTCTTGACCTTACTGCCTCTGCTGGAAAAGAGTATGTCTCCTATACTACGCTTCTAATTTTACTACTTTTTTTATTAATGGAACCATGGTTTTAAATTGTGGCTGCGTGGAAATTTAGATATTGTGGTGTGGAGATTTTGAGAATTTGTTGTCAAATATTGGCTGATACAGTTTCAATTGCAGTCAAATTGCGGCTGCTTAACATTTTTTAAAACCATGAATGAAACATCTTCTTTGATCATCAATAGGGTTTTAGAAAAGGTTAATAACTGTGGTTTGATGTGACATCAAGGTTTTTGATATTTCTGCGGGCTGCGGCTACTATCAATATTAAGGAATGTGAGAAGTTCACAATTTATAACCTCGGTCAACAATGTCTTTTTTGTTTTATATTTCATTACCTATTTTTTGCAACATTAAAAGCCGTAATGTTGCGGCCTAGATCACAATTTTGGACCTTTGTTAAAAACCCTAGTCTCCATCTTGTCGTGATCCTAGATATTGTGGAGAATTGATGTCAAATGCGGCTTTACGGTTTCAGTCGCACTCAAATTGCATTCACAGACAAAAATTCACGATGTTGCGACGTGATCGTGGTAGCAGACCTTTTTTTGAAACCTTTAATGGAACACCTTCTTTTTTCAGATATAGAGTTTTAAGAAGAGCTCAGTAACCGTGATTTGGATTGTGACATCAAAGTTTTTAATGTCTCTGCAATTGCAATTAATATTAAGGATTGCGGCTGCGACCACAAGTTAAAAACCTTTGTCAACGATGACTTTTGCTTTATTTTTGTTAGATCTTGCTTTCTTTGAGTTATTGGATTGATCAATCTAGCCTCCTCAGCTTGGGGCAATACCTTTGTAGGCTGTGTACAAAAAGGCTTCTAAACCTTGTTTGGTTGAATAGATATAATTATGATTTGGTGGATACTTTGGACAATGTTAGAACATATTTGCATGGTTTAGCTTTTGGTGAGGGATTAAACGGGCTTTTGAACAAAGCTAACTAATTGTTATTTTTGTGAAAAATGCATTGGGAAGTTTTTTTTCCTGTTTGCTTCGATTGGAATCTAATTCAAACAGGCTAGTTAGTACATCAGATAAGAATTGGGGTTAAAAATGCAGTGTTCAATGGTGGGAAGCAATGTCCATGTCTCTATAAGAAAGATACAGAAACAGATGTCGAAAAACAGCGCCTAACAATACGGATACAGAATATCACCCTCCAAGTCTAAAAGACCTGATCACAATTAGTTCCCTCTTATTTACACTTGTTGTTCCCTCTAACTGTAACTAACTGGGGTCTGCTAGCAAGTAGCATATGCGTTGTCAAGTAGTAGCACTTTTGCTCAGTGAATATGAACAAATCACAATTGTTTCATGAAATGCTATTTAGTACAAAGTATTGTCGAATAGAAGCTATAGCGACACTATAACACTGTAGCATAGTAGAATTTGAACAAATTGCTATTTTCGTGATGCGGGATTGACTACACTGGTAGTTCCAGATAGTAAATAATAGTTGTATTATGCTCCATTTGTAAATTTCAACAAGCTTGGTGTGTGTATTATATGTTTTAACTTAAGGGAGAGAGTGTAAAAACAATAGCCATAGCCTGTATATAGTAAATAGTAATGGAAAATGCTGATTAGTATGAAAGGAAAATCCATAAATTGTAACATCTACACCAGAGTGTAAATTGCAAGGAAATATTCTGTTTTTTTCATTCCATATCCTCAATCATGTCTGCTTTTCCCTCTTTTCACGCATTTGTACCATTTGTCTTGTACTAAATAGAAAAACTCAATAGTAATAATATACCTATACCTACATTTTTCAGCCTGGAAATCATCTTTTACTTTTTCATTTGAGTATTCGTGTCTGATAATATATATGTCAAAGGTGTTCAATATTTGATATTCATGAAGAGGTGGAAAGCTTTAATTTTTTATTTTTAAATTCGGGGCTTGGAATAGTAAATTATTTATCACATTTGTTTATAATATGTTATGTTTTATAAATACGACTGCATTGCACAGCATTTCCCGACGAGATTGCGCCAGAGAGGTGTCATGCAGTGCCTGGCCACGGCTGGGTGCTTGGCCACCATCCCACTTTCAGGGTTGGCCGCAATGCTTCGCTATCTGGAATTAACTACCTAGAATCTTACTAACCAATGCTGCTTCTACCTGCATGTTCATAGTCTGTTGTTTATTTTGTTGAAGGATTTCAACAAAGTTGTGGTCTTGCAACTTCAATTCACAGCTTGCAAAGGTTCTGTTAATTGAAGGAGATTACCGGGGTTCAATATCCGTCTTAGAATGTGGGTATGTCTGTGCTACTGAAGTACGCTCCCCTGAGTTGCAGGTTAGTTGTCAAAGGTTACAAGAAAAGACATCTCCTTTGCTTCCTGCTCTGCTCTTTGCACTAATTCATTAGTTAACTGAATTCTTACCATTAATAGGTAGAACCTTCTTTTTCCAAAAAAAAAGAAAAATAGGTAGAACCTTCTGGAAGCTTTATCTTTCCAACTTTTGTACAAAAAACCCGAAAGTCACTTTTTTTATTGATATTTTTAGTAAAGTTATAAGATAAGTATAATTAAAACTAAATTGAAATTTGTAAATGAATAAATCCCCCCTTCTTTTTTCTTTCCCTTATTCTTAACTCCTCACTTTCATCTTTTTTACTTTCTTCCATTATGACAATCTTACTTCTTTTCACACACGTGCGTATCGTAAAGGGTACTCCAATTATGCTGAGTTTGCTATAATATTGCCATTTGTCTGTCTGTAATTCCTTGTTTTATTGACCAGATGTTTTTTGCAACTTCAATGTTGCATGTCCACCTCATGCAATGGAATGATGATAATATGGCCGAGCTTGAGCAAACTGTTAATAAATGCAATGAGATTTGGGAGTCAATTCAGCCAGATAACGTGAGTTCAAATGTTCTTTGGCTTCTTGCTTTTCCTTTTGTATACATGTACTCCCACAGGCATGTGCATGTTTTCAACCGACCTATACCATGATTCCTTTTTATTTTAATCTAATGCTTTCATCCTTTGCTTCCACACAATGCTCAGAGACGACAATGCCCTGGCTTGCTCTTTTATAATGAAATACTGCACATATTCTATTGGATGCGGCTATGTGATTACAAGAATGCTGCACCCCATGTAGACAATCTGGATGCTGCCGTGAAGGCTGATAGGAAGCAAACACAACATATGCAAGAGCTAGTGAAGGAGCTCAGTGCTTTAGATCAAAGTCTATCCAGGTCTGATCTTCACTACAGGGAAAAGGTAGCACTGTCAGAAAAGCAAGCAATGATTCAAGAACAGTTGAGAAAAATGAATGGGTTCAGTTCAATTGGACGGGAATCTCTGGAAACAGTATATTTTGGGAATGGCAGAAGGACACTAGGAGATAAGCTTCAGTTAGCACCGCCTCCTATAGATGGGGAATGGCTTCCTAAAAGTGCTGTCTATGCATTAGTTGATCTAATAGTTGTTATATTTGGGCGCCCAAAAGGACTTTTTAAGGAGTGTGGAAAGCGCATACAGTCTGGGATGCTTTTAATTCAAGGTTATTCAGAAACTGTTTTTGATCTGCGTGTTTGCGTAATTTTTTCTTGTTTTGGCTTTTGATCTATATTGTCCAATCATAGCAGTAAAATGTCTTTTCTTCTGGTTTCTAGGATTTAATGTCCAATGCATTTTTGAAACACCATTTGATTAGAAGCATCACTCTGAATTTTTCGTTCTGAAAGCGTGATTAATGAGTTGTATCTGTTATCGTGCAAATTGATTTTCATATTATTCCTTGCTGGTGTGCATTGCTATGTGGAGACTCGTAATCCTTGCCAGTTTCGACTCATTTTTCTTATGGAAATAATATTTCTTCCTTGCAGATGAGTTAGTGAAGCTTGGAATTACTGATTGTGTCAGAGGTGAGATTCATTATTCTTATATTAGCTTCAAGATTCTTATGCTTCCATGCAAACAAGGTTTTCATATGCAACTTTATTGAACTTTCTTGTTTAGCAGAAGTGGACTTGCAACACTCTTCTATCTGGATGGCTGGAGTATACTTAATGCTACTAATTCACTTTCTTGAAAACAAAGTGGCCATAGAGCTCACGCGAGCAGAATTTGTTGATGCACAAGAGGTTGGTTATGTTCCCGTTGTTTTTATATATTTAGATTCCTATTGTACATTTTGTGAGCCCTAAGGACGAGCAATGTTATTAATGGCTGATGGTGGTTCGTGGTGACAATCCCATAATCATCCACAAAATGTACTGGACAGCATTGCGACCTTTGGTGGGAGTATGGTGGCTATAATAAAAATATTTCTCTCTCTCTCACACACACACAGACACACACAAAAAGTATACTAAAAATGTTGTAGAACATAATTTTAAAAACAAGAAGAAAAAACAACCGTTAAACAGAGAAGACAAAATCATATAATAGAAACTCAACAAAAATAAAAGAAACAGGACCCTAATATAATAATAATATTCTTTTTGCAAAACATAGACTGAGAAGCTCACAATTTACAAAATAGAGTGAAAGAAGTAGAGATAGATTTCTATATAGAATAAGAGAACAAGAAAAGAACAGAGGAACTTAGAAAAATGGAAATAAATAATAAAAACAGGAGGAAGAGAAAACATGGCTTGCTTGCAACATGATATACTTAAGAAAATTGAAGTCATTCACAATGAGCTATTCACTGGAGATGTGTTGTTCACCAAATTGGGCAAGTGACTATTGAGAGATGATAGAGATGTGTGGGTAAGAGGCGAGGCGACAGAGTAGTGCAAGTGATCGATGGCAGAAAAGTTGAGTCAGTTGTGTGCCATTTTGCAATAAAATTGCCACACCCTTCAGTCATGACAGCCATTTAAGAACATTGAGGATGGGATTGAGGCGAAGTGATAGATTGCATTTTATTCTGTTAAACTTCAAATCTCATTTAATATCCACCAAGATGGCTTGCTTCTGGTGGTATTTTTCTTTTACTAGTGTATTGGATTCTGCATCCTGTTATACTTCATATTTGAAATCATTAATGGCATTCTGTGCAAATTTTCAGGCTTTGGTACAGATGAAAAATTGGTTCATGCGGTTTCCAACAATATTACAGCCATGTGAATGTATCATTGAGATGCTTAGAGGCCAATATGCTCATTCTGTTGGCTGTTATAACGAAGCTTCCTTTCATTATATTGAAGCAGTAAAGGTATATATAGGATATGACTATAACATAGATGTGATATTTTTGTAGTGATCAAGATGTAGTCTTTACAGTTTTGTAATTGTGATACATTCATATGCTGGGTTGGGGAAACGGTCATCCAGTAATTGTGATACATACATATTTTGGTGTAGCTTACAGAGAGCAAATCAATGCAAGCTATGTGCCAAGTCTATGCAGCTGTTTCTTATACCTGCATTGGTGATGCTGAATCTACTTCGCAGGTGGAGTAGTACCTCTAATTAAATCAGTGCTATTTACTTTTTTTGAAGCAGGTTGATCCCATGAATACTATTTTTTGACCAAAACATAGTTTGCCTGCAGGCACTTGATTTGATTGGGCCAGTTTATGAAGTAATGGATTCTTTTGTAGGAGTTAGAGAGAAAACAGGTGTTCTTTTTGTTTATGGTCTTTTATTGATGAAGCAACAAGATATACAAGAAGCAAGGTAATTAATTTTTCCTGTAATTTTTGTTCAAATTCGATCAGGGTTATTTGTCTGGACGTGAATCCCCAATTTATAGTTTTTTTTATATTGGAAATGTTTCTACTTTCTATATCTATTTGATCTAAAATGATATAAATCAATGAGGAAGATTTCCCAAGAATTCAGTTGAGTTTATCTGCAAATACAAAATATAATGTTGACATGTTTCTGCTTTGTCGGCATCACAACTATAATTCTTCAATTTGTTGAAATAACTTATTTTGAATAAGATTATTTTGTATTCAAAATCGCTTATCATCAAAAGCTTTCTGACAACTGGTCGTATTTATTTTTAAAAATAAAAATAACTATTATTTAAAAAATAATAAGCAAAGATTAATAATTAGTTTATGTCTGCAAATGCAATTAAAGATCAGAGAACATCTGTCTTAAAGAAAATATTTATCACATATTCCTCAGTATCTCGTGATATTGATAGAAACCAGCTGGTATATTTCTGTAAAATGAAGATTACAATTATATTCTTTGGATATTTGAGAGATCCGGAATTCTCTCAATATCTAATAGGCCCCCAAATTCAGAAAAATGCCAAGATAACCAACTCCTACGACTTTCATTTATTTTATACATAAAATAACTACCCTACATACATAAATAAACTGCCATGGCAGTTACCAAACTGACCACAAGTCAGTTTCTTATCCCCATCTTATAAACATGCTATTATAATAATATATAATATTTATTTACTAATAATAATTATAATGTATGATATTTATTTACTACTACTAATAATAATAGTCTAACAGATATTTTGAATTTGCACATGTTTGAGTGAAGACTGGAATCACAAAATTCCCGAGCTTGAAGAGGGATACAAATCAGTTTAGAAAATCAGACCAGACTATCCAGTTCCACCAGGAAACTGTTGAACTGGCATTACATCTGGTCCAGTCAATACTCATATCATAATTGTTTCAGTTGAAAACTCCAGCCAAATGTAACTCTGGCTCTGACCAGTCAAATATTTAAACCGGCGGAAGATGGCCTGGTTTTGGTGGCTGAATATTTTTCTAAAATCAATTCCCATAAATAACCTGTACAACAATTTTCTTCCCCCTTTCCTACAGACCATGTGGATTTCAAGTTTTTCTATTGCACTTTGCAACGGTCAACATTTGTTTCATGTGATGAGAATGTCCACCATTAATCAAACCTACTATATAGTGCGTCTAATCTCAATGTTCTTATGTTAATTTTCATAAAATATATTTTTATCTATGTATCCACATGAAAGAATATCCTTTACCTATATATTTTATCTATAATTTAAGACCCCCAATTTTACTATTGACCCTTGATTCTTTAATTTCAACGCTTCAGTTATTTAAACATGAACACAAACAATAAGAATAGTTTCTGCGCCTTAGTTTGATGTTTCTTTCTATTTCTTCTACCTTCATCTAAGTTGCAAATTTGTTGTAGAAATCGCTTGGCGAGGGGAGTACAGCTGACACATACTTATTTGGGGAACCTTCAACTTATTTCCCAATATTTAACAACCCTTGGCAGTTTGGCCCTTGCAATGCATGACACTGTACAGGCGAGGGAGATACTGAAATCGTCTCTGACCTTGGCAAAGAAGCTTTATGATATTCCTACTCAAGTCTGGGTGCTGTCTGTTTTGACAGGTACCTCTCGTAATAGTTATTGATTGCAAAATAACTTTTTAATTACTTTAAATGTGACAAAAGTTTGTAGACCACACTATTTTATTCTTGTCTGTGTATTTAGATAGCTTCCACCATGCCTTGCATTTCTTGCAGTGTGCTCTGTTCTGGTTTGTTGATAAACATTGTTTAAGGGTGGGCTTTTTGTCTCTGAGCTGCATAGACTGATTGTCTAGTTATACAGCAATCTTTTACTTGTTTGAGTGTTACTTTGCATGGTAATTCTAGGCCAGATTCTTTTTGGTTTTAGTTATCCAAATGATCTGCAAGAGGTTTGACAGATGAAAAGGCACCTTCTTTTCTGTGGTTATGTCATCCTGATTCAATATTGTTCACAAAGTAATCCCCTCTGTTTCTGATCTGTCAAACTTTATCATGGGTTATAATGGGTAAGAGAGTGGAGAGGCAGCTTTTTATGTGTAATATATTTGTGACAAGAAAATATTTTTCTAAGGATCCTGTAGATATGGTGAACTTTTTCTTTGTAAGAGCTGTCGTATGGCTCGATTGGTCCAACCTGTCAGATTAGAACCAGTGATCCAAGAAGAATATCATTGTTTGGAACAATTGATTCCAGCCCTGTTCAGCCTCATTACTTAGGCTCAGAAATCTGCCATGGGAGGCAAATTCATAAATGGTTATGGGTTATGTCATTTTCCCTTGGATCCACATTCCCTTCTGCACAAAAACAATTCTAGTTTTAGGTTTGTTTGTGAAAGCAGAGTCTCTCAAATTGGGAGCTCTGATGCCATATGAAAATTTGAAGGTAAAACTCTCTTGTTCATTTGACTTAATACACATGTTCCTAAAATTTATAGATTTCCCCATGTGTAGGATGTAGTTGTTTCTAGTAACCCCTTGCCCCATTTCCCACTATTTGATAAATTGATTCTATTCTTAGTGAATTGCTGTTTGTTGCAATTTTTTATGTCCTCAGTACCTCATCTCTTATTTAGTATACCTACTTTCTCTTCTTGATCCTATTCAGCCTTCTTTGGATATGGTTGAAAGGATCTAGACCGAGTTATCATGGAACCTATACCTGTCAACATTTTTTTTTCCCAGTTCCAACCTCTCCTTGTGCTCATTCTGACCTCACTAATCTTATCAAGGAAGCAAGTGGCTTTCAAGGTCAGGATTTCATGTGATGTGGATTAACTCGATTATTATTAGCGATCTGATGTAGGTTCGAAGATTTGGTAGGAAATCATTTCCTGATGTGTCATGCTTTAGCAGTTTAAAGGCCTAAGTACTTTATTTTTACATTGTTCTCCTGCCAAAAGAATTTGGAGTTATTATTACTTAACCAGAGTTAGAAATGTTAGAAAATGGGAGAAAACGTCGCAGAGAGATTCTCAATAATAAGGAAAAACATTGAGAAAGTGTTGTCTGAACTGCACAGTATTATTAAATGAATGAATATGGTTGATTATACCCATGACTGTCGATCTTTGAGTTAACTCAGAAGCGCATAGTTATAATTCTAGGTATAAAAGTCAAGTCAACTTGCTTATGAGATTGTTTGTGTAAACTTGAGTAGACTCGTAAAGATTTGCATAGAATCACAAGTTTGAGGGTGCATGAACTAGTCAATAACATAATGGTTTTTTTCTAGGCTCTCGTGTTTGAAATAGTAAGCTAAGCTCATTAAATCTCCGTAGACCCGACACATTTATAGAGGACTAGCTTGGTACTTAGCTAACACATTTGCTCTTAGATAGTGGCAACATTGATAGACATATTGATGGGTGGATGAATGTGTTTTCTTCATTTCTTTCTTGTAAAGATTTCTTTATATTATAAAAAATACTCTACGAATATACTTCTCGGTTCTTGCAGCTTTATATCAAGAATTAGGAGAAACAGGAAACGAAATGCAGAATGTTGAGTTTCAGACTAAAAGATCTGAAGATCTTCAAAAGAGACTGGCTGATGCACAAGCATCCATATATCATATTGAAATAGTAAGCTAAGCTCATCTTGACAAAGCAATATTATGTGTGTTTAGGTTTTTAGTTAATTAAATTTTGTTTCACCATTTTTATTTACAGATTGACAAAGTAAGATTTCAAGTACAAAGGTTACATGAGTTTGACATCAAGCGTGCAATGGCAGGCCCAACCGTGGAAGTCAATCTTGATATTCCAGAATCTATTGGCCTGTCAGCACCCTCACATGCTCCATCATTGTCAAGGCTAGTTGATATAGATGGTAGCAATAAAAGACGTGGAAAACGGAGAATTTAGTGTTTTCCTGATTGAAGTGAACCCTGTATATTGTTGTGAATTAATTACAGGTAATTGCTCCAAGGTGCAAGCAGGTTGAAGAGTTTCACCCATAGGTTTCATCGTGTACATCGTACCTCTTGTCCACAAGGCTGTCTATCATGCATGCATCACTGTTAAAGATCCTGTACAGTTAATATAGTATGTACTCATAAGTTATACTGAGTAGGATAGATGGTAGAACTCACTGGTTGACATGTTACAAATAGGGATTTTTTTGTATCTAAATAGTAAAAAGTAGAATAGGTTTTATATAAGAGTTAAGTCAACTTCTTGTGTTCGATTCAGCTATTTATAGCATTTGTTTTTAGTTCATAGATGTCATTTTGCTTTCTAATTTAGTGATGTCATATTGGAAATCAATTGCAAAAGTGTTGAGCAAATAGATTTTCATGTATACCAAAAATTAAATATTTATTTTTGACAAGGAACATCTTTTGCCTTATATCCTTTCATGGCAATGCAGTATGGTGTGGCTTGTGCTGAGATGTATGCATTTGATTGTTCAAGGTTGGAGAAACAGGGATGATAAGTTGTATTAGCATTTAGGCTAAATTCATGCTTATCTTTTGAAACCTTTTAAGAATTTTTTTTTAACGAGTTAGTTGTTTAGTTTATATTTGTAATAAGTTAGTCGTTTAAGTCAATAAATGTTTACGTAGTTAACCTTTTAAACACATTTCATTATAA
The DNA here is from genome assembly GCA_037974835.1 of Cicer judaicum. Classification (NCBI taxonomy): domain Eukaryota; kingdom Viridiplantae; phylum Streptophyta; class Magnoliopsida; order Fabales; family Fabaceae; genus Cicer; species Cicer judaicum. The sequence continues at coordinate 695,205 of JBBPBS010000361.1, forward strand.
AAAGCTTATGTGCAATCTCAAACATCAACTACAAATAAAACTTTTGTTGTGTTCAAGAATGTTGGATCATCTAAATTTCAAGGTTAAAGAAGTAAATAAGACAGTCAAAGTAATAGATTTAAGCATGTTTATTTTGAAGTGTAAATGTGTTTTTGTAATGTTCTATTTTGGATTATTTAGTGATCAATTATGAAATTAATTTGAATTATATAAAAGTTTCTTTTTTTAATGTTCTATTTTGTATTCTTGAACAACATTAAGTTTTTTTGAATCATAATTTGTCTAAAAGATTAATCACGTAAGGATTAATTTATTGCAAATAGACTTAAAAATATTAACTTGTTAAAAAAAATTTAAAGGAGTAAATTTGTTGAAAAAAAGAACTTCCAAGAATCAACATATATGCATTTATCAAGCTTCCATGCCTTGGCTTCAATTATCCGCGCTAGCAGCCTTCGGTATTTGGGACAATGCTTCCCATCTGTAATCAATGATGACAATGAAAAAGTATGGATAGTACCCGAGGATATGATGATCACCTTGATTGATAAAAGATGATGGAATTATGAGTGTTTTGTTTTGATAAAAAGAAAATGAATTATGTCTAAACAAAGATACAATAATAATGAGTTGATCTATTTAGAATGAAATATAAGTAAAATAATAGTTAAAAATATGATGTATTTAATAAAAAATAAAAAAAAATCAATTTTTTAATTATCCTTTTTACTTAAATTTTTTTATTTATCAAAATAGTCTAATATAACTTACAGACCGTGTAAGTAGCATACATAAGTAGTTTAATGTTTTTTAAGTCATGTAAGTTTTTTTAATAAAGTGATGGAAACTAAAAAGAGGACGACATTACTTAATATTTTGTAATATAACATAAAATATCAACTTAAAGAAAAGAAGATAATAAAACACTTGAAATTAAGAAAATAACTTTGCCTTTATATAAATTATATATTTTTTTTTAAAAAAAAGGAAAAACAAAAACTATACTCTTTTATTATGTTTGTAAGTTATACAAATATCAAAATATTTATAGAGAAAATTAAAAAATATACGAAGTAAGTAAAAGATCACTAAAAGGGGAGGTTGAATAGAGATATTATAACTTTTAAAATTTTCTTTTAACTATGTATCCTCTACGAAAAGATAAAAATCAGATGATAAAATTTGAAACTTTAAGTGATAGTTAAATAATTAAAGAGGAGAGAATATAGAAGATGAGACACTCAAATTTATATTAGTCCACTCAATGTAGGTTACGTCCAGTCCTTACAAACTTGTGAGTTTTCAAACGAAACTCTTTTTCAACTATGTATTTTCTTAGTCTCATCAGGCTTACAACACTGTATTTTTACTAGCCTCAACAAACTTACAAAATAACTCAAAGTATATATCGACTTGAGAATATACAAGTAGTAATGTGTTTGATTTACTTTTGGGATCAAATTACAATTTTCTAAGATAAGATAGTGATGTGAAGTTGAATATCACAAACTCAATAAAAATGACCCTAATATCTGTTTAAGTTTGGAAGAGTGTGTAGAATGAAGAGAATGATATAAGCTTGAATAACTTGAATGTTTTTTTATAGATGATTCTTTAAATGTTTGAAGATTAATACTCCTCTATTTATAATTTGCCTTTGGAGCTTCAAACATGTGAGTTAGCAAAATATATCTACTAGAGACTTTGTTAAGTTTCCTTGGACTTGTCTTTATTTGCAAAATTGTCATTTAGCCTTTATCCTCATGTTAAGTATGCTGAAAGGATGAATGTGGTGGTCTATCCTCAAATTTGGTTTGTATGAGGATGATACTTTCATTAATTTTGATGTGATTTGTCTTTTTTGACTTTTTCTTTTCCCAACACCTATAATGTAGTCTCATAAGTCAAAGACAACATTTTTTGTACTTTGGTACTTTTAATCTTTTTCCCATGTGTGAGGATGAATATATAACATAAGTTCATCCTCTCTTAAGCATTGTTTATCCTCTAATCGTAGAAGTTATAATTTCATTCATGAGGAAAAGTATTAAGTGATTGTTGGAGACTTGATTAAATGTCTATGGTCATTAATCTGATTTACCAAAGTGTCATTCAATTGTCCTTGTAATACATGATTTTATGAGGATGAGTTTGCAATCCATCATCGTATAGGAGGTTTAATTTTCCTCGAAGTTTGGAGATGAGTTGTATTTTTTTCTTTTTGCTTTTTCAAGACTTTTAGGATCCTTCTTTTCAGGTTAGGTACAATTTTTTTTCCTTTTTGACTTTTCCAAGACTTTTAGGGACCTTCTTTCCAAGTTAAGTACAACATTATTCCTTTTTGACTATTTCCTATTTAAGATGATGAATAAGATCAAAATATTATCCTCTTATCGTTCAACCTCTGATAAGAGGATAAAACTTCCATAAATTATAACATGACTTTTACTTTTGACTTTTTCATTTTCAAAGAAGTGTAGAGTCTTGCTTTTCAACACTTTTTCGTACTATGGTACTTTTGAATTTTTTCATGCGTGGTAATTAATATTTTACATGAGTTCATCATTTTTCTATTTTGTTCATCCTCTATCGTACATTAATCATCTTTTCTGTTTTGTTCATCCTCTATTGTACATTCATCCTCTTTTATGTTTTGATTATCCTCTAACATACAGGTCACAAAATCATCCTTCTGACAAAGATTCATCTTCTTTTAATTTATAACGTACATTCATCCTCTAAGTGTCTATCCACTAGTTCATAGAACATGTTGGATTAAGTCAAAAAAAATTCTTCCTTTTAATCAAGATGATGAGGAAACTGTTTTCAAGGATGTTCATGGATGATCATCCTCAGATTTAGACTCTTCATCCTTATATCTGGATTCTTCATCCTCATATCTTGATTCTTCATCCTCATATCTGGATTCTTCATCCTCATATCTGGATTCTTCATCCTCATATCTGAATTCTTCATCCTCTAATTTTCATATAGACACATTTTGACCTATAGTTTTTCTTGACTTCTTCCAAGAGATTTTAGGTGTGATTGAGATACAACATATTACGATAATCTTTATTGGCTTGAGGATCATCATATTGATATTTATCAATTAGCCTCCTCAATTATTTCATTGTTGACTTGATACAGTTCACTTGTTTATGTGAGTGTCTTCAAGTTTGACCACTTATGTTCTTTTAACAAAAACTCAAATGCAAATATTAATAGATCACCATTTAGAAAACTTAACATGTCTTTCATAAAGTTTGTTGTCATTAAAAGACATATCAAAAAGGTTTTTCCTTCAACAATATAGACTATTAAAAGATTGATTGAATGTTTTAAAATGATTAATATAAGAGATATAATATTGTAATATTTATTAAATATTTTAATTGCATTAATATTTTTGAAAGTGAGGCAAATTTGACTAACAATACAGATAATATGTAATTTAAAAAACTAAATCGAAAAAAAAAACTCAAAGGACTTTAGCAAAAATTATATTAAACTTATAAAAGAATATATATATATATAATATCAATTATAAGGAAGGGGAGTTTGAATTATAATTGTCCCTTTTTAAAAAATTCTGCTTTAAAAATAAGATCTTAGGATCAATCTTAAGATCAATCTTTAAAACAGCAAGATCAATTTTACTAAAATGAAATCTGATTGTAAAGCATAAAATAAATAGAGATAGAGATAGAGAGATCACATAAGGATATATCCTGGTTCACTCAATCCGAGTTACGTCCAGTCCTCACAACCGTGAGATTTTTCACTAAGTGTTCAAACCAATATCCTTCTTGGTTTTCATGGATCAATCTTGATCTTTACACAATTCCTACCCTTCTACCTAGAAGGGATTTCTACCTTACTGTTTGTAAAGACTTTAACAAGCTGTCTTTCAAACGTGAAAGGATTTTGCAACTTACTCAAGATTTGACAAAGCAACCTTGAGTTACAAAGTGGTGATTTTGAGGCTATTTAGAATTTGATATTTACTCAACTCTTGTTTGAGAAATATACTATGTGGATGGACATCTATTGTGAATGATTACAACACAGAAATTAAAACAAAACAGCAAGCTATAAGAAAAGGGATTGAGACACTTGAGTATGATAAAAAAGATTGATATTTTGCTTGGTGCTGATTGTTTTGTTTTGTTCTTCAATTTGCAGCTACATTTATAGACTCTAAGAAGACTTAGGACAACTAATATGGTTGTTGGAAAAGGACCAGCTGTCATGAAAGAGTTGTTGGAAAATCTGTCATAACTTAAGATTGATTTGATGCATCAAAAGATTGATCTGCTGTATTAAAAGATTGATCCAGGATTGATCTTTTGGTCTGTGATGAAAACAACTTGTTCCCTATGCATCGTGTCAGTATGTCAGCCTTGAGTACATGCTTTTCTGCCATGTGTGTAGGCTTTATAATAGTTCAAATCAGTAGTGTACTTCACTACTTGTAGCCTTGTACTTGCACTTGCTTTATGTGAAGAATGATCTTTGTATTATGTCTTAATCGAAGCATTACTTGATTCTTCAAATTCTGAAATTAGTGTGATGTTATATTGTTCTTTTCCTGATCTATTATGAAAGTATAGACTGAATGAGGATTCCAGGATTGATCAAAGTATGTTGAGATTGATTATCTTAAGATTGATCTGCTGCTTAAGATTGATCTACTGCTTAAGATTGATCTACTGCAACAAAATATCGATCCAGGATTGATCTTTTGGTTTGTGATGTTTGGTACCTATCTTGTTTTAACACACTCAAATGCATATGTTAAATACCAAAACACTTAGAATCATAATTATAATTCTTAATTAACTTTTTGTTTGTTTTCATCAAAACATTAAATTGAGATTTTGTCTCAACAATATATATATATATATATATATATATTGTTTTCTTCCAAAAACTAATACTATTTTCGTTTTTCATAATTTAAAGTGTGAAAAAGTGAAAATTAATATTAAGCCAATTTATTTTTCAACCTAACGTTTCATCAAAAAGAGGTAGTTTGAAGTTATTTTTTTTATTTAGAATCATCTTTATGTATCGTTTTTTATTTCATTTTGTTCAAAATAGTTTACACACATTTGATTTTCTTTTACGATTTTTCATAATTATATCGGTCTATGTGAGACATTATTTTATTCGTTGTCTTAGTATGATGTTGTTTGATTTTCTATTCTATTATAGTATTCGTTTGATTTATATTAACAAATCGACTTTCATCCATTATAAATTTTACTTATATAGTTTGAATTTCGTACCAAATACAAGATAACTAATCTTCGAAATAACTTTATTCAAATTATTTAAAAAAAATCAATTAAAGCAATTTGATTCATGTAGTATATTGTAAGTGAATATTGTCAAATAATTGTTAAATTATTGCGTAAATAAATTTTATTAAAATTATTTTGACAAAATAGTTTTCTTTTTTTTAATAAATTTGATTTATGCACCATTTTTGTGGTCATATTGTAATATAGTCATTAATATTATATTTATATGTTACACATATAATACTATTAGATGATGTGAACATAAATTTATTTGTAATTTTATATTTTAAGGGATG